>NC_051174.1:28517921-28842921 GCF_013339725.1 Rhipicephalus microplus
TTGTAGAAAGTTCGGCATATTACTCGTACCCTTGAGAGTTTGATAGTCTCGAACAGTTGAAGGATACTTGACTGTGTTGTCATTCTTAATGCGAGAACAATTTCGTGGACACTCTCAGTGGTATTTTGCCGCCGGTTTGGGCATTGACAACACCGTCCCTAACCGTCTATATATATATATATATATATTGAAATCCAAGAGAAAAAAAAACAAGAAAAGACTACGGTGCGCTGAACCAAACTTGTGTCGCCTGTAATGTGAGTGCAAGGTGTTAGCCACCGAGGAGCATGTCCTTAATCGTTAAAACGGTAAGCTTTTTATACCTACAACTTGCCGCAGCTGACGGGAATCTGCAAGGGAATCATCGTGTTTTCAGCATTACCAGCAAGATGGCGCATTGAACATGCGTCGCCGCGTCACTTGGAGGCACGTTCCCCAATCTCCGACGCGTACGTTTCCCCGCTTAGAGGAGGGAAGCGATGCTCCCTCGTTCACCCTTACGTCACGGTGGGGAGGACGAGAGGATCCTACGTCTTGACTGGCCTCAGCCTTTACCTGAAATGAATCTGTTGTAGTTGCCGGCTGCACAAAGGTCACCGAAATCATCGCAGTCTCCTATTTGCCAAAAGCGTTTGCTTTCCAGACACAGAGAAGTAACAAATACCTTGTTTATTCGCTTGCGTTTGTACTTGCGAGTATGTTTCGTGCGTCATTTGTTTGTAAGAAACGTGAAGCGCGTTTCGATCTGTTTTCCATTCTGCGCAAAGCCTCCCAATTTGTTGCAATCAGATTCACTGCTTCGCCTTTGCAGCAATGCTGTAACTTTTTTCATTGAAATAGAAAATACAAAATGGCGCCAGTGATATGCACAACTGTTTGCACAGACACCTACTTCAGACATAATAATATGTTAAACAGTCGCATGTGTACTATAGCGTAAACATTTCAGCAGCTACAAGGGTATTAACAACACCCGAAGCGGTAAGAATATAGGTAGTGCTTTTTCCAGACAGGATGACAGTCCGCAACACTGCCAGATACAAAAGCTTCCGTAAATGGCACTTCAGAACAATTATCATTAACCCGAAATTATGTCTGTATGATATTTGTACGCATTTACTGCTTAGAAGATTAGATAGCCAGGTACTGCGACCAAAATTGACGTTGCACGAACATTATGGACAAAGTGAAAACATGTTCCAGGACCAGCATGACTCTCTGTAAGATTACTTGCTTACCACGCAGAATGTTGCGGTTCTATTCCTGATGGAACCGAGGTGTTTATGTTATGCGCTCATAGGGTCAACACTGCCAATGGCAGCTTTTGAGGACGAAGCTCAATAGGGTTGTTCTAGTTGGCATACATCACAAACCCAAAACTGAAACCGAAAATGAAAGACTTCATAAAAATTGGAAACATATCCTTAAGTAACGACTTCATATGCATTCAACTTTACAACCGCCCAATACAAGATTCGGCAGCACTCCCCATCTGTGATTTTGTACATTCATCCGAGCCTTCATCCCAATGTCTATTCATGCGTCCTACCGTTCGTGCGTCCATGCATCTATCCATCAGTCCGTCCGTTCATGTATACTTCCTCCATTCCGTCCATCTGTCCGTCCATTCGCGAAATGTTCCACTTGTCCGTATTAAAATCCGTGTGTCCGTCCGTCCATCTGTCCGCACTTTTTAATATTCGGCGACTTCCACACACGAGTTTATTGACTATACGATTTACAGCTTCGCCCAATCATCTTCTTTACCTTCCTTGAGACGAAGTGGTTTTTGTTGATGCCTTTGAATGAAAATTACTAATGTTTCTTTCTGATATTGCTAGGTTGATATAAACTGTCATTCACAGATATAAACTATCAATCGGACGAGGCAGAGGTATCGTAGGAGTAATTATGTAATGTTTGTAATAGTAGATAGCCACCACTATATCCCCAACTTACGCTTCATGAAGATTGCAGCCTATAAAGCATTTGTGACACCGGGCATGGCTCTGCGGTACAATATCTTGAAAGAACCATGAAAGCGTTTCGACGATTTTTGACAAACACAATGGGCTGGTAGAACAAGTTCTAAGGGTGATTTAGAGACCGACTTGAGCTTTCTGCGTGAATTTTGTAATTTATTACAGCCCTTCAAAGCTGTAAATCACTCCAGATCGCTGCAGATTGCTGCGAATTGGCGAAACGCGTTTGTCAACCGCCTACACACTAAGCGACACGCTCTGCCCCACTGATGTCTTCGCTTCCAGCTGATCTGCTTAGCTGAGAAATGCGCAGCACAGATTGCCGTTATCGAATTGTTGTTGGGATTTAAGCGTATGCGGTCTCACGCCACATCGTGACGCAGGCACCGTGTAGGCGGAGCTTATTCCCGAGCACCCGAAAGAATAGTTGAGGGCAGTTGAGGGTGAAAAGTGGAGTGGCGAAGGAGGGTACCTTTTATAGTATTCGTTGCTCCGTTCTCATTGGGTGTTTAGATAGAACTCTGATGCCAATGTTCTGCTTGTTTTGCTTCAGTAGTGGTCTAATAAAAATAAAAAATCATAATTAATCAATAAAAAATCAATCAAAAAGTGAAAAAATCATTTCCGGGACCTGTAACGCTACGCAACATGCTGTTGCTCAATTCCTGCTGGGACTAGGACATCGTAGCACTGAAATACAACGTTACTTGAATTGCTGAACTAGTGGAGTCTACTTTTCAGTCACAATTTCGTGTTAACTCAGTAATACGTTTCTGTTAGAAGTTCCCATATGTACCTCTCAGTACTTGTTCATAAAATCGGTAGCCAGCACTACAACGCTGCTGATATTGACGTTCGCAAATTTACGCCTCCATATGGTCTTTTCTCAAGGCAGTTTTTTGACCTTGCCTGGATGTGTATTAAAATAACTGACTGCCACGCTGAGCGCATGTTTTCAATTCCTGTTGAAATCCTGTTATTTTTGTATCATTGCATCCAAGAGGTCCAAGGCGCTGATATCAGTTTCGTGTAATGCTTACAGCTCTTACTAGTCACTTCCCTCGCCTTCGCGGCATATAAGAACTGTCAGTCACTAACAAGTATTTACAGTTCATATTAAACCTTAACTCATACAGCAGTAGGCGCATACCTGCCTACAACGCCTGGTAATTTACGGGTGTCACACGCGTCTGGAAGAGGGGTTTCTTAAACTGTTTGACAAGTGTAATGACTGATGAAAACGACAACGACGGAAGTGCGGGGCAAGGAGCGTCTAATGCGCGCGTGAGGTGAGCCAGTCAGCTGATGACCTGTGGGGGCCCATAGAGGTGGCGTACCACAATTGGGCCACATGTGACCATTACGTGGCGGTAAGCTTTGTGGCTGGGGACGAGCCGAACAGCAGCACACGGAAGACAGCGGGCCAAAGCGTCGGACGCAGGCGATCCAGGTTCCGGCCAGGGAACGCGGCCGTCCACGCTACTGCTGTCTAACTACCAGCTGAGGTGACGTGACCGGCACGAGTACTGCATCTCGGGGCGTGGCCTGGCCTGCTATTCTCTTCCTTGCCGAGGGCATCGCGGATCTCGGCGAGGCGTCTCCGTGGTCAGACGTTCGGCACAGCGACGTACGTGGCCTGGCTAGTGGTCGCGGTTGCGCCGAGCATCGCGTCTCGACGCAAGCTGTTCGCTGGACGGGCTGGCCATTTACACGCATGGAGCATCGCGTCTCCGATGCGGGTTGACTGCTCCGTAGTCGCACCCACGCCGTTAAATGTCGTCGTCACCAGAGCGTCACCCATCGACAAGAGGAAGCGGTGCGCCGCTCGAGAGGACGAGTTCCTGGCAGCATTCCTGAGCCGAACGTGGGACCCGTACGTCTCGGCCAGGTCGAGCTCCGGTGTGTCTGTTCGAGGTCGAGTCCGTCGGCCTGTATAAGGTCCGAGGACGGGGCCTGCTGAACGGCTCCTTCCTGGGTGCAGTGGCCGGGAGCAGGTTCGTGGGCGAGGCCTACCGGGTGAGGTCCTCGTGAGCCGTGGCCTGATCCTGGACCTCAGGAGTTGCGACCCTGACTGCTGAGTTAGCCGCGACGTCTGACTCAACGGCGCTGCACATGGTAGCGCATCCGTGTGCCTTCAGCCGTTCCAGCCGTGCCCACTTTGCCCTCGCGCACGTCGACGACCACATCAAGTCGGGACGACGGGGACCCAAACTGTTAGACAGCGGTTTCTGCTTACGAACCGAGAACTATACGCGCTGGACACTGAGTTAGCGTAGCCGCGAACTCTGCACAGAATAATGGCGGTCTGCCTCTCGTACATGTTGCGTGATGTTTGGCGTATAGGGTTGGACATATATAGTGTTATTTTTTCCTGCCACTTCCTTCCCTAGTGTAGAATATAAAGCTTCTTTGTCGCTTAAATTGCTCATGTTAATGCTTTCTCGTCTGCTATAAACAAACATAGTGACGAACGTCCGTAACCATCACAACAAGATTTTCAAACTATGCATGTCGTAACCAGAGAAATATATCCCTCCAGCTCTGTTACCCTCCCATAAAATTTCTTCTTGACACAGAGGCGATCACAAGAATACTCAGATGTACGTAGGTGGCCAGATAGATAGATATGATCGAAAGCCGATGAAAAATTTGAAAGCGCCTGTAGTGCGTTAGTAAACGTTTTGTATTTAGTGAATATATACATCAACACTATAGGAGGGAGAAGGAATCACGAAGCGGCCGCAGTTGACGCTAGATCCTCTTTTCGTCAAACTTTTATGAGAACAAATCACCAATAATCCTCAGTACTTTGGAGTGTTTTCGCACCGCAAGTCACCAGTATTCGACTAATTCCAGTTATAAGATGGGAGTTCCATTTTTTGAACTTCTACGTCTGCACCACACTGGCAGCCGTGATCATTGCTAGGGCATTGGCTTCGGAGGAGGTTAAACAGCAATTAACACACGTGACACAGCCTGGACTCAGCGTAGAAAAAAATGAAGGTACTCGTGCAAAAAGAGCGCATTTCCAGGGAACAGTACCAGGCCAGCACGTACTGGAGTACCGTTGGCTCGAAAATAGAATCATGTAAAGACCCGCGACCAGATATTTCGGAGTGCATCATACTGCCAATAACAGGAAGTGCCCGCGCGGGCAGAAGCTGCAACAGCAGTTGACCATAGCCAGTAGTATGCCATACCTAACGAAAGGTGATGAAAAATTTTAATTTGCTCACATTTAGGACTCAATATTGCCGCGTTAGGAGCGGCCGGAGTGGCCTCTAGAGTCTAACACACCACTGGTATCGCCGGAGGCTTAGAAAAAACGTCACCATATGCCTGAACGAGCCGGGGAACATTATCGCAGTGAGTGCCCCCATCGAATTCAACGCAGATACAAAAGAAACGAGTGGCTCATGGTCAACTATCAGACCTGTGAGACCGAAGTATATGAATTAGCACCCGACCTAACTTACAAGGGAGTCATCAGGATAATAAGACTTCAGTAATTCCCCGGGGCATCATCACCCAAGTTTTTACCTCTAACAATCGCATGGCGACTGTTGCGAAACGACTTAACCATACTACCAGTGTGATCGTTCTCGTTTAAGGACACAAAGTTTTCATCGTTGTCCTTTACAGAGTAGCGCTCTTTAAGTGTGTTTCCCAGAAAACGATTGGACATGTGCCAGAATTGCGGTAGGCTAGGCCACCACATAAGCGTGTGCGCTGGCCCCCATAAACAAACCTGCAGAGGCTGTGGTGTGCCCAAACCAGGTCCTGACAATCAATGCAACCCTTGTTGCCGAACCTTTGCTTTTCTAAGCTCAAATTAGCAAAGCGGAGTCCTCTTCTGGTTGATCTCCCTGTCTCTACTTTAACCTTTCATCTCTCTCAGTTGCCATTTTTGTGAATTTTATCATTCAACGGCATAGAAGAAATGTACGGCTCGATTTGATAAGCCATAAGACAGAGACAACGAATAGAAATCCTAGCCTTGAAGCTGCAAGTGCAGTATATGGACACCAACCCTGAAGGTCAAGCTCCGTTTGCGCTCTGGGACCCACTCGTTAATGAAACAGCCTAGATTAAGGAGACCCTCACCCACTCCAGCTCGGTGAATGAGCCGCAAGCTCGGCCCATCACAGCCACATCAGCCCTTATCGCGGAGCCACAGTAGACGGAACAGTCTTGGCACTAACAGTTATTCCAGAGGACTTACGCAGGCAATAGAAGGTTGCGACCTAGAAGGCTTGGCAGACGTGGTCGAGAGCTCATCGCGTGGTGCCAAACCTGAGGAGACTGCAGTTTCTATTAAAATAGCAGTATGGCCAAATGCGCAGTTACGAAAACTATTCTCAAATCTCACGAGAGAAATTTAATGCCTTAGGGGTATTGGCGAGGCAGGTGTGTACACCCGCCTGAGAAGTTCCAGTAGTAGGGCAGTCGCAGCAAGGCCTGATAATCGCATGGAGGAGGGCGACAACGCTGCGCCACCTAATGGAAAGGATCTGGCAGTTGTCAGTCCCACTGCATCGCAACTAGCCGTCCTAGAGAAAGGATGATTGGAAATGCAAAATGTACTTAAACACCAATAGAAGCCATTGGTAGGTTTAAGTTGATAGTCTTGATCATTACGTCAAGACTTGAGAAATTCGGAAACAAGCCGATCGCAAAACCAAGCATCACTGGGTCCCAGCGTCTAGTGCCCTGCAGTATTAGGAGTCGAGTACTGCGCTCGATAGTTTGAAGTTCGAGCAGCATGTTACTGGGAGGCACTGAGTACACAGCGCAAGTTTAGCTTTACAGCGTTAAAAAGGGGCGCCCATTTGCCAGGAATAAACATATTAGCAAAGAAAGTGATGTGGAACGATGCATTTGAAAATTCAGCACAGTCCATGCACACTGGCAATCGACTTTATGCTAAGCCTACGAAAATAGGTTGACGAAGCTGTTAATTTTTATTGACGGCTTTCATGAACTAACGCTAAATACATGTGTTGATCTTGCACACAGAAACATGTGCTGAAGTGTTGCAGATGGTAATATAACCTGCAGTTAGCATTTGCGCAACGATGCCAACAGGACCGTCAGTATTAAAAATACCAGAAGCAAAAAGATTATATGAAGTGCTGGTGTTCGGGAGGATCATAGCACCTCACAGCGCTATATAAATCAACTTCAGTGCATGACACCCAACTATAATGGACGTTAACTCGACGTGACAATTGTATCATAGGAGCATTATTGTAACGTTTTCGATCTATGAGAGTCCAGCAATGCAACCTCATTTGACGTTTCAGAAAATTAGGTTCTATTTGAACCAGGCATTATTAGGTAGTGCCCCGGACAAACTACATATTTGGTGTGAAAATGTCAGATGAGCATCAATACTACAAAAACCGTCTCAATGACAATTTCAAGAAATAAGGCACCACTTACGTTCCAGTATTCAATAAATGGTCGCTGTCTTAGTGCTGTAAATCGTTTTAAATACTTAGGTTTAATATTCACTTCAGATCTCCGGTGGAATGAACATATCAGTTTTCTAGAAAAGAAAGCAATAAAAAAGCTTGGATATCTTAGAAGATTGTTACGACAGTCAACACAAGAAATAAAACTATTAGCATATAAAACCTACATTCGTCCCTTTTTGGAATATGCCTACGTGGTCTGGGACCCATACACAAAGAAAAATATTGAGAAACTAGAAAACCTACAAAGAAAATCTGCTCCATTTATTTTTCGCTCATACAATCGCCTTAGGTCAGTCACTGCTTTGTTTCAGACAGCGAACTTGGAAGCTTTACATTTGCGGCGTTATCGCGAAAGACTAAAGTATATGTATCTGCACCTGCTACTAAAATCTGGACATTTGTTAAACACGAGCAACTGCTGCCTGTAACAATTTCTTCTGTGTTAATAACAACAGCGCTATGTTTTTGTTACAATATACAAATGAAAGAAAAAAAGAACTAAGTAGACTGAGGAGCCGGTAGAGTTAATTGGCTGCTACGGCCAAGTCTAATATCCGTTTCTCGTTCCTTCCAAAGGGTGATATCTGTTCAGGCTTTATTACGGTTCTATGCTCATTATATCATTATATGCTCCGTAAACTGTGTCTTTTAAGGCACAAACTCAGAGACGCCCCGTCGCAAGTGAAACTATTAGCTTATAACACTTTAATACGTCCAAAGCTTGAATACGCTTGTATTGTATGGGATCCGCATACTAAGTCTAACATATATTCCCTTGAAAAGATTCAAAGACGAGCAGTGCGTTTTATTTACTCAAAGTATGGTCGTGGTACATCAGTTACTGAACTAATGCGAGATAACGAATTCCAGACGCTACAATCGCGGCGCCAGCTTCTCCGTCTAAAATTCTTGGACTCACTAATTAACAATAAACTTAGGCTAGACCCTTCACATTAAATTACCCCAGTTTCGACCAGGCAAACTCTTCATTCTCATGTCCGATCTTTAACTCCGTATTTTGCGCAGACAGATTTATTTAAGTTTTCCTTTTTTCCGAGAACTGTAACAGAATGGAATAAGTTGCCTTCTGATTTCCTCCAAACCTTCGATCTTGATGAACCCAATGTTTAATTCTGTGAATCTTGACCCCCCCCCCCCCTCCCAATATCGCTTGATTTTTTTTTGATGTTTCTCTTCTACTCGCTCTTCTCCTACACAGATGTATTTTAGTCAAGCTGTGTTACTCATGTACTGATCGCGTGCTTTCTTTGTTTTGATGTTTCTCTTCTACTCGCTCTCCTCTTACACAGATGTATTTTAGTGAAGCTGTGTCACTCATGTACTGATATTGTGTTTGTGTTTGTGCCCCTCCTGCTTGGGCCTTTTTGGCCTGCAGTATTTCACAAATAAAAATAAAATAAAAAAGATATATACGCCCACACAATTAATTGATATTTTTCTCGCGAAACGCTCAGCGCCGTCGTGCCAGCTCACCACTGTTGCTCTGTCGCTAGGAACAAGTACATAACAGCTTGGCCAAACGCTAGCATTGCGCCCGAAAGGTTATGCTATCATATTGTTTCAGTAAGCATACGAATTGATGTGTTTGTGATCTGGCTAAGAGCAAGCAAATATCGGTTAGTGTGACCGGCGGCTGTCGGTGATGGAAGGCGTACATTTAGTAGAAGTGCTGCAAGCGCGTCGCATCGATGTTGTTCGCGTCTTGCGCGGGCACCGTAAAAATAAAAAAACGCTTCATTTAGGTCAAATGATGCCACAGCTATGTTGTATTGTCATTTTTACTTACCAAAATTGTATTTCCTGAAACCCAGAAGCGTCAATAACACTTGTACGGGCTCGGTCGGTAGGAATAACCTTTGGTGGAAATCATGGTTGTACAACAGAAGGTTGACAACTCAAATTCGCTGGGGCTCGTCTCGATGCATGTCCAAGGTGAAAGTTTATGTATATTCGCACGCACATTGTTAACTTGAAAGTACTGCTCAACCAATAGACTGTGCAAGATTTGCCAGAATTGCATTTCTAGCGTGGGGACATCAAGTGACTAGCGTGTTATGCTCTAACATTGAAAGTACCAATTGCGAACTGGAGCTCATTTATTCCTCGACAACTGCGCGCCAATGCAGAACATTTATTGTCACTGTTCAAAGTGGTACCTCTAGTCTTTTCATCATCACAACGCAAAATACATCGCAGACAGATGTATACGTGCACGAAATGTAAATATTCACGGCAACCTTTCACGCTCTACGAAAAGTGAAGCGTTGTTGACACCACAGAAATAAAACAACAAAGTTGATAGAAAGCGTAATGAGCAGCGTTGGTTTCTTTTGACCGTAAACACATATCTCTGTGCATTCAAGAATGAAACACTACAAATAAGTGATTTCACATACCTTCATGCACTTGTTCTTCATGTAACGATCAACCACCAAGCTTCCATCACACCAATGTCATCTACCTTGCTCACCAAGCCTTCCACAAGCACGTTTTGCCTCACTACCATGAGCACAAATTTTCCACCGTCACCACCAATTGCTCACGACCACCACCATCTGTCACCATTTTTTCCACTCTAGCCTCCATCAGTCGGCAATTTTCACCGTCTCCAGCATTGCCTCGCCACCACCACCACCATCTGCCATCAATATTTCCACTAAGCCATTATGCCCACTACTGTTTCCACCATATTCACTAATATTTCCATCATACTCACTATTATTTCCAACCATTTCTACCAACAATTCCATCATCCAGCAACCTAGGATTTTCATTCGGGATGTTGGTTGTTTTGTTCAATTCATAATATTTTTTAACCGCACGCGCTAGCTACTATAGCTAGAAACGAAGCGCATACCGCTTTTCTCGCGACAGAAAAACGCCACGTGCGGCGTGCGGTGAATGGCGCTATTGACTCCGTGGTGTAAAAAAATGGAAACATTATTCTTATATCGCTGGGTTCTCTCTTACGAAACGGCAATGCGGACGCTTTGCAATGCACACAGGTGGGGCATTTTTTAGGGGTGGAGCTCCTTAAGCCGTGGTTCGCGCCTTTCCACAGGATCTGCGCAGGCTAGCATTTGTTTTGTAATGACCCCACGGACCCGAGCTAACGGCGGGCTTCGAACTTTCTCGTGCCTAGCCGTGCATGTCTGACCTGTTTCCGGAAAAAAAGCATCCTGTCGGTTGAGTCGACGCCGAGTGATCGGACTTTAAGGCCCCCCGGCCGAGGCAACACACATCTTTGGTCGCGGCTTCACGTATACGGCACCCCTAGGTTGACCCACCCAAGGAAAATCGACAGTAGTTTTTTTCATTCTCTCTCCCCACAACTTGTCTTTAACCCTAACTTTTATTCTGTCCTGTCTATTTCTCTCTTCTGTTTACTTCCAACTTTCCTGGCGGTAAGGGTTAACCCTGTGCAACTAGCCTACCTTGGTCTAGGCGCATTGAGTTATGGCAGTGAGAGAGAAAGGCGAAGTGAAGAATTACTGGGCGTGAGTTTCATAAAGATCTCAATATTTTTTTATTGCGAACCCAGACGTCTTCTTTTTTGCTCATTCGCCACGGTTTCACACAGCTCACATAATGTTTGTACAAAAGAATCTACAAAGTATAAATGTGAACATTAGAAATGTGATTGAGACTAATTACTCGAATTGTCAAGTTATTATTGAGTATGATGATATATTCCCCCAAAACACCAAGTTACAATCTCTCAAAGTTTTAAATAACATATTATTAGATTACTTGAAGCATACAGAAACTAAGAATATGATAGCCACATATGCTTCCGTAAATAAACAAAAGGCAGGTCTAGGCATTGCCTCTGATTCGCTTGACTGGTTCTTTTCAGTGAGACTGCCTGATTTTACTCTAGTTTTTGAAGTGGAGCTAGTGGAGATTATTTTAGCTCTTCAAAAACTTCCATCAAATGAAAACAACGCAGTAATATTGACGGATTCTCGTTAAGTTTGTGCAGCTCTGACAGCTTCAAAGAACTCTCGAATTCTAAGCACTATCAAAACATTACTACCCCCGCCGTTGAGACTCTTGAGGTTACTATGGTTTCCAGGACACTGTGGATTAAGATTAAATGAATTGGCCGATTCCTTAGCACGAGCCGCACTTGATGGGCCAGTTTTGTTCATACTGCCAGATGTTGAATATGCCACGGCAATAAGATATCGAAAATCAGCAATCTGCGCTGATACGATAGAAAAAGTAACTACATGGACAGAATATAACCACCTCATGTTTCCCTGGCAATCCCACTGGGGCCACTCCAGAAAGCTCGAAGTCTTAATTACTAAATTTCAATGTCGTGTCCCCCCCCCCCTAATATCCCGGCTGCGGCGGCTGCATATCCGATGGAGGCGGGAATGTTGTAGGCCCGTGGGCTCAGATTTGGGCGCACGTTAAAGAACCCCAGGTGGTCGAAATTTGCGGAGACCTCCACTACGGCGTCTCTCATAATCATATGGTAGGTTTTGGACGTGAAACCCCACATATCAATCAATCCCCCCCCCCTAAACCTGTATCTACACAAAGCTGGTCAGACAACATCACCCCTCTGCGCATTCAGCTGAGAAATGGAATCACTAGATCATTATTTTTTGTATTGTCGCCGTTACGCTATACTTCAAAAAAGTTTACTAGTTATGCCGTTTCTGAAAAAGGCGTTAGATTTACGGCGGAAACGGCACTAAGCTTTGGTGCCCCAGTTTTGGAACATCGCCACAGGGATGTTTTCAATGCCGTTTGCGTATATTTCCAGGCAACCAGGTGTATACCTTTGTGGTCTTCAATCAAAAAATTATTATTTATTACTCCCCAGGGCAGAGTGAAGTGAACGCAGCTGAGTGGTAATCATAACACCTCAAATCTCAAAATTGCTCAACTTGACTGTTTTTTTTCGTTCGCTCTTTTTATGTTGTTTTTTACGTTAGTCCTATTATTATACCATTTCATTACACATAGTTAAAATGATCACAGAAAAATTGCTTTACACTTTCCTGGCCCATCCTCCTGATTGGGTATGAGCCATCATCCCAAGGAAACAAAACAAAACAAAACAAAACAAAGCGCTGCTGTTTTTTCGCCAATTTTGTAAGTTTTCTTACTCGTCTTCTGCATCTTACTGCCATAATTCGGCCACCACCTTTGCGGCGCACCAGGCGCCACGTCTCCAAGGCGCCGAAGCCTTATATTAGGCTGCTACGACGTCCAAAAGCTTCGGCTTCTGGTGGCAGCCATTCTTCTTGGCGCCAATCAGATGAAGACGAAGTGAAGATTGCGTCCGAACAGCAAAATAATCCCATGTTTCACGGACCTGAGGAGGACTATGATGGCTTCTCGACGACACCTAACGCTGAAGACGAGTGTGTTACTCCGAAGAAGGCGCGAACTGATAATCCAGAAGATTACTGCGATGCAACAATCATCGACTCCGCGGAAATGAACTGTGATGTAGAAGCAGAAGACAGGCGTTTCACAACAGCCATGTACAAGCCCGACCAGCGGGTATACCAATAATTTTCAAGCTGACAGACCCTAGCGCTCCATTCTCTAAAGTCATTCCGAACAAACTAGCCAGTGAAGTAGTATCTGCTGCTAAAGAGAAAGTGGAGTCGTTCCGTGTCAAGAGAGATGGCAACTTCTCCGTAAGTATCTCTAGAGTGACTGCATCCTCTAGGTTTGTTGAGTTAAGACATGTTGCCGGTCTTGAAGTGGAACCGTATATACCGCAGTCGTATGTGAGGAACCTAGAAAAGATAAGACAAGTACCAGTGCAATACAGTGAAGATCAACTGTTTGAATATTTAAGAGACAGCAGTGTAATATCAGTCATGAGACAGACTAATTGGCTCCGTGGTGAAGATGGTTCAGCAGAGCCACGTTTACTCGGTAGTGTAATTCTAGAGTTCTCCCCCGACAAGCCACTGGCGCCTCGTCTTCTCCTAGGCTTCACAAGTCATCCGGTGGAAGAGTACCTACAGCCCGCTACACGATGTTACAACTGTCAACGATATGAACATGTTGGCAAATCTTGCCATGGACAACTTCACTGCAAAATCTGTGCAGGAGCACATGATTACAAAGAATGTACATTGAGAAATCATCCCAAATGTGCCTATTGCAATAGAGACCACGTAGCATCATATTCTGGATGTCCGAAACACCAGGCAGCTACTCGACTAAAGCGACAAAAAATTTTGCTTGGAAGAGCTCCAAAAAGGGGATCGCCTTGTCCGAATCCCGAAACTGTGCATCCACTTCCTGTGACTTCAAAATCACAAAAGGGTACATCACCACTGTCGTATGCGGTGGTAGCCAAGCGTGCTTCAGCTCAGAAAAACAAAAGTACCGCCAAAAGAAAAGTACAGTACAAAGTACAGTACAAAGAAAAGTACAGCCGAAACGGACCCTAGAGGACGATCACCAAGCGTTCAAGGGCAGACAAGCGACAGCAGGACACCGAAACCGTCAGCAACTCAGCATAATTAAGCGTGTACACCTTTCACCTCGATAAAGCCAAAGGCACAACAACAACGTGCACCGAAAACAAGTGATGTGTATATGGTTATTTTGATGCTCTTCCTTGCTCTGAGGACAATTCTGCGTGCATTTACACAGGCCAATGACCTGACAGGGGTCAGCGTAGTCCTTTCATTATAACCTCTAGCAGTACAACAAAAAATTGTTGTATAGCAAAATGACTTTACAACTGAACAACTGTTTCCGCAACACAGCTGTGTTTCAGTGGAATGCCAGTGGCCTTAGGTCCAAAAGCGCTGACTTTAGGAAGCTGGTTGCTCAGTATAACTTGCCCGTTCTGTGTCTAAATGAAACCACCGTTGGCCCTGACTTTAGGATTTCTATCTATGTCACATATGCATCAAGAAGAAATCCAGGCTTGAGCAGGGCACTGGTATGCGTACAGCGCGACATACCCTCTTTTGTTTATTACTTGTCGGACTCAGACATGCCAGAATTTGTAGGGTGCAAAATTCAATTCCAGAAACTTACCATCACCATAATTTGTGTTTATTTGCAACCATCGACACGCATCTCCGAATCATCTCTGGTTCATTTATTGGGTAATGTCCAAATACCTGCCCTCATCTGTGAAGATTTCAATGCGCACAAAACCCATTGGGGCAGTACTCATACCAATTCACGTGGAAAACCACTCGAAAAAGCAATTGATCAGTGTGGTCTTGTTGTACTAAATGATGGATGAGTAACGTTTTTAAGAGGTAATATATATGCCAGCTGTCTCGATTTGGCTATAGCCTTTCCTGACATTGCACGATATATGAACGGGTGTACAGACCTCGAAACACGAGGGAGGGATCATTACCCAGTTCTTATGCAACACACACCCAAGAATGCAAGTGCAAACGACCACTTTGATTTCGAAGCTAACTGACTGGAAACTATTTCGTGAACATATTGGACGTGACTTGGTGGGAGTCAATGAATGGGATACATTTATGTGCTGCATTAAAAGCAGTTACTCCCATGCGACAAGGTTTACAGCTGTCCAAGCAGGCCACTCCAGTGTAGATAAAGACTATGAGCGCCTACGAGCTATTAGAAGGCGAGCAGGACGTCGCTATCGCCACACTGGGAGGCTCGAAGATTATAAGAAGAGTCAGGCCACACACATCCAATCTAACCAACATATGCAAAAGTTAGGTCGGAAAAAATGGCATGATTTCTGCAATTCATTGACCCTATTTACTCCCCTTCCGAAAATCTGGCAAACAATCACTGCTCTATGTCATCCAGTATCTCAGCGAAACCCATTCAGAGCATTGGCCATATCTCTTGAACTATCCGAGCGTGATGTTTCTAATAAGTTTTGCACAATGCTGACTGGAACGGGACAATAGGTTCACGGCACTACTGCACTGCCTAGTTCTGTAGAGAAGCAAACACTTTATCACATGCTCAACTGGATAACACGTATTCTCTACTAGATTTGCGTACTGCTCTATCACAATTCGCGTAAGAACGGCAACCGGTCCCGACAACGTATCGTACAGTGTTCTGAAAAATCTAGGACCAAACGGCATGCCAGTTCTTCTACCGATATATAACGACATGTGCACGAAGGAGTACGTTCCAATGTGTTGGAAGGTCGCGAGAATCGTCACAACAATGAAGCCCGGTAAATCACCGCTTTCGCTTGACTCATTTCGACCAGTCAGCCTCACTAGCTGTGTATCTAAAGTAACAGAAAAAATGGTTGACAGAAGATTACAGTGGTGGATTGAAGCTGGCAACTCTCTTCCAGAACAGATGGCTGGCTTCAGACGACGGCGATGCACCATGGACTGCGTCTTCTACCTCGTTACATTTGTAGAACATGAGATGAGCTGTGGAAACATGGCTTTTGCGGTGTTCATAAATAATAAGAAGGCGTTCGACTCTGTGAGCCACTTTTCTGTGCTGCATGGGCTTACGTCACTAGGGGTTCACGGTCATATTCTTCAATGGATCGCTAACTTCCTATGTAAGAGACAAATGTACATTTCAACCAATAACGGAAACAGCGATCGCTTCAACATGAGCATAGGCGTACCTCCAGGAAGCGTTCTAAGTCCGCGTATTTTCAATGCTGCAATGGCAGGTTTTCCAGAAGTACTGCGTGAAGCCTTGAACATATCCATGTATGCAGACGACATATGCATATAGACGTCTCACAAATCACTGGAAGTGATCGAACATCGGCTTCAACAAAGACTAGACGCAATAAGTGATTACCTGAAAGAGCCAGGCATGCAGATTGCTCCCGCCAAATCTGTAGTTCTGCCATTCACGAGAAAAACAGTGAAAAACTTGAAGCTTTTTGTGGATGGCCAGAGAATCGAAATCGCACAAAAGCATCGCTTCCTTGGCGTTATCTTAGAGAGCCAACTCAGATGGAGTCAGCATATTGCTGATCTATAAAATCAAGTGAACAGCACCATAAGTGTTTTACGTCGCATCACGGAAACAAAATAAGGCGGTGCATCAGCGTCTCTCCTCCACGTCCATAGTGCACTAATCCGACAGAAAATTGCCTACTCTGCACCAGTTCTCCACATCTCTCAGACGTCGCTACACCGACTTCAGCTGTTACAAGCATGAAGCTTACGAATATGTCTGGGGGTTCCACAGGCAACATCAAGTTCTGTGACACTTGCAGAGGCAAAAGAACCCAACTTTATAGTAATTAGAAGTGTGGAGACATGACGGCACCTCTTTTGTCTAGTCACGCAACACCCTTCCCATCCACTCATATCCAACATCGTTAACCGCGCTGGAGCGCAAATACACCATGTGTACCAACAGAACATTTCTCGGCTTCCTGAGTCGACACATTGGCCACTGGACCAAAACTACCCTCCAAGGCTGCTTGACCTACTAACTATTGAAACGTCAATAGAAGGACATCGCAACAAACATGAAGTTTGAACCGTTGCTCCACAGTAATTGGCATCATATCATCTGCTTGACAGATATCAAGGATACACTCACGTGTACACTAACGACTCCGTCACCAAAAAGACAGCGACATCAGCATTTATAATTCCGGAATAGCATGGAGAATATGCATGTCGGTTGGGCCACCTCTCTTCTTCAACAACGTCGTAGCTCGTGGCGGTTTTGTTAGCCATTAGCTTTATTAAACTGTCAACTACACCAAGAAAATGGGTGATAAATACACTCTCTGGCAGCACTGGCACGTGTCGAAAATGCCACTTCAAGACACATTGATGGCAAGTAGTATATGCTATACATTAAAGTGCTCTCAGAAGCTACGAAGTCGAATCATCGAGTTTCAATTCAGTGGGTTCCCAATCACTGCGGTATTAAGGGAAATGAAATGGCGGATGAGTTGGCGAAAACCGCTCATAATTCTACGCAAACGTGCCTCATTCCGGTATCTCACTATGATGTAATTAGAATTTTAAGAATAATAAAACGTGCATTATGCCTGCCTACCTGGTTCACAGACAAAACAAAGCAATCTTTCCTATATTCTGCTGATCCTAATCCTGAATACCAATTACCCATGACCTCCCAAGTCATATCGACACAGTCATTCATCGCCTATGACGTGGAACTGCTTACACAAAGCACTTCCTACTTCGTATTCATCGTGCAACATTGTCAGCCAGTTCATGCGGCCACGACCACGATGATATTGTCAACTATTGCTCGATTGTCTGAAACACGACACACACCGAAGGCGACTAGAACCAGAAGTGCATATTTTAGATCCTGAGCGACCATTCGGGTTGAATAAAATACTAGGTTCATGGCCAACCTAAACAAGCGGCAAAGCAATGAAGGTGCTGCAAGACTTCTTTGAAGAAACGGAGATTTGTGACGAAGGCTGACCAGACAAAAATTAAATGTAAGCGTGTCGTCTACGTGTTCATTCTGCCCATATAGGAGAATTTTTGCTCTGACCCATGTAGGACTGTATAAATGTACATATGCTAATATTTTTTTATATTTTTATTTGTACCAATTAGGTGGAAAGGGGTAGCCATCGCCAAGTAATGGTGACAAAAACTCCTTCGTTTATTTTATTTTTCAATAAAAAAGAGTTATGGCAGTGTTGTACGGCTGATGTCTGCAAGTTTTCAGCGTCTGCAAACTTGCAGCGTCCCTTTGTTGGGCGCTGTGGTGGGTGGCCGCAAAAGCTGCTAAGACCCACCTGCATAGAGCGTTCCTCCTACTTACTGATCGTACCGACTTAAAGCGGGTACGCACCGATGACATAAATTTTTTCAACCAGCCAATAAAACCATTTCCTCACTTCAACGTCATTCACTGTGACAAAACTGGAAAACAAGCCAGGACCGTATCTACTGTCGTAGTTGCCAGGTGTCTTACCGATACTCTCGGAGCTGAGTACAAAGTAACCAAAATGGCTAGCGGAGACCTTCTTCTCGAAATTCGGGACAAAGAACAATTTCAAAGGCTATAGAGCCTCTCAACTTTCGGTGACGTACCAATTACCGTAACACCACACAGATCAATGAACATAACACGCGGAGTGGTACCTGATGAAGACTTACTTCACCTGACCGAAACTGAACTTTTCGAGGGGTGGAAAAGCCAAATTTTGACAAATGTACAGAGAATTATCATCAGAAAAGATAAGGAAACCCCAACAAAACACCTAATACTCACGTTTGCCTCCAGTCAACGGCTGGAATTCATTCAAACAGGGTACACGAAGACCTCTCTCAGGCCGTACATACCCAACCTCCGTCGTTGCTTTCAGTGCCGGAGGTATGGCCATGGCTCTAAAAGCTGTCGTGATTGCCAGACGTTTGCACAATGTGGAGTCCTAGGCCACTTGTCTGAGAACTGCAAACAACCGCCACACTATGTACACTGCAAAGGAAACCATGCCGCATATTCACGCTCCTGCGCATACTGGAAGAAAGAAAAAGAGATAAGTAAATTGATGGTGAAGGAGAACATATCGTTTAAGGAAGCACGGTGAAGAGTCTCATAATTTTATGGACATACATATGCTGATGCGACACGTCAGGGGGCACCACCACACCAGCCCCCATCACTCCTTCGGCCCACGCATAGTGAGCTGGCGGTTGTGGCACCTGCCCCCAAGGCGGCTTTAGTCCAGACTACTCCGCCTATACGCGAACACAGACCATACACTGCAGGGTACTCGTGTCTGAAGGGCTCACCTCACCAGGTGAGGCCCAGAATTTGAACTACCATCTCGCACGTGCAGGCATCCAGTGCCTCCGAGGAGGCAATGGATACGTCGGTACCCTTGGCGCCGAAAGAGCGGTGTGGCTACTTTGAGAGCGCCAAGTAAACAAAAAAGCAAATAACAGGGTCTGGTGACGGCTCTGTTAGTTGAGTTCAAAGTCCCTATATAAACAGTCACTCGCTTTTTGTACACACAGCACTACTCTACATTCACCACGAATACTCAAATTAAACATTGGAACGTCAAGGACCTTCTCAGAAACCTTGAAGACGTCCAAGAACTTTTACAAAAATACTCACAAAAAGTGCTGCATATACAAGAATAACACCTAAATTCAAAACACACCAATTGTTTCCGTAAATACGTTATTTTGCCTAAGGACCATGACAATGTCATGACAAAATCTGGAGGTGTGTCTGTAATAGTGAGTCAAGGGATCGCATGCACACTTTCAACTCTCTTAAGCTCTTGAAGCATTGGCTGTACGAGCTTTGCTTTTCAACAAGCGATCGCAATTTGTACTTTTTACGTATCTTCGAGCTATCACCTACCAAGACATGACTTCCAGTCCCTAATAGACGAACTTCCGCAACCTTATGTTCTCTTTGGAAACTTGATTGCGCATAGCAGGCTATGGGGCGACTCTCATTGTGACCTGTGAGGTCGACTGTTTGAACAGTTTCTTCTTTCATTGAGCGCCTGTCTTCTAAATCGAAAAAAACCAACATATTTTAATCTAGCTAACAATACCTACTCCTCCATGGACCTAAGCGTAGTAACTCTGTCTCTTGTTTCCTCTACTCTAGTGAAAAGTCATCAGTAATCCGTACGGAAGAGACCACTTCCCCGTAATTTTATCAAACCTACTGCAAATGAGTGTCCACCACGCGTTCGCAAATCACTCGTAAACAGAGCTCACTGGGAACAGTTTTCTACAACCACTAGTTCAGGTTGCACCGACATATGTACTTTAAGCATTGATGCTGCTGCCAACTACTTCACAGCGTTTTTGATTGATGCTGCGACACAATGCATCCCTCAAACCAATGGACACCCTGCAAAATGACGTGTCTCGTGGTGAAATTTTGATTGCCAAAACGCGCGCACGCAGCAAAACAAAGCTTGTAGGTTGCTTCTGAAATCCCCGAAAGCCGAAAATCTTGACAGCTTTAAGAAAATGAAGTCTCAAGGCCAGAGATTGCATCGGCAAACCAGAAATCAAAGCTGGCATAAGTTTTCGTTACGGGTCAATTCATATTCACAGGATGCTTAAGCCTGGAACTTGGTTGGTAGGGTAGCATGAAGATAAGTAAACTCACTATCACTCCTAAACACAAAGGGTGATACTTAAGAAGATCAAGCGAACTTCCTCGGAGCACACTACAAACGGGTGTCTTGCTCGTCACACTATACTGACACTTTTCAAAAATACAGAACAAGAAGAGAAAAGCCGAAGGTCGAGCGCAAATTTACTAAATACGAGACATATAACCAAGGTTTCAGCTTAGCTGAGCTCCAAACATCACTTAACTCCTGCAGTGACTCAACCCCAGGTTCGGACTGTGTGGTGTACAAAATGCTAAAAACCTATCAATCGAAACGCAAAAACCTTACTTTGTAAAATGCTACTTAGTTCTTTGGCGCTATCTCTACTTCCTGCGAAGTGGCCATTATGATTCCCACTTTAAAACAGGGTAAGAACCCTTCTTTAGTTTAGAGTTATAGGCCTATCGCACACACAAGCTGTTTGTGCAAACTTTTCGAAAAAAATGATAAGCTGCCGACATGTACATTTTTTTGATACGAACAATTTGTTCGACACATATCAGTGCGGGGTTCGAGAGAATAGATCTACCACCGACCACCTTGTTCGTATTGAGGCACAGATAAGAAGTGTTTTCGTTCATAAGCAATACTTTCTCTCTGCGTTCTTCGATATCAGAACGGCATACGATACAACATGGCGCTTGGCATTATTAAGAGACCTGCTTCACCTTGGCGTCTGTGGCAGAATGTTTACTATAGTTAAAAGGTAATTGTCAAACCGGAAATTTCGCATTGGAGTAACCGGCATTCTTTCCCAAACATTTGTCCAAGAAACAGGCGTGCCACATGGAGGTTTATATTTTTATGACCAAACTTAATCCTTTGAGCTTGTCCATCACTCGCAATATGTTTCATTGTACATATGTCGATGACGTCCAACGAGGCTTTAGGTCTTGCAATCTGTCTATGTGTGAGCGGCAGGTTCAGGTTGGTCTGAACAAAGTCTCCAAATAAGCAGGAGAAAACGGGTTCCAGCTGAGTGCACAGAAGAGCACGTGTGTCTTGTTCTCAATGAAGAAAAGCCTTTATTGCGAACGTGATATTCAACTGAATGGGCAACGTCTTGCTGCTAATATTGAACACAAATTATTAGGCATAATCTTGGACACCAAGCTAACCATCAAACCACACAACATGTATTAAAAAGAAGCGCATAAAAGCCATAAATGTTTCAAAAGTGTTGTCACGCACTACGTGGGAAAGTGACAATAAGTGTTTAATGAATTTGTATAAAAGCCTCATACGTACCCGCCAAGACTACGGGGCAGTAGCATATCAGTCTGCGACATCTGCTATCCTAAAATGCGTGATCCTGTTCATCATGCGTGATCCTCTACACCGGTGCTTCTCCACTAGCCCCGTGGAAAGCCTGTACGTCGAATGGAACGAATGGTCGCTCCATCTACAGAGATGTAACGTGTCTTATAATTATTATCTTAATGTAAACGCATAAAAAATCACCCATCACATTTCACATATCATGACATTTCAAGCCTTCCTAGGTTAGAGAAACGACCTTCTACGACCCAGCCCTACTCATTCCGTTTGAGGAGCCTAGAGAAGGAAACGGGTGTGCCACTTGAACATCGTTTGATGGCTCTCCCAGTATGTCTGCCACCATGGCAGCGGCAGGTGATAGGTTGTGACATCTCTTTCGTGGAGGTTACGAAGCACGCACTAATTGCACATATTCACACATACGTTGTTGAACTACAACAAAAATACACGTTCCTCGTTCTTTACCAATGCTTCAAAGTGTAACACTTCTATCTCGTAGGCAGCCGCCAGCCCATCCTTTTCAAAAGCCGACGTTTTGCACTCTGATACAAGCATTTTCACCGGCTAAGCCCCTTGCGGCCGTAAAACACAATAAACTATTAAAACTACAGCAGGCAATAAGATATATAGATTCCCTATTGGCAGCAAAAACTCAGAGTATCCTAAAAAGCACAAAACCTCAGTCTTTGTCTCGCTTTACTCGCTCCTATGCACAGTCTACTCATGCAACCAACATGTTGTAGTCTGCTGGGTGCCAGGACACCGCGGATTACAAGGCAAAGTTCTGGTGGACGAGCTAGCTCGATATGCCAACAAAGCCGCTACCAATACATCAATACAGATTCTTGCACTTGACTTGAAACCTTTTCTAAAACGAAAGCTCAGGGTTTATCGACAGAGCACATGGGATACGCACAAAGGTAATAAATTGCATGTCATCAATCCACAACTTGGTCATTGGCCGCTAGTATGAAAATCACGCTATACACAAGTAATCCTTACAAGGTTAAGAGCAGGACATACATACACTACACATTCATTTATTTTGTCTAGTGGCGATGTGCCTTTGCGTGAGAGATGTGGAGAAGCACACACCGTACTTAGTATTTTAGTTCAGAGTAAAAAATTAGACTCACTGAGAAAACACTTACCATTAACCTACCGACAACAAATTCCACTTCTTCCTGCATGTTTGTGGGCAGGGAACCACTTTTTACACAAAAATCATTGTTGGCTTTTCTGAGAGAACTCCATACCTTTCATGTGATATACCTGGGCATTTCGTACCACGACCTATGCAGAGAGGTCTCCGCTGCGGTGGTAATACTGAAGAAAGCACTTTTCTCACGGCCTTTGAACTCAAGGGAGGGAACGATCGAGGAACTTATGCTAATGCCACAAATGCCCACCATGGTTTTTATTATCACAAACATTAGTCCTCCATTAACGCGCCACACTTTTCTCGCATGGTCGTGATTTCATGTCTTTTATGTTTTTACCCGGCTTAGCACAAGGAATGTTAAGGCCCTTATATAGCTGCTCATCACAATCATTGTCCACTTCTCTTGTCCGATGAACTGGCGCTCTTTCGCCATCAAATGGTTCTTGTGCCACAAAGCACCAAACATCATCATCATCATGGGTCCTACATACGCGGTTAACGTAGTACTAGTAGGCAGTAGTAGTAGTAGTAGTAGTTGTAATAGTAGTAGTAGAAGTAGCAACAATAGTAGTAGTTGTCGTTGTCGCAGTAGTAGGTAGTCACCTTTACGATCGGATTATGGAAGAGGCACGCGTGTACTCTTATGAATTGGGGAGGATATCCGCGCACGATAGCATAACTCAAATATACAGTCATTTCCGAATAAATAAATTATAGAGTAGAGTGTCGTTGACTTCAACTCAAATAAATGTGCCTTGAAATTCATGCTTATTAAAACAAAGCCGTAACAGAAGGACGCACTTCTAGCAATATCTGACCAGAAAAAAGTCACAGCAAACCTACGGAGTGCAAAGTGATAAGTGGGGCGAAGCATACGTTGGTCCATCTGTGCTGCCGTTCGTCCTGTTCTTCTTGCTTCCGTCCGTCCGTGCGCCCATCTGTCCTTCCATCCGTACATACGTTTATCTATGCGTCCATTCGTTCGTGCATGTATCTGTCTCTACGTCCGTGCATCTTTCCATCGTTCCGTCTATCTAATTGACACTGCAAGTACCACCATCTCGCACTTTTTCATCATATATTCATCGCATCCAAGTACCACCTTCTAGCTGACATTCCAAGAACTGAACTAGAGGTGGCACGGCCGAAATGGAGGAGTGGCACGCACGCACTTTCTTTCGGCCTGCGCTTCGTGTCTAGTTCTCATCATTTGCCGCCTCTAGTTCATGTAACTGCGGCCCAACAGTAGCTAAAGCTTAATAACACCAAGGAGGTTACGCCCAGCGAGTTCACGGTGGCAACCAGATAGTGCTCAAAGTGCGTCATTCTGATACTAGCTTTTTTAATAAACATCAAATTCAAGACAAATTTTATTGCAGATTTAGAAACCAATACAAGTCTATAATGGGTATTTATTCAAAACAACTATATTTTATTTATGAACAACGTGCGTGGGTTTTCTCTAATTCAAATGTGTGTGCACTTGCTGCCCCTCTAGTCCTGCTGTGGAGGTGGCTGCGTACTACTACGAGGCACAAGTACTACTGCGACTACTACTACTACTACTACTACTACTACTACTACTACTACTACTACTACTACTACTACTACATACATCGCGAACACATGACTTAAGGAGCGTCGCCCCTAAAAGGGCTTCTTGAAGTGCCAGTTGGTTGTAGCACTTGCGTCTTGTGTTCGTTTTTCTCTGTCCCGTTTTTAGCACAGTTCCCCTCAGAACCAGGACAGGTTGCCAAATTAAACTAGCTAGGCACAACCTCCTTGTTTTTAGCATGATTTAGCCTGCAATAGGCCGCAATGCCATGAGCTAGTGGTGGTGAAAGGTGTGAGCTAGACACGAAGCGCAGGCCGTGAGAGAGTGTGCGCGTGCCGCTCATCTAGTCCGACCGTGCCACCTCTCGTTTAGTCCTTGGAATTTCCAATGGATAGCGGTTATGCTAAGAACTAAAGGTCATGCCATGGTGAATGCATTGTGAAAAGATGCGAGATGGTAGTACTTTAAGTGTTCATCAGACAGACTGACGGATGAACAGACACGTGGACGGACGAACGGGCACACAGTAGCACGCATGGACGAACGCACAGATGGATGGATGGACGCACGGGAGGACGGACGGATGGATGCACGAACGGAAGAACGCATGAAGAGACGCACAGACAGACGCACAGATTGCGAAAAATATCGGCGAGATGCCACCAAGGCTACAGCATTTTTTTGTGCGCTTACTCAAGTACAACAACGATTTGCTGTTTGTTCATGGCAAAGGCCTGCTCCTGGCTTACATGCTCTCCCGCGTGTCAGACCCGACAACAACCGAAGACGTGGAAGTCCACACAATCCAAGTCGTCTTCGGAATAGTAAGCACACGAACGAAGCGGCGTCTTCAAATTGAAACTATGGCAGGTCGTTATCTCAGTTTGGTGATACAGCAGCTTGCCGAATGTCGACCCATTGAAGGAGAATCACGCCTGTTTGTTGCTGAGCTATCTGTCATTGAAAGATTATTACTCAAAGGATGCAAAGTTGTCATACCCCTGTCTACGAAAGCTGAAATTACAAAGAAAATACACGCTGGGCATCTCAGAATGAACAAGTGGAAAACAAGAGCCGTGGATTAGTTTTCTGGCCTGGCCTCGACGGCAGCATAGAATCGATGATTTGTTCATGCAGCACATGCCAGAAATATGCGTACAAGCAGCACTCTGAGCCACTTCTACTTCGGCCAACACCCAGCATGCCGTGGGACAGAGTAGGCATTGATATCTTTTCGTTTGCTGGTGACGCATACTTGGTAGTCTACGACGCGCACTGAAACTTTCCTGAGGGGGAAAAGCTAGCTACCAAGACAGCACGTGAGATAGTCGAGAAAACGTCCGCTATCTTTGCACGCTATGGGATCACTGGACAAGTATAAAGAGGCAATGGTCCTCAGTTTGTGTCGAAAGAATTTGCCGACTTTGGAAAACAATATGACTTTGAGCGCTACAGTTCAAACCCGCGATTCACTCGGTCAAATGGATTAGCGGAAAAAGAGGTGCGATCATCAAGCGCATCATTAGAAAAATACTGAGTCGCGTGATGATTTTTGGCAAGGTCTGTTTTATTGGGTATCTGTATTAGATGATGGCGACTCACCCGCACAACTATTACAGGAACGGCAAATGCGCACCAACGTCCCGGAATACAGAGCTCAGCTTGGAAGCGCAGTAGCACAGCACAAGCAGCTGGACAAAGACAAGCCACTGCCACTACTGCAACAAGGAGACACGGCGAGCATACGAGAACACGATTGGTCACGCCAGGCAAGAGTACTTAAGGCAGTTGCTCCTCCATTCAACATCGTCGGAAGTGAAAGTGGATGACTGCTGAGGCGCAGCAAACAGCACCTGCTTCAAACCCTGGAAGACTTCCGCGCCATGCCTGAAGACGGGAAGAGCCACGACGCTGAGGTCGACAACGCACAAGTCGTGAGCCAGGACAATCAAGCTCAAGGTTCGAATCAGCACTGCCTCGCCACTCGGAGCCTGTAAGCCAAGGAGCCTGGGTGCCTGAGTTGCAAATTTAAATGCAGGCGACGGTTGGAACACCTGGAACCACAACGGAAGTGCCGCAGTCAACTGAGCCCCGCAGGTCAACCCGTCACCACAGTGATCCAAAGACGCTGCACTACGACGAAATTTTCCGTCTGATCTGTTGACTTCCTTGTGATTTTTTGTTGTTTGCTTCTTTTTTTTGGCAAAGAAAAAAAGATGTATCGTACTGGGCTATCACGGGGCGCAAGCCGATAACGAGCCCCACTGTCATACCCTCTCCCTTTCCTGGCTGCGCATGCGGCTATATAAGCAAGCCCAGTAAAGCTGCACGCGGTCTGCTTTGGCTCAGTGTCATCATGCGTCGTCTTACTGCCACCCACACTTGATACAGGTTTCTCGTGTCCATGATTCGAGGACCGATTGCTTTAGAAAGCCCAGCAAAGGTCACCACTCAGAAACACGCACACCTTAAGGTTTATTTGTTTTTGATTGCACAAATGTAGTGCACCACAAAGAGATAAAACATCCTGTCTTCGAGGAAGCTACTCTATTCTCTGCCACTTCTTACCTTTCTACCATTGGCTTCTCGTGCGGTAGAGCCCCTATGTTGTTCTGTGCCATAGCACTTGACACAATAGCAAAGTATGTTTGCGCAGCCCTAAGACATGATTTGGCGAACATAAATTGTAAAGAAAGACGTTTGTTTGTAGAATAAAGACACTTGGTCGCGGAATGCACCTTCCATTTGTTGAACACAAATAATGATAAGGCATCCTACCAACACCACCGGAAAAAGAGGAACAGGTAATGCCAAAACGCAAAATAGGCACGCGAGTTGAAGGAGTTTCTGGTTAAAAATTTCATGTCAGAAACCACAGTACTACACGACTATTCATTCTGATAAGCCTGTCTCCACTTCAAATAACATTGCCGTATCCGTGCTTTCCGCTTAATCACATTTCACGGTGCTTCTGGTTGATATGGCAAGCGTAGCACTCATCCATTATTAAAACAACTCGCATGGGAGTTTTTGCACTGTCACATATCAAATTCTGTAATGAAATCATGCAAACTCTTTCAATTATCTTCTCTGAAGCCAGTATTAATTTAATTTTGTTGTTTTTATACAGACATATTTTCAAAACGATGGGTTTTAACACTTCGCCCCTCGTGGTCGTGTCATGTTGTCTACTTCTTGGTGAAGCCCGCCAGCGCAGTCTTCCCGAATGTAAGTATTTGCAACATTGCACACTGTTTCCCACCTCCGAAAAGTATGCGTGCTCTCCACCTAACTGCGCAACGCTCATGTTATACGTAAAATATTGCAAATATTCCTTGTAGATGGGTGTTTTCATAGGTCGACGACTGGTAGGCAGTCACTCAATCTTGCACACAAATAGAAAGGGGGTGCTAAGTCGGCTCGTACATCGACTTAGGTTTTAGGCACTTCTATAAACCTCCTCACTCCTCGTGGCGCACTTTGTGCACTTTTATGGTCTTGTGCAGAAAATACCCCTAATATACGTGATACATAACGGTCGTAGAGCACATGAAATACCAGATATTCCACAATCCCAATTACGAAATGGGTGGGTCAGTTAACACTTACATAATTCACAATTTTCCGCCATAATTCTTTATCGTCACCAACCTGAGCATCAACAAAGTGTGCATATTGTGTGCGAGATGTGTAGCGGCTGCCTCGCTTCTCGACATAATGAGAAGTATTGGCAGAGTGGGTGCTTTTTTGGCTACAGAAATTATTATTTGTGGTGCAGCAGGTACCTTGAAATGGTACTTCTGTTAGGAGCTCAAGTGTTTATTCAAGAAACGACACTTGATTTCTCCCCACAGTAGATGAAAGTCTACAATTACCTCTAAAATTCCACTTTTCCAGCTTTTGTTCTCGCCGTGATGTTTGATTCACAGAGGCCTTGCGTTTTTAAAAAACGTTTTGATCGCCAGCTCCTCTCTGCGTAGAATATTCGAATACCTTGTTGAGAACCTGGGTTGAAGTTCCATGCAGCCTAGATGTTATTGAACCTTGAACCCGTATACAGTACCCTATACAAACGTCATCAACGCCATAGTATCACAATAACATATGTCATGTAGAACGCTAAAAGAATAAAAAGTTACACCACTTCCCACTAATGGGAACCGCGAGTAGCATGCGAAACATCGCATGGTCAACCTAAAGTTCCGTTCAACACAGAAGCTTTGTTCGATATTAACGAGTCCATGGGTGTGGCGCACACAAGAATTCATGGTAGTTGCTCTTGTTGTTGTCACTACTATTACTCTTGTTGGAGCGTGCCACACGGGTTCATCACCAGCCACAAAGAAGAATGTGAGTTCATCGCGCACCTGCAGAATTTCGTTTCTTGATGCCATGACGTGATTGCTGAGAGAGTTTAAAAGGGAGACACCAGAGCCTCCTACAAAGCCACTTATGCAGGCTGAAAGCACTAGCGTGTGCCAGCGCACTCTTACTAAGATACAACGCGTTGTTTCATCGCGTGGCTTCAGAATCTCGCTCCCGGACGCCCTCGTGTCATTACCAAAAAACTGTGACGCCACAGTGTTTTACCCAGCCGCTTACAAGGACCGGAACGCGCTAACGTGTTTGCTCATTCTGGCAGTGCAATGCCAGCTTTTGCGCTTCGATAGTTTGGGTGGTCATGCTTCACCTATCTGTATTTAACTCTGCCGTAAGCCTGTGTCCACCTAAAATACCAATGAGGCATCGAAAAATGCAAACTGCGTAACGAGTGGGTCATTTCTGGCTTCCCCACATATTAAAGTAAGTTTGCCACAAATATTTATAGGTATTATTCTCAGCATCAACAAACTGCACCTAGCGCCTAATTTATTCGTCACAGGATACTCGCATTTCTGAACAATGACAATGACGTAACGAGTGCGTTCCTCCACTAAAAAAGTGAATATTTATGTCCCAGTGATTACCCTACAAGCAACTGAAGTTATCGTGGTCACAAATTTTTCTACATCGCAAAAGAAAGCCTGTCTTAGAATTTGTTTCGTAGTGCTTATCATACATTTGATATAGAAAGGAAGTGTTTACTCTGCGTTGCTTTTCACACACAAGGACATTGTGTAATGATGATGTATGAATTTGAATACAAATTTTCACATTGATAAACATACAGTCCTCTAATGCAAATGTTGCGTTAATCTGTAGAGTACCATTTCGGCAAATCCAAGTGGAATGCACGTAACGTAAACCTTGACTTCTGGAGTGTGCTTCAATTTTTTGGTTTTGGGTAGTGCGCACATGATTTCGTAAAACATTTTGCCTAATAATTGTAAGTCTGATATCACCTCTTACACTACGCTGACAATTTAGGTAGAGAGTGTTTGGTGCTCTAAATAATTGGGGTCAATATTTTGACAAAATATCAACATCAGTGCAGTTGATGATATTATCCAGTGAAAGTCGCATGAACTGTGGGTCCGAACATTTAGTCAGTTCTTCTACCAGCAAACGTGCTGACCCTGCTCAGGCTGCTGTTTCTAATCCCAGAGCGTGCCATCTGTAGCTCCTGTGCATTTTTAATTCCATAAAGAACAAGAAGTGAAAAATGCGGCATGAAACAATTTACAAAGAAAACCTGTAGTATTTTTGAAGGCCTTCAATAGATGCTGATAACAAGAATACGATGTCGACAGTCCAGAATGGTACGCCTTGCATCTGGAGAAACTGGTAGGTTTACTTGTATTGTGCGCACCCTTACGACCATAAAACAAAAGACGGCACCAACAAAATCAAAACAATTATGTTAGTTTGAACGCGAAATATCGCCATGTTGGTAGTACAGTGTAGTTTACTCTTCTTAACGTCCTTGACGAGCTAAATAAACAATTTATTACCGGTGTTACACGGGCAGTTTTAATTGTGGTTTGCGTGATCTTGATCGGTTTTCTTTATCGCGATGAACATTATGGCCACTGCTACACGGCCCAAGCTAATCTGGCACAAGCTTGAGTCAGAATAAACGCCCCAGGTGGCACTTGTGGGCTGTATAACATGACATTGAGAAAGTTTATCGTACGATGTTTCAATGTAGCCATTTATCAGCAATATCGAGAAGGAACCGCTCGATTACCGAAAACTGCATGTCACTGCAGAAGTTTTTCCTCAATCCTTCATTCTGTAGTGTTCTTTTGCAGTTACCTATATTGCTGTGCGTGTGTATTATAGTTCACTTTTATTCCTCATGACCCCTGCTCCTAGACATCAAGTCGCAGCGAAACGGCAATCTCGTAGTGTACGCCAGTTTCACTACTGGCACATCAGATCTGCTCCTGCTAGTTGTAAATTACTGTAAAGGTCTCTTTATTCGACCACTAATTGCGCGTACGCTGCGACGTATTCGAAAACCTGGTGACGCCAACAATCAATTAGCTTTTAGGTGCTTCAACATCCGAGACGGTGCGAAAGTTGAACGCGTCGTCTGCTAATCGTCTGCTTCTCCCATAACTACATGCGGTCAATACGAATATTAGGATATGCAATATTACACATATGTTTTCTTTCGGAACAGTTTAAAATTTGTTCTATAAATAAATATCAAGCTTTTTAAATCTGTTTTTACAGCACTATGATTGTTCTTCTTCTTTCTTTTACTTTCAATAAGTTCGGCCATGGGGTGCAGGCGACACAAATTCGCGACCTCTCATCCAGATGGCGATGCGCTCGTCGCCATAGCTTTGATCCTGATCGGGCGTGATTGTGATTAGGAGTGACTGTGTAGCAGTAGCTAGTCCGGATCGTGGTTAATCTGGATCAGCACAGATAGTAAATAAAAATGCCCGTGGGACACCGGTATAACTCCGTAGGGCCGCATCCTACTTTTATTCTTGAATACCGACTATAATGCACTAATGAGATCTTAGCAACAATATTCATTTGATGTATATCAATCAATTAGGAACGCTTTCGAAAAAGTGCTGCAACAGTGTGCAAATAACGTTTGAGGTTCAGTCACTAGACGGTAAACAGGGAAACTATCTCAGGAGAAAAAAACCTTATTAGGAGACGACAAACGACAAAAGCCTAAAGTGCAAACAACAAGATAGAGTTAGTGAAGCTTTCGAAGTTATTAAATAGACGTACATAGAGAGGTATAACATGTAAAAAAATTGAGCGGGCTGCTGAAAGCGGCAGAAGCCTAAAATCTGCGAATGCAGACTTGTGCATATGCAAAAAATTGAATGTGTACATTAAGAAACAAGACAGGCAATGTAATAACTAATACGAATAGGAGAGTTGAGATGGCGGAGGAGTTCTACAGAGAGCTTTACGAAAGCCAAAAGAACCACTTTGATGTAGGGAGAAAATATAAATGTTCAAGAGAATTCGACATTCTATCAGTAATGGCAGGGGAAGTAAGAGAAGCCTTAAAAGGAATGCAAAGAAGCAAAGCCGCTGGTGAGGCTAAAGTATAAATAAGGGACTTGCTTAAAGATGGAAGAAAAATTGCATTAGAAAAATTAGCCACCTTATACACAAAATGTCACTTGACGAAAATGATACCAGAATCTTGAAAGAACGCAAACATTATCTAAATTCATAAAAAAAGAGACGTCAAGGACTTGAAAAATTACACGATAACCAGCTTACTCTTTGTTCTCTGAAAATATTTACAAAAATAATCGCTAATAGAAATAAGACAATATTAGAGTTCAATAAGCCAGAAGACTAAGCAGGTTTTGTACCGGCTACTTCACAGTAGACCATATTCATACTATCAATCAGGTAATAGAGAAACGTGCTAAATGCAACCAATCCCTATACACAGCTTTTACAGATTACGAGAAGGCGTTTGACTCTGTCGAGGCATCAGCAGTAATGCAGGCACTACGGAAAGAGGGCATAAAAGAACCCTACATATACAAACAAGAAGAAATCTACAGAGGTTTTACAGCCACTATATTATCCATTAGAAAAGTGACATAATCGCGATAATGAAGGGTGGAAGGCAGGGAGACACGATCTCTCTAGTTCTATTCACTGCTTCTTTACAGGAGGTATTCAGGACCCTACACTGGGAAGAGTTAGGGATAAAAGTTAATGGAGAGTACCTTCGTAACCTATGATTTGCTGATGACTTTGCATTATTTAGAAACTCAGGGGACGATTTACACTTCATGATTACTCAACTGGACACGGAAAGTAGAAAAGTATTTCTGAATTTTAATATGCACAAAACTAAAGTAATGTGCAACAATCTCGGCAGAAAACAGCAATTAGTGATACGTCGAGAGGCACTAGAAAATGTTAAGGAGTTTGTGTACTTAGGACAGCCAATAAGTACGGAGCCAAATCAGGATATTCAAGTAACTGAATAAATAAGAATGGGGTGGAGCGCATTCGGCAAGCTATCTCATATCGTGACTGGTAGATAACCAGTATCCCTCAAAAGGAAGGTATAAAGCAGTTGCATCTTACCAGCACTTGCCTACAAAGAAAAAGCCTAGAGGCTTACAAAGAGGGTTCAGATTAAATTGAGAGACAACACAGCCAACGATGGGTCAGAGAACAAAACCGGGCTCAAGAATATCATAGTTTAAATCAAGAAAAAGAAATGAACACGTACCACGAAGGCAGCATAACCGATGGTCATTAGGGCGACTGACAATTCCTAGAGAAGGCAAACGCACGAAGAGAAGACTCAAAGTTAGGTGGGCCGATAAGTATAAAAAAAATGGCAGATCCCACGTACAGTACGAATCAATGATATGCGAAACACGAATGAGAAACGTTTATGTGTACCTTTAAAATCAGCACAATGTTACGGGGGGGGGGTATTTAATGGCGTACATGACTTCCGTGTCATGATTATCATGTTTGGATGCGTACCTTTGCCATCTATTCACGTCCAATGATACCAGGTTTAGTATATCTAGAACTGGCGAAACGGCCTCAAGCACGCTATGAGCGTGATATATTGTGATGTTCTTACATGAAACGCGTGTCAAGACTATCGTGCTACCACCAGTCATATACTTCGTCATTAATTGAATTCACGTAACATTAAATTTGGTATATGTGGAGCTGGCAAACGGCCGCAAGCAAATCATGAAGAGCCCAACTTACACCAATGCAGCGTTGATGCACCTGCACACTGGGCACAGCGACGGAACGCTAGCAAAACGTTGGCATTCTACAGTCTGACGCCAGGCATGACCGGCGCGACCAGCTTCCGTAGGCGCAGCCCGACAGCAACCGGCGCGAAGTGCGACATGCTGCAATTTGTGCCAATGCGTTACACTCACAACACTGGGTCTCTCTCTTTTAGGGGCGAAGCTCCTTATAACGGCACCCGTTCGTCCCTCGAAGTCGTAGTAGTAGTCGTAGTGTGTAACCAGTCTTACCTTCTGACCTCCAAAGTGATGCCAGAGGGAGATTTCATCTGTGCGTTGTTGAAAAATAAAAAAATTCGCAGCGTGCGCGTTCACTAAAAGCTGAATTCTCCTGTCTCTCATTCCCCCTTAGCAGCTATTGGCATGTACATTGAGCACTATCTTACAAGAAAGGGTTGCTACGTTATACTCGCTGGGCGTAACCTCCTTGGCTTTAGAAAGGTTTAGCGAACGTTGGGCCGCAGTGCCATGATACAGTGAACTAGTATATACCACGAACTCTAGGTCGTCAAAGGTGGGAAGTAGACACGAAGCGCAAGCCGTAAGAAAGTGTGCGTGTGCATCCTCTTGTTTAGTCCTTGGAATATCCGCTGGATGGCGGTGCTTCTATATGAGAAATATATGATGAAAAGATGCGAGATGATGGTACTTGCAGTGTTGAATAGATGAACGAACGGACACACAGACGAACGGACGGAATGAACGGACGCACGGATGGTTACACGGACGGATGGATGCATGGATGGATGCAGGTGTGGATGCATGGACGAACGCAGGGACGGTCGCACAGATGGACGGGCGGACATACGAACAGATGCACGCACGGATGGACGGATGGACGCACGGGCGGCCACACAGACGCACGTATGGACGGACGGAAATAAGAACGAATGAGCGGACGGATGCTTCGCCCCACTCTCCATCATTCACTACGTGGGCATGCTGCCATTTTTTCGCGATGGAGGGACGCCGGACGCGCTGAAACGGGCATGCGTCCAAGCAATGTAGCGTGGCGTGCGCCTGCGAGTATATGGCACGACCGGCGCCTGGCGTGGTAACTTCGGCGTGACGCGACGAAATGAACACAGGCGAGCACGCGCACCACGTCTCATCAAAATGTATTGGCGCTTTGACTGTGGTATATAGTCATGTTCTCACATGACACGCATCTTATGATTATCAAGATTGCACCAGTAACATACCTTCGTCATTCATTGGCGTTACGTAATACAAAGTTGGTACATGTGATGTTGGCGAAAAGGCCGTGAGCGCCTTATCAGTGTGGCATGAATTCACGTTCTTACATGACAGAGTGTCGTGATTATCCTGTTTGGATGTGTCATTTATCTATGTCTTCCGTTCGCATCGCGTATTACCGAGTTTGGTTCAGGTGAAGCTAGGAAAAATGCCGCGAGCGCATCATAAGCGTAGCATATAGTCTTGTTGTTACATGCCAGCATCTCATATTAACATGTTTGCACCAGTATCGCACCTTCATCATCCATTCACATACCGTATACCGAATTTCGTATTAGTGAAGCTAGTGAAATGGCCGCCAGCGCTTCATAAGCGGGGCATGTAGTCATGTTGTTATATGACACGCATCTCATGATTATCATGTTTGCACCAGTCACCTATCTTCGTCATCCAATCAAGTACTGTAATACAAAATTCGGTATAAGCGACGGTATCGAAACAGCAGCGAGCGCATCATGATCGTGGCATGTAGTCATGCTGTTACATGACACTCACGTCATGATTTCCTTGTTAAGGTCTGTCGCTTAAGTTAGCTATGCAATCATGTCATATCATACCAGTTTTGCAATATACCATCTGAACAAAACCACCGCAAGAGCTGCAGGATCGTGAAATGTAAATCATGACATTCATCAAATACTTTTCACGAATTTCTTGTTATGACTAGTGAAATATGTTTTAGATACAGTCATGTTATGCTGCAGCAAATTTGGTATCGATACCTTTATTGAAACGGCCAGGAGAGATAAAAGTCGTATGCGGCTAGATAGATAGATAGATAGATAGATAGATAGATAGATAGATAGATAGATAGATAGATACGCTCAAACTCTGCGAAGTTCGCTAAGAACTGCTTCGCATTTCAGTTTGCGGGTATAACGTGGCAATGGAAAGCACAAGACCAGGTTGATTTGCGGATCATGGGAGAGGCTTTTGACCTGCAGGGGCCGTGGTCAGGCTGATCATGAAAGCACTGGTGATCACGAGAATGGCAGCCCAGCACACTGCTACACAAGTCAACTTCAGTGAATAGAACTCAACTACAATTAACGTTAATTCTGATTGACAGCTATATTGTAGGGGTACATATGTAACGTTCGAAAATTTGGTTAGCCAGCACTTTCACCACTTTTGATGTTTCACGGATGCTAGTGTCTACTTCAAAAGTATTTCTGGGACCTCACAAGCCTTCATGGTAGAATGCTTTATTGCCATGCAGAATTCTTAGATAAAATTCCTGCTGGGACTCAGACTTGTAAATTGCTATGATAACTGAACCGATACGAGCATAATGTTCCTGACGCAGTGCATCCGTATTGGCCAAGTCATTATGTAGTTGTTGCTAACGATAGAGCTACAGCAGTGCACCGGCACGACAGCACTGTACGTTGCGCGAAAAGCATCACAATACTCAATCAATTGTTTGGGCGCACTTGTCGAATTAACCTAGAATTCAAAAAATGCCTGAGCAGATGTGGCTTTTTAGAGCGAGCAATAACTCAATAATTATTTCTCTTCCTTTCTTGTCAAAATGATAGATTAGGCGAGTTGGTGATACAAGATTGTGTTGAAATGAGACCGCACTACTTAAACACAGAAAGAAACAGACAAGCGCTTGTCCCCGTATTTCAGTCCGCGTTTCAATATTGCACTCTCACTTAAAAACAAACAATTCTTGCGTTTCTTCTTTGTTTTTTTTTCACACCCAGAAGAGCGAGAGCTAATTAAAGGCCACGTGGCCTGCCAGAGGCTCTTACTCCTTTTAGCATTGGGCATTATAAAATTGTTTTTGATGCATGCAAAACAGTAAATCATTGGCATCTACAAAGCTAAATTCAAACACAGCAAATGCAGTTTAACATCACACAAAATAACTCCAGACAATGAAAAGGTTTAGAAACACTTCACAAAACGATACAATAAAACACTTTATGTAAATAAAAAATCATGGAGACACTTCATTGAAAGCAAAATATTCTGCAAACATTTCAAGTTTACGTTCGTCTATGCATTAAATAGTGATGATTGAAACTTTATTGATATAACAGTGGAAGTAACATGTATAAACGGTGCATAAACTATTATTGAGAAGTTATCGAAGAATCTAGGAAAAAAAAACTCTTCACATATTGTTTGAAACGGTGTGCTTAAAAGTCTTTCATTCCTCACATTGTTTACTAGCCGAGGTAATTGATATTCTAGGTCCTGGCGACCATAGTTTGTTCACACGTGCGGTAGCATTCTTGTTTGATGGCGTAACTAACACCGCGTAAAGGAAAGTGGTGTGCAACTAATATTGAGTCTGTTTTCTTATGAGCAATAGTAATCTATAGTAGCGAATTTGATTTGCATTCATCAATGAATGTTTGATAAAACTAGTGTGTGCGGGTAAGTCTGGCAGCCTAGCATGAGAATTCTCAAACCCCCGTATTACCATTTTTGCAGTTTTATCAATTTGCCGCAATAACCAAATTTAGAGTAAAAAAGAGGGTATTATACTGCTTTTTTGTGGGAGTAGTATAGATTTACAAATTTTTACATAGAGCCTACTACTTTGGTAACGTCACTGCTGAGCTTATTTGCTTGTTTTTCACGATAGAGGTTTCTGACAGTAACTGCCGCTAAACTGTACCTGCTCCTCGGCCCCTTGATATTTGTCTTTGTGTGGTTGTGAAATGTAAGAAATACCTAGCGCTGTTGCACTTATCACAGTGGCCAACGTTACAAGCAGCAGTATTTGTTTTATTTGAACGCGCCAATTTTAGTAGCAGGCGCACCGTCTAACTCGAGGACGCAAAATTCAAAACTTAAGTTTATTGGTCAATTAGTAAGCTGACTAGTCACTTTACAGCGAACTTGGCATATGTCTGCATGAGCAGTGGTTAGTCTGCTCTGTTAGGAATCCGAAGGTTGCACGTTAGAATCCTCGTGGTCACGTTTCTTTATGGGTGCTTTTTCAGAACTTTCTATACAAAAAATTGGCAGATCCTATGCTCTGTGGGAATCGATAATATGCGAAGCACCAACGAAGAAGGTTGATAGGTCCCTCTGAAATGAGCACAGTGTTACAAGGTAGACGTACATTATGCTGTTAATGACTTCCACGTCATGATTATCATGTTTGAATGTGTATGTAACGGTGTTCATTTGCGGAGCAGAACACAGAAGGCAAAGCAGTCAGCAGCGTCCAGCCAAGCGCAGCAAGCACGAGCTTATACTGATGGCGATGCCACTGAGGCGCAGAAAAATGCCGCTGAAAGCCCTCTTCTATACAATCAGCTTGCCCAAAAAAAGGTGCAATCCTGGGGATTAGGGAGAAAAAATGACTAATAGGTCACATGGCTTGAGGCGAGAGACGTGGACAGCGCCGCGGCCGCGGTAGCGTAGGTCTATGGATGGGATGATGGGCTCTACGATGTAGTTGACGAGTGACGTTCGCTTTACAACGTAGTATGGTCAGAGGTATTTGGGAAGACGTTTTGCGGAGCGGCCACGCGCAGTACCAAGTGCCCGTAGCCATACCAATGGACCAGGTGGAAAGATTGGAGCTGAACGGTTCCCGGGTTCATGGAATCGTTGCTGCCACTGGTCCTCGGTAGAAAAAGTGCGGGCAAGCTGGCGGCCTTCTTCAGCATGTCGGGAAGCTACGGACAGATTTGCATTTTCGGACTCATCAGGTATATATGTAAAAATACTGTCTACTGTATTGGAAGGTTCTCGTCTGTGTAGAAGAAAGTACGGCGAAAGCCCAGTAGTAACTTGTACGGCAGTATTATACGCGTAGGTGACGAACGGGAGAACTTGGTACAAATTTGAATGATCAGAGGCCACGTAAATCTACAGCATATTGCCAAGAGTGCAGGTCAAGCGCGCCGTCATGCCATTCTTTGAAGGTGGTAAGCTGTACTTGTGTGGTGCGCGATTCGGCATTTGTTGAGTAATGCCTTCAAGGCGTCAGAAAGGAAGGCACGGCCTGTGTCACTTAAGAACTCGTGTGGAATACGATGACGTAGAGTGAAATGTCGCAACAAAAACGTTTCAACGTCACGGGCTATGGCAGTCAGCAGCGCGGCTGTTTCGGCATAGCGTGTGAGATGGTCTATCGCAACAACAATCCAGCGATTACCAGCCAGAGTTGATGGTAGTCGTCCGTAAAAGGTAATGCCGACGTGATAAAAAGGTCGACTTGGACAAGGAATAGGCTTGGACAGGTAGACTTGCCCGGGAGGTAACTTTCGTCGTTGGCTCTGAGCACCAACAAAATAAATTACCGCACGTAGTTATACATGCCTCGGCAATAAAATTTGAGTCGACGCCAAGCGTATATCTTGAAGAGGCCTATGTGGGCACACTGTGGGTCAGCGTGGAAATCTTCGCAGATAACAGCTCGAAGATGGCACGGTATCACAAGGAGACTCTTGCGACCGTCAGAAAAGCAGTTGCGTCGATAAAGATCATCCCTTAGGCAAACGTTGCCAGCTTGGCGGCGGACAGTGCGAGAGGGCGAAGGAAAGAGAGGATCAGAAAGAATGCTTATGAGGCCACTGATCTAGGGATCCTTTCGTTGTTACACCGTCATGTTACGCAAGACGGATGACGCGAGTGCAAGGCTCGAGGGAAGAAAAGCAAACACCTTCATCTGATATGGGTGAGCGAGAAAGGGTGTCAGCGTCCGTGTTCTTACGACCGGCTCTGTTAATAACACGGAAGTCCTGAAGTTGAAGCACCCAGAGAGCAAGTAGTCCGGAAGTGTCTTCAAAGGCGGATAGCCACCAAAGGACGTAGTGGTCTGTGACGACATCGAATGCGTGACTATACAGGTTGGGGCGAATTTTCCCAAGGGCCAAAATAGTAGCTGAACACTCTTTCGCGGTCACAGAGTAGTTAGACTCGGCTTTTGTCAGAGTTAGGCTTGCGTAGGCGACGACATATTCGTCAAGCCTAGCCTTTTGTTTAGCGAGCACAGCGCCAAGTCTAACACCGCTGGCATCAGTATGAACCTCCGTGGGAGCGGCCGGATCGTAGTGGCGGAGGATTGGTGGTGGACTTAGCAGGTAATTGGGTGAACGCATCGTCGCATAATGGTGACCAGGTGGAAATGTTCTTGTTGCCGCTAAGAAGGTCCATAAGGGGCGCACATATGAAAGCAAAATTTTGAATATCGCGTAGGAAGTAGGACGACATGCTGACAAAACTTTCAAATTTCTTTTGGTTCTTTGGCTTCGGAAAATTGGCGACTGCTCAAAGCTTGGTGGGTCGGAAAGTGTGCCGTCCCGCAATACGACTTGGCCACAAATGTTGAGCTGCCGGGCACCAAAACGACACATTTTGAGGTTGAGTTTAAGGCCGGCGGTGGTGAGGCGTGTGAGGACGTGCTCGAGACGATTTAAGTGGGTGTCGAAATGGGTGGAAAAGAAAACTACGCCATTGAGGTAGTATAAACATGTGTCCCACTTGCGGCCTTGCAAAATAGTGTCCATCATTCTCTCAAATGTGGCTGGAGCATTACAAAGGCCAAAAGGCCTAACGGTGAATTAGTATAATTCATCGGATGTGACAAATGTAGTTTTCTATCGCCGGTCAGAAGTTTCCACAGGAACTTGCCAGTATCCAGAACGCATATGCAGCGAAGAGAAGTATTCTACTTCTTTCAAACGGTCAAGGGCGTTGTCAAATCTCGGTAACGGGTAAGCGTCCTCACGGGTGATCTTGTTGAACCGAATGGAGCCGTTCTTAACCGGAATGGCCAGTGACGCTCAGGGACTGTTAGAAGGCTGTACAGTACCCCGCTGAAGCTTGTCAGCAACCTGGTCATCAATAACATGCCGCTCCGACGCTGAGACTAGTGACGCTGCCGGTAGGGACGCTGACGTAGAGGCGTATGGCTTACTGTGTCGATCTTATGAGATATGTTCGATGTGTGACTGAGGCCATAATCATGGCTGTCAAAAGAAGTGTGAAACTTTGGCAGCGTGTTGACCAACTGGCTTCGTTTTGAAGAAAACGTTGCGACATTGATGCAGCGGTAGATAGCTTCAAGAAGCTACTCTTCAAGAACAGCGTATGAACTAAGTGCGCTGAGGTTCACAGAAAGTAAAGTACACGGAGTGTAAAAAATGTGACAGGCGCCGATCGGAAGTACGTGACCGAGACATTCACTATGAAATAAAAGTAAAGGTCCTTCTAGCGTGTTGTACACGGGCGTCTTCGTGATGCCATGGTGGAGAGTAAGAAGAGCAACGGGCACTGGAGAACATTTGCGTTGAAAAATCAGGGCAGAGGGCAAAAATAGAACATAACCGTCAGAAATAGCGTCACAAGAAACAGTCACCCGCAGAAAATAGCACGGTGGTATGGTGGTGTCGTCAGAAACAGACAATTTATAATATGAAAGGGAGGCTTCAACAGCGTCTGCATCAGGAAGTGCAGACACCTCAAGTTCAGCGCGACAGAATTCATTGACAGCCTTATTATTCGCAAGGAAGTTCCAGACGAAGGCAGCACTACGAATTCGACGATATACACAATCTCTTCGATGACGACTCGTGCGGCAGAGGCCGCGAGAGGTGGTACACTTTGTGCGTTAGTTGTTCTGAGAGAAAGACCGAATAATGGCTTCAGATTTTTGCGGTGTTTGTGGCAGAGGTGGACAGAAAGGACAGATAGAGCGGCTTCGGTGTCTACAAGTGCCATGACGAGGATACCATCGACTGAGACTTCAATCACATTAGCTGGACAAGAGCGAGGACTTGTGCATGGCGACGGGGACGCAGTTCGTGCCTCGGGAACTGCGGCCGTTATTTTTCCTGATTGGTGGGTCTGGAACGGCGAAACGTAGGGGAAGGCTAACGTCGACGTGGAGATGGGGAGTGGTGGGTAAAGCCGAGCGGACGATCAGGGGCAAAAGAAGAACAGCTTGAAGACGTAGAAGAAAACTGAGGGTCGAAAGAGGGCAATCATCGAATGTCTGGAGCAGCCTGGTGACGACAACAACGCACCACGTGGCAAACACTGCCACAAGTAAAACATATCGGACGGTTGTCGTAGGTCCACCATTGGTCGGAGTAGACGCCGAGTTGCGGCTGGGAGGCAGAAAACTGTGGCCGATGTGGTATCGGCACAGGCAGCGGTGAATCGGTCGGCGTTGAAAAGGGTGGCGGCTAATACATAGGCGCTGGCTGGAACGAAGGCTGTCGATGTCGAGCAGTGGCCTCGGCGTACGTGAGAGGTGCGGTGACTGGCGGTGGTTCACTGGCAATATAAAGAGCTTGTGCAACCTGATCTTGAATAATGTCACGGAGTGTAGACGTCAATCTGCGTGGTTGATTGGGTACACAGGACATCTAAGAGAGTTGTCGAGTGACCTCAGCGCGGAACAACTCTTGGATCTTTGAGGGAAGAGTTAAGAGTGGCATGGTTGTCTTCTATGCCAAGGGTGGACAGGCTGGACAATGAATCGTTGGGCACAGATGGACGTCGAATAGAAAGACGTTGCAGGTGCAACTCGTCAAAACTCTGGCTTAACTTGGTCAGTTAAAATACAGTGCGAGGACTCTCATAAAGCAACATTTTGAAAGAGTCGTCCTCAATGCCCTTCATGATGTGCTTGATATTAAGCTCTTCGGACATCGACATGCTGACTCTCTTACAAAGGTCCAGAACTTCCTCAATATAGCTTGTGAAATTCTCACCAAGCTGGTGGAACCGAGTATGCAAGCGTTGTTCGGTGGGCGTTTGCGAGTATGCAAGCGTTGTTCGGTGGGCGTTTGCGTACCTCAGGCAGTCCAAAAACTTGAGTGAGGCTCGTTTTGAAGACAGATCACGTAGGGAGTTCCCCTTCGCGGTTAATAACTACAGCTTGGCCACGTCCGACAGGTAGCAGGAGACGTCGGTGAACTTGTCGGAATCATCCCCTTTGTTGTGAGTACTCACTCGCTCGTACACTCAAATCAAGTCATCAAAGTCCTTGTCTTCCGTGCCTGAGAAAAGAGGATATCTCGCAGATGCAGAGAATCACCACAAAGGACAGTAGGTGGTGACGGTGGAGGAGTTGGAGCGGCGCTTGCGTTGGTAGGCATAATGGACAGTAAAATGCAATACCGAAGCTCCAGGGTGATGGATATCCAGCATAATCCACCACTTGTAACGGGGTTTATTTGCAGAGCGCAGAAGTCGAAGCAGTCAGCAGCACCCGGCCAGGCGCAGCAAGCACGAGCCTATGCTAATGCAGACGTTCTGGGGTGCAGAGAAAATCTGCTAAGGCCCCTCTTTTTCAGAATACAGTGTCAATTACCTCCGTTTGTTCGTTCACCTCACATAATACGGAACTCTGCATATGTGGAGCAAGCAAAACGACTGCGAGCACGCAATGAGCAAAGCATGTAATCATGTCTCACATGACACGCATATCATGACTACCACATTCATACCAGTCATTTACGCTCGTCGTCTATTCACGTCACGTGATATCAATTGTGATATATGTGAAACTATCGAAACGGCTGTGAGCACGGTATAAGTGTGGCATGTAGTCACGCTTTTCATGACACGCATGTCATAAGTATCATGTTTAGACGTGTCATGTACATTCGCAGTTCCCTCATTTCACGTAATACCAAACTTAGTATATGTGTACCCAGCGAAAGGGCCACGAGTGCATCATGAGCGTGGTATATTGAAATGTTCTTACATGACACGCGTGTCAGGATTATCGTGTTTGCACCAGTCATATACATTAGTCATCCAATGAATCCACGTAACACTAAATTTGGCCTATGCCAAGCTAGTAAAATGGCCGCGAGCGTATCATCAGCGCGGCATGTAGTCCTGTTCTCACATGATACATGTCTCGTGGTTGTGTTTGCACCAGTCATGTACCTTCGTCATTTATTCGCGTCCTATAATCTCAATCTTGGTATTCGTGAAGATAGCTAAACGACTGTGAGTGCACCATCAGCGTGGCATGTAGTGATGACTAGTCATAACATAAAAATCATGACATGTATGTCATGATTTTCATGACATACATGTCATGAAAGGGAAATCATGACATGTATGTCATGATTTCCCTTTTAGGGTGTGTCACTTATGTTCGCTATGCAGTCCCGTCATACCATACTAATTTTTTAAAATGTCATGGGAACGAAACCACTGCAAGAGCAGCAATGCTACGAAATGTAAAATTATGACATTTATGACATACCTCTCATGATTTTGATGTTACGACTAGTTGCTCAAATTTGTCATACAGTCATGTTATGCCATAGCAATTTTAGTTTCAATACCATCAAGGAGACGGCCAGGAGAGCTGAAAGTTGTTGGCGGCTAGATGAATAAATCGATAGATAGATATATAGATAGATAGATAGATTGATAGAAAATAGATAGATAGATAAATGGATAGATAGATAGATAGATGGATGGATAGATAGATAGATAGATAGATAGATAGATAGATAGATAGATAGATAGATAGATAGATACGGTCAACGTCACCGCATTTATTTTTTCTTCGCATTTATTATTTTCTTCATGTCAGCTCATAACGGTGGTTTTGGCACCGCTTAACTTTTTCAGCGTGGCTGTGACTCTAGCATTCACCAAACGCCGCCATACATTATGCGCCTGCAATAATTTCAGCACCATAATCCACCAAAGTAATGGATGCTGGAGTCCACCTTTCCTATTGTGGACGCTCTTTTGATGGGATTGTTGTTTACGTGAAACAAATTTATCTTAAAGAAGGGTCGCAAGAATAACCGGCGCATAATAATGACTGCAAAACAACGAGAGGTTGCGCAGCGACTTTTAGTTATACTCATTCTTGTGAGCTATCGCACTTGAATCTTGAATAAAAGTTGCACAAAACTTCAGCATGAATAACTTTACTTTAGTATCTAGCATTCACCTTGGTGTTACTTAGTACAGACTCACTTATTATGAACTGCAAGTATCGCTTCGACAGAACTAGCTCAATACAGCACGCTTCGTCAATTTAAAAAACTTCATGCATTACCGTTAAGTTAGCCAGAGATGCTTATTTCAGCTTTCTGAATAAGCACCTCTCAAAGGATGCTTCGCTCACCACCCATCTGGATTATATTGTCAGCATTGCACAGTTCTTTAGGACACGTTTGTTTTCTACCTTTAGTATGCAGCTAAAAACTTAGGCATTCACACAAAAATCTCCGCTTTGCCACAAAGGCAAAGCAAGTAACGCAAAAGCAAAAAATTTTATTATCATGCGAAGAATGCAAGTAGATAAAAACGTGCCTTGCGTTGCTCACATACAAATCACGCACAAAACGCACTCACAGGGGCAGATGAACTCGAATAAGTGTGTCAAATGTTACTTCGCTGTTTCTGAAAAGGGGCGCCCTTTTCACAAACGAAGACTGTGAAGCGGCGAGCGCAGTGGCCATTTTGTGGCTGGTAACTACATAATAATCGATTCAGTGAAAGCCCAAGGCAAGCAGTTCTTGCTACTGGTCGATAAGCGCACCGACGCGTGAGCGTCCACCATCCCCATTTCTGCAGGGCAATGAGAGCGCGTGCCACCGCGTCGTGACGATCTGTGGCTGGATTCACAAAACTCACTCACAAAAATAATTTGGCACTAGAGGAACTTTAATGCGTAAGTCATTTCACGAATTGAAAAAAAAAGTCGTAAGAGGCCATCATTGTCACAACGGCCGCTGCAATAAAGCGGGCTGTAAATGCCCTGGAGCATGTCAGCGATGGTGATGCAGTTGCTACATTTGCTTACGTCACTGAAAAGTGCTCGTTAGTGGACTCACGAAGCAAATTTTTGCGTAAAAATAGCGTGCCTAAAAGAATATCCAAAGAGTGGTCCGGATTACTCTTAGGAACAATGCGGCTACTTTGAACCTGGCTACTTTGGTGCCCTGGCTGGTTTTGAGGTAAGTCACTCCCATAAAGGGCTGCCTGATGACTGCTGGTGTGTTTTTATTTCTTTTGAACCTTTGAGTTTTGTGTGTTGTTTCCCTTGTACGCAGGGGATGGTATTGACAACCACCGTCGTCCAATAAGTTCGAAGTCGCAGTAATTGAAGAATACTATTGGGCGTGAATGGCATAAAATATGCTTTAAAGATTTGTGGTTGGGTGAAAACCAATGTGCTACGTGAATGGTTGGGGAATTCAAACGCGGCACGGCATAGGATCAACCTTATTTGTTATGTTGTTGTGTTGCGCCCCATCTCATACAATTAAAAGCACGACTCGACATCCTTGCCTCACTAGTGGAAATTACCACCAAAGATGTTAATGGGAGCTCATTCCTAGCATGATATTGGAAATAAAAATGAGAGCAAATTTTTAGTGAGTGATTCCTAAAGCTTGTGCTCTATTTTACTTCGATTGGCTCTGACTGTCCAATGGGTGCGATCTCTGAAATACGGGTGTCGATACACTTTGGAACAATCTGGAACGGCGCGTACTTTGTAAACCGAAGTGTATTAGGGGTGTGCGCGATTATGCATGAAACTACAAACAAATCACGCATTTTCACTTTCATTGTTCAGAAACCGACATGGATCGTGATAATATGGCAAACAGTCGGAATAAAATTACCCTATTCATAATAAATGACAACAAAAATATGCAAACCCTCACGATTCTGGAGCATACATTTGCTGAATTCGTCCCTGCAACCATTACCAGCTGTTTAACTTGGCGCACGAACATCATTCAAAGGTAGAGCGAGCCACTGAATTGTATTTTGAGCGACGCAGTGAGCACTTGACCTGGGAATAATTGCGTTGCGAAGGCCAATTTACCGTCGCATGCTCACAAACGCGAGCAGATGACGGCTTGGCCGACAGGCACAGCTTCTGATTGGTTGTGAAGCAATACCCTAAGTATCAGCTCACTCTGTGACGTTGCAAAAACACTTCTTTCATCTGGCACGCCCGTCATGTTCGTCATATCACCCCCTTCGCACATAAGAGCAAATTTTGTCACGCCGTGAAAAATGCGCAAGTACTTTCTAAGAGCTCTCTTACGTGCTGCGCAGTTGACGAAAACAACATGGCATCGTAAACTGCGTATCGGCCAGTGCGAATTCTAGCAAAAGCTTCTCGTATGAGTTACTTCAGCGCTCAACTGGAGGCGTTGTGATTACGGCAGCTCTTCCACTGCGTGTAAGCAGTGTGGAAAGCTGCGGCAGTGCAATGGTGTACGGTGAATCGCAACGAAGCCTGTAAGTCGGTGTGCTTATCAAGCGGGGATCAGCGCCGGTATATCGATGGCAACTAGCACTCGGGAAGCCTGCAATGTGTGTTTTTGTGCCGGTAATAGTTCGTTCGCTTGACTTTCCAGTCTCTCACTTGGGTGCTGTGCAACATTTGGGACTTACGGCGTGTTGGCACCTTACTCGAATGACCCCAAATGCGTACAGAAACGTATGAAATGCGTGCATAGTTCGGTTCTTGCGTCGCCACTGGTTAGCCTGTACGCTTCTAATTTCTTGTGAGCGATGGAGTGTTCGGGAGTGAAACTATGTTCATAGTGAACAGTGGTGCTGTGTGGACGTTTCCAAGACTTGTGAAGAAGCTGTGCTCGTGTGATCGGAAAATAGAAAACAGCGTTGATAACTGTTTCGCCCTGCGTAGTTGCGTTGGTGGAGCTTGCCGCGATTGTTTGTCAACTTCTCACTTCTCCTTTTTGTGATAACTATAGTCCAAGCACGATGGAGTGACGAATATAAGCTGCGAGATGCTACGTTCTGTTGTGGATGATTTTACTTTGGCTAACTACAGCTTCCTGAGTCCATCTGGCTATCGTTTTCCACGGCCCTAGGGCCTTCACAACAGTCAGTCATAGCCAGTTCTAACACTATATTAAAGGACGTGCACGCCTGGCTAGTCCTTCATTGCTGTGATCGGCAGCTTCCAGTCTGCAGACGTGCTTTGCCTGTTGGAAATAGAGCACACTTGGTTCCTCGTGACACTGACGGCTACTAAATGCTTCCATCGGTGAGTTTGTCTTGAACACTAAATTTGTTCCTATTCACGTAGTAGTATAACGTGTGCAAGTTTTCAAGCCCACAAGATGTAATGTTTCCTTATGTTAGGTTCAAAGATAAAAAATTTACCACTACTGTTATAGACAGACAAATATTATTGAGAGGCGAGCAAATACACCATGAATTTTTTGTGTTTTGAAATAGGTGAGCTCTTGTTTGAATACTAGGATGGGCCTGTCAATTTACCACGTTTTATAGTTGGAAGGTAATGTGAAGTTATTTTCCAAGAGCCAGGTTGCATATGAGGAATTTACGTTACACTGAAAAATGAGTTCTATACACGATTACCACTGTGGTAGCACTATGTTTCACTAGGACATATATATATTGTGGTACGTAAATTTTACATGAGGCTTCAGTTTGTTTTAAAAAGATTATAGCAGATTTGGTCACTTTGACGCAGTGATAGCTTCGTCAAATAAGTATTACAAGTTAGTGCTTTCAATGATTGCTTTTAGATATTTCGTTTTTGGCTCTTCACAGATCGCAGAGATTAGTTCGTTAAGGTCCTGTCATGCATCGGTTGCACACACTGGCACATCAAGCCTCTTCATAATTTGGAACACCTGTAGAAAATAGGAAGGACACGTGCTCCGTAACTGTGCAAGTTTATGTCACTGCTGAGACTTTTATCATTCAGCGTACAAGGATGTGACCAGGAAGCATGCATGGCAGCCTCATCTTGAAGGACTTCGATCTGCTTGGGAGCTTCGAGGGCACGAAACTGCCTAACGGCTGGCTGGAAGGTTAGTTTTTTTAATACATATGAGTAAGTAAAGACCACTTACTGTGCACAAATAGAAATAACAAGCATGGCTGCTCGCATGGAAACCTGCATTATTCTCACACATAATGCTTATTGAACATTAATAGAACTAAATTGCGAGATAATTGTGAAAGTTGAAAGTTGAAAGCCCGCAGCTTACGAATGAAACTCGAATCACCTGAGGCTCGAAAGCTCGTGCTTTTGAACGAGCAGAAAGACTTTGATTCCTTATTGAGCTCTCGAGCTTGTGACTCACTCTGTGGGTCAAGTGCCCTGAAAAGAAGTCGCAAGTGGGTGAAAATCGCCTGGCTGTTCACAACATGAAAGGCGAAAGACCCATTGAACAAGCCTCAGACGACATAGAGCCAGCAACTGCTTCTTTCACGTGATGTAGCTTTTCTCTCTCAGGGCTGTGGCATATTGTGTTTCAGCCGAACGTGTTCACCACGATTGCATCGTGATATATTTTATTTATACAAATTGTACCTCAACTAAGTATGCATCGTTGCTCGCTAAAGATGACAGTCAGTGTGTTTCAAAGTCATGGCTCCTCATCCCTCTGTCTGTGGCTAGCCTGCTTCAACAGCACTGCGATGCAGCCAGCACACATGCAAGCCAAGTCATAGAGCGCTCCTTTGGTGTTTTGTGCAGGACATAGCATATCTATCCGGAAAGACACTGATATCAATAATAATGCTGAGTGTTGTGGGCACCTGTAGGAGCCCGTTGTGTTCGTTCAATATCTCCCCTGATAAAGTGAATTTCTGAAATGTTTTCTTCGTTTGGAATAATAGATGTGAGCAACAACCACACTCGTAATCCACAAGTGGTTTGTATCTTCAAGACTGCCCATTTGCTTTTTTATGTGGTATGGTGAGCCGGCTATGTTAGACAGCCCTAAAGTTATGAACATTAGGTGTTCAGTTGTAATGCAGTCTAACTTGTGTTTTTTAGTGAAATAATTTGTGGTCTGTTTCTCGCACGTAGTGTAAAAACGAAATAGAAGAAACTTTATTGGCCTGTTAGGCCTGGCAGAAGTTCCATGCCTTCATCTCTAACATTGTAGTTTTGCTCTTGAATCATAATAAAATATAGTATATTCTGTTTTCACTGTTTCTGTGTGTGTTGAGGCTTGTGACCGGCTTCAGAAAATATGACATCTGTAAGTATGAACACATATTTAACAACTGTGCACTTTTGCGTGTAGCATGGTTGTAAATATAATCTGTCTTTTTTCTTTAGTTTCAAGCGTAACGAGGGATCCGGTGCTTCTGGGTTATTTACAGTGCATCAAGAACAGAGCACAGAAGACCAACAAGTAGAAAGGGACTGCCAGTGACTGTTCTTCTGCTCAAAGTTTACGACAGCTGAAAGAGCACATTGTGACGTCAGGAGCAGTTTAAATACCATAAGTAGTAACATTTTGTGCAGCTGCACTTTAAATTCTTAACAATGCATTATTCAGCAGTTCCGTTGCTTGCATTTAAGATATGTCGCCGCCTTTTTGTAATTTTTTTAAAATTTTGACCTTTACAATATTATTTTAAAATGAGCTTATAAAGGATTTTTTCAAATGATGTTCATATTCAGAAAAGGGTGAAAAAAATTTGAATTGGATTTGTTATTGATTGCCCAAACTTGGCTTTTACGCGAACAGTCATAACTTGAGATGGGAGCGCCGGAATTATAAAGTTTTTGGCACAAAGGTAGCCAACTCATGGTACTCTGCAATGAATTAGGATCTTTTCCGTTTGATTATTGGGAATAAAGTTACAGTAAAAAGACCAAGGAAAAGAAAAATTGGTGTTTTTCCCAGTAATGCTTCAACTAAAGCATTTTTACATAAAAACTTACCAATCGTTTTTATTGATCCTAGTTCGTTGTACAGTTCAGTAATAAAGGAACGAACATACAAAGTTTCATTGAAAAATATTTATTGGCCATGAAGTTACAACTGCTGGCGTAACAAAAAAGTGCAAAAATTCAAGTTTTGAGCAAAACGAGAATAAAGTTTTTCAATGCTTGTACAAGAGGATGACGGCACAATACACAGTTAAAATCCACAAGGCACATAGGTAGGGCCCTCCTTAGATGCCATGAGCTCCTTTTTAAGTTTTGTTGCTGCCCGTCTTTTCTTCCGCTGTTGTTTTGCTTCGCCAGTCGACTGACGCTGGGCCTTCCTTACACGGTGCTGGTCCCTAGTGTAGCATGCTACGATAGTGTAGTGGCCAGGCTCGATGCCTGCTTCTTTCAAAATAGCAAGTACACTTCTGTTACCATCATTGAAGCGGCACACAGCATCGTATAAACCAAAAAGTAGGATGGGCAGGCTCACGAGAACGTCTTTGGGAACCCGTTGCAAATCATACCGTTGAAGCACTCGTCGGCGTTTTGGGTTTTCCCGTGCAGGCACTTCTTCAAAAGATCATCCGTGCAAAGGTCAGCGTATACAGGCTTCACTTTATTAAGTACCTCATTAGATAGGCCTCCCTTGTGCTTGTAGTATCCACTTCCCAGTGCGTTCTGTCGGTTAAAACCGCACCAACTCTCAGGGCCAAAAGGGCACAGACCATGCCTTGGAGTTTCGTCTGTGGAACTGCGATGGAACAGGCTCGCTAATGTGGCTTGCTTCAATGCCTGCAAGTCTTCCACATTTGTTCTGATAGCAATACCATAATATTTCTGCAGCCTGTCAATTAGAACATTTGTTAATTTTCCTTTCCCTCCAAGTCCGCGAACAGTCTTTTTGAGCTTTCGTAGGCGGCATCCTAAACGCTTCTGCATGTGCCCAATACACTCAAGTTTACGCGCACTATTTGGCCCGTATATGTCCTTTATGGCCGCATGGATCTTGGAGTCGCCATCTCCATAGAAGTCTACATATTTCAAACCACGACTTCTTTCTGCACGCTCAAACATACGGTAGAGCCCTACTGCCTCCATACCACCAGCACTACCGGTATAGTTGGCTTGCCGGTTTGCCTTCCACTCCAGAAATTCAGCATTTGCGGGGCTCAACTTGCTTTTCGAATGACATGCCCTGCATTTGCTTGACACACCTTCTACATCAATAATTTTCCCAGTATCAATCGATATCAAAGACACGCAGCCTTTCAATGAGGAATGCCCTCGCCTTTTCCACGTACCGTCACCTGACACACCACATTCAGTACTTCGCACAACACAGCGCACTTCAGTAGCGACATTTTTATCATTGATTTAGATGCAACATTCTCCGCAGCTTTACAAAGCTTTGCAGATATCTTTTGGTAGGCGGAATGCTAAGGCGGCGGCGGCAGGTTCATGACTTTCGCCAGTGTCACAGCTCCAGAACACCCCTTGCCTAGCTGACGCATTGCGTATACCAGACGCAGGTTGTTCTCAATAGAACTTCCTGTCTTCTTTGATGATTCAAATGAGTGTACATATGCGCATGCACCACACACAACAGCATATGAGAAGGATATTCCACGCTGGGAGCACTTCTCCAGGGTCAGCGAGGTGTTCTTGCATTCCGGGCAGGTGAGCATTGCAAAAACAGACGAAAGGATCTCCATGTCAATAATCCCATTACCCTGCAGTAAAGGGTCTGGCATCGGCACTTCACAGTTGTCGTCCAAGTTCACAAGCTTCGCAGCACTCGCCGATACATCCCCGTCCACATGGCCGACGGTCGGAGCATTCACAGTGAGTCGATTGCCAAGAACTTTCGTTTCAGCCGTCTTTTTACCCTGAACTTCGCCATACCTGCTTACAAAAACGTTCAGCCTATATTTGTACTACTGCTGCTAAAGATATCACGTGTAAAAAATACAAACTACGCAGAATTAACAGCAGCAGCATGAAGCGCGCGCAAAGTAAACAACAAAGACTCTCGTGGCTTCACGCGTCCCTCTTACGGATATTTAATGCAACGTTTGAAAAACCAAAGACTTCTAAGTTGTCTTTAAACAAGTTTATATTTATCAAACCAATACATAACAGAAAAATTACAACATTTGCCGCTGATGTTCGCTAACTTATCAGTTTCTGTTAGCACACAACACTACTTTCGGTTTTGCAGCCGTTCCCCACATGCTCAAAAAATGGCTATAACTTCGGAAATAAATAAGATAGAAACATAATTCTTTCGGCAAAATATTTTGAATGATTGGGGATTCTTGGAATATAAAAAATAAAAAATGCGTTTCAAAAAAAGCGTTTTCAAAGGTGGTGACATACCTTAAATCATTTATATTCTGCATGGAAGATACCAAACTATGACCCTAACTTAAAGTTTGCTGTAGTTTTAGTGGACAAATAATTTTAGCTGAAGTTTTCAACATGCATGGTAATCAAAGTGCCTGCGTGTCTCAGAATTACTCTGGCATTAAAAACAGCATGCATGGTCAGCAATGATGACAGTGTTTGTATTCTCGGTAGTACAGGGTGTGAAGCCATGAATGCGGTAATCTTGTACTTAGTCGATATATTACTTCAGTATACACTCATTTGTGTAGCACCAAAGATACAATGTGTGTATAGCCTCTGGGAAGTAAATATATGTGGATTATTTTATTTGGAAGGAAGAGGATCATCACTACTTTTAGTATATCCAACAGTAGATTTTGGTGTTTGAGTATTGTTATCCACTGCCTGTTCATTCTTTATCAGTCTACTTCTCTGTTTCTACTGTTTAAGCATAACTTTTATTGTATACTTTGCTCGGATAGGTTTGTTCATGACGTAATTTTGTATTTTGCAAGTGGCTTATCATCTATGCAGCTTTATTCAGACTAGAAATATAGGTATTTATTTTATTTATTACGCAGCTATATCATGCATTTACTTATCTATTTTCTAGGTACCTGTACATTTGTTTAGCCCCCCAAAGGTACTGGTATACTCAAACATTGATGCTGGAATCGTAAAATAGTTTTTTATTGGAAGTAACAATGTGTTTATAACCATTATTACTATTCTCCGATGAGCTGTGAAAACTCTATAGAAATGTATTTACATTTTTTGAACTGTGTGAAGGTAAATGTTCTCAGGTTTTTTATTGTGCTCCCTGTTTTAGGCAAAGGACACATAATTACTTTGCAGTGGCATAGTATAATTTGTAATTTTACACATATGTGCTGAGCAACATCGCAGATGAGGCCAGCAGCAAGAAATACATACATTTCACTGGAGCATCACCTCACATAATTAGTGTACAGTCTTTTCCAACTAGTTAATTAAATTTTTTTCTAGCAGACTAACAGACATCTGTATGAGAACTGTGTTGATGTACAAACTTTGAAGTCTTTTTGAGGAGAGTTCTCGGGAAACAAAATCAGGTCTATAGCTGCGAATATAAACACTGTTTGAACCAAGGAGCTTAGTAGCTCATAATTGTATTAATCATGTATTTTCTATAGATTTTTTGCGCTATGCTGACTTTCAGCCTAAGTGTACTAACATCTTTTGTTTGTTGTGAATGAGCCAAGCTATGTAAATAAACAGAGTAATATTGCAGACATGTACGAAACATTAATGCACACCCCTTTTCTTGAGCATGACATTTACAAGGGCTTTATTTTTGTGTTTCTTGTAAAAACTGCTTGTCACTGGGCAGCAGCAGAAACTATGCATAAAACTTTTCCGAGATGGTTCGAGAAACACAGAGTTCAGATATAACAGTGCTGGTAAATTTCTCTGGTACGTCGCATTATGTATATTCCAATTTAGTGTATTAGAATTGTTGTTTTATAGCCATTCATCCTAATATTTACACCTAAGAGTATGTATGTATGTATGTATGTATGTATGTATGTATGTATGTATGTATGTATGTATGTATGTATATATGTGTGTGTGAGTGTATGTATATATGTATGTATCTTTTAAATGAGAATCTGTTTATCATTGATGAGTACGATTGGTAATAATTTGGCTGAATTTTTTCTAGTTCTTTTTTTCTGAGCCAATATACATTCCAATTTATTGACTGCATAAAAATAAATGTAACTTGTAAAATGTGCTTTCAAAGTTGTTTCGTTTGCCAACGTACAGTCATGAGCAAGGAATTGGGTAAAACGGAACCAACCAGCGAAGATTAGTTTAGAGCATACCTACTCTATAAGACCTATTTTGTGCACATTGCGTTGGTCGGATATGTCGATTTCATCATATGAATTTGAATCAGCATGAACAAGCTCTCACCCGTGGCTGTATATCTGTGTGATATTTATGCATTATGTAATACCGGTTGGCAATTACTATTAAGGTCACAAACCTAGTCAAGCTGAATACACTAATTTTGTTTATGCACATTTGATCAGTACTGGAACTGTTGTTAATAAAAAGTAAACATTGGTTTATAAATTTATTCTAGTAACCAAATGCAGTGTATCTCTTTATGACACAAATCAAATTGCGATTGTTCTGTTCCGTTCTGGACAATAGGGGACCCTCTCAGCAGAACTCGATTAACTGCTATAGTTCATTTTACCCATTGACAGCGAAAATACACTGAAGCGCGCAGCAAGACAGATAGTGAGAGAGAAAACACAAATTAATCACTCTGTGTCTTCTCATCGGTCCGTGCTCTTTGGCCTTGCTGCATGTACTGATTCCCATCAAATTAGCACAAAAACGTGTCCCGACAAAGGCAATCAACCTGGCCGCAAGCAATTAGCTTGCTGCATGTGTAAAGTTTCTTCAAAACACCGTGACGACTGATTACTGGTCGAATATCTAAACACGTGAAAAGTAGTAGACCAGGTGTGATATTGGTATTTCAGCACTGGGCACTTTTGCGATATGAGACAATGGAGATGAAAATTATGAACCCTGAAATATCTAATTTATGAAGGAGTGCGGCACAGTGCTTTTAGGTCAAAAGGCAAGTGAAAAAAAAAGTGCGAAAGCCACCTTCTCAAAAAATTAGTACCGGCCGCCACGTATGATCAGAGGCCGGACAACCTCCTAAAAAAGTGGTCGGTGACACTGCGAATCAAACCCAGTACCTCCTAGATTGTAGCTAAGCCCCGTAACTACTCGTTCACTGCAGCAGGGCTTGCATTCACCCTATTGCTGATATATCATCAATGCTTCGAATGACGCCAAATGCAAAAACGTCAAGTGAAACTTAGTCGAAATAGAAAAAAAAATAGATAGAATGCGCTTGTCCAAGGTTACTAGAAGATAGAAACCGCCTCGTGTAGCTGTATTGCTATGCACTATTTTTATTTTGCTCTACCGCCATGATGTTAGGATAGCTGGCTCTAACATACGCTACCTTTTCATAGTTTGCCAAATACAAATGAAAAATATCGGCCTGTGACAGCGCTAGTCAACTATTATGAATTCACTGTCACTAGTGTCACTTTTACTAGACGAACACTCAGTTTGTTTCCATTATAGTTTTTAAAGGAAGATTTGACTCATTAACTCACAATCCTCCTAATTAGCATTCAATCTCACATCTAAAGACAGTAACACTTCATCTCGCTTTCACTGTGGCTGTCGCTCCCATAAAACGCATACTCCACTTTATTATGCCCTCCAAGCATCCGACGCTGCTTTGCGGAATTTTTTTCTGACGTCTGCAGGGCCAGAAAATTTTATTTATAATCTATCGATTTCAAGCATTCGCGGAGAGAAAACGAGATTCTCTCTCTTTCTTTGTCCTTTTTGCACGTGTGATAACGTCTCTCGACTTCAACACTCGTATACACATTCCTTGCTTTGTTTGCTCACTCAAACGATGCTGGACAAAATATTTGCACCGTGTTTTGTGAAAAGCATTAGCACTGAAACACCTCCCGACGAGTCTCCTTCATTTTACGTCGACAAATATCTAAGCGTAAGCGTATTCACCTTCTCGCATTCCCGCGTTTTAAAAATGCTGCGGTGCATGGAACCAGCGAAATTGCCATCACAATTTCATTTGATTACTGCTGTTCTCTATTTCTGCACAATTCGTCCGCAGCCACAAAAGTCACTCCTGTGTCTTGTAATAAGAATAATATAAGAAAGGCAGCCTTCTATGCCTAGGTACAAGTGCTCGATCACGCCGAATTAGTTGAGTAGCAGCGCAGCTTTATTAGAATGTAAGGTAACTATTGCGTTAAAAAGAGGAAGACATTTGAGGCACATTTTCAAACAATGCATGCATCGATTTACGTGTGGTTTCTTTGATGCGGTTCACCTGGAGTGTTGTCTACTTGTACTTGGCGAGAGAGTGCATGGATTGCTGCTTGAAGACCTCGAACAATTTATTTTTTAGTTACAGTCGTTGATGAAAGGCGAGTGCTTGGCTTTGCACAGCACCCAAAATATCTATTACAACGTAAGCGGCATTCCGTAAGCACTGTAGCAGACGCTCATGGAACTGAAATTTAGATTCAGCAACTCATTGGCTATCATCGTATGCTCTCGATGCTAGACGCTTTGCGTGCTAGCTTGATATTGTCGCACACAATTCTTTCTTTCCTTAAAGTTTCATTGTCTATCGTGTGTCCTTCTCGCCTTAATAAGTGCCGAATAAGTTAAATTTGTTCCAGCGCTATGATATTACCTCCAGAAAAGAGAATTCTTAGCCAAGCAATTGCATAGCCGAGAAAACGTTTTTTGATTTCGTCCCTTGGGGACAAGCGCTAAATTGCGTCATCGCGTCGGAAAGGCTGAAAAAGAGATAGTCCTACAAAATGGCCATCGCCAGCGGCAAGTGGTAGATATTGCCACGTTCCATTTCCCAAGTTTTTGTTATCGTTCCAAAACACCATACGATTCTCGGCGCAAACCGCGCCTGCAGGTTTTGAGAAGGTTCCGAACTGTAGTAGATCATTTCGATAAGATCACGCCCACTGTGCGAACGGTAAAGATTGTTCTGGAACCTACGCCACCGCCAGCGATAACGCTAGAACATTCGACGGCAAGGGTATAAATGCCGACGCGCTTCGCCGCCTGTCAGTTGTTGATCGAAGGCCGACGCTGCGTTCACCGCTATCAGTCCGAGACTGCTATCTGTGCAAGACTGCTGCTGTAATTAGACTTTCCCTTTACCGGGCACATGTTCGCTCAATTAAATTTAAATCCCAACACGAAGTTTCCTGTCTTCGGCCACGTCACGACCCCGTGACATCTGGTGGAGGTGCTGCTTCGTTCATGTACCGGACGCCCCCGTCAAGCCGTGAACCCAGCCCCCGTCGAGGAGAATACACCGACGCCAACCAAGAGCAGCGAACGAGCCACCGACAGCAAGGTCTCCCCCCGGATTACGGCCTTCTACAAGACAAGGCGCGGAAGACCAACACTATGACCTCGACTGCAGCGACAATGACAACCGGAGCGTCCCAGCCCGCGATCGTCATTCATCAACCCAGGGAACCACCAACGTTCCATGGCTCATCGTTTGAAGACCCGGAAACCTGGCTAGAAACATACGACCGTGTGGCCGCCCTCAAGCCCTTAACCACTGGGACAACGAAGAAAAGCTCCGTCGTGTGTACTTCTACCTGGAACACACCGCAAGGACCTGGCTAGAGAATCGGGAGTCCACGCTCCGAACGTGGGATGTCTTCTGCGGCGCATTTCTGCAAACGTTCGCGAGCGTCGCTCGCAAAGAGAGGGCCGCTGCTCTACTCGAGACCCGGGTTCAGCTACCAAATGAAAAGGTTGGAATTTTCACAGAGGAGATGACCCACCTATTCCGTCACGCTGACCCAGACATGCCTGAGGAAAAGAAAGTTCGTTTCCTCTTGCGAGGGTTCAAACAGGAGTTCTTTGCGGGACTAATGAGGAATCCACCGAACACCGTACAAGAATTTGTATCCGAGGCGACCACCAACGAAAAAACGCTGGACATGCGCACCAGACAGTATAACCGTCGCCTGACTCCAGAATGCGCTGCTGCTCAAGCCAGTGACTCCGACGACCTGCGTGAAACGATCCGAGCGATCGTGCGGGAAGAGCTGCGCAAACTGTTGCCTTCGGCGCAGCCTCAAGTGGATTCGATCGCCGACATTGTGCGAGAAGAAGTCCGGCAATCGCTTCGAATTCCCGAAACACCGCCGCCCGACCGAACCAGAAACTATGAGCTACGCCGCTGCAGTGCGCCACAACGCTCCTCCCCGTCCACGCAAAAACGCCGCCCCGTTGCACTTCCGTCGCCAGACGCCACCGCCGCCACCACCCCCACCGACGTCCTACCGTTCCCCAGTGGGCCAGCGCAGTGCACCGAGGAAAACGGACGTTAGGCGTGCACCTGACAACCGCCCGCTCAGCTACCACTGCAGCGAGGCCGGGTACACATACCGCCGTTGTCAGTACCGACAGATGGGACTGCGTGGCTTCGCCGCCAATGCACCACGTCTGCAGCCAGGAGATCGGCCACGTGACATCGCCGACTACCTGGCAAGAACTCAATGGAGACCACGAAGTCCTTCCCGTTCGCCATCGCCCAGCCGCCGCATGTCACCGCACCTCCGGCAGTACTCTGGCCCAACGCGGGGCCGGTCTCCTAGCCCGTATCCGGGAAACTAAGGGCAGCAACCGATGGAGGTGCGGTTGCTGTGCGACGAACTACCGAAGATCCGACGACGACGACGCCGCCGCGACGGAGCTTTTTGAACACAACGCCAACCAGGCAAAGCCCTGAAGGCAAAAGCTCACTTACCGAAGGTGGCCGGACGACGCAACATGGAAGTAGCGGAACAAGCCGACGCAGCCATGACCCGACGCCACGCCCTAACTGTAATGCGAGACGGCGAACTAGCGACCTCGACGTTCTTATCGACGGACACAGTGTGACTGCTCTAGTCGATACTGGAGCCGACTATTCTGTCATCAGTGGGTCGTTCACCGCAAGGTAAAGAAAGTTAGGACAGCTTGGAAAGGCCCAGAAATCCGCACAGCCGGAGGTCATCTCGTAACGCCTGCAGGAATTTGCACAGCGAGAGTCACCATTAACGGCCGTATTTATCCTACAGACTTCGTAGTCCTACAGCGTTGCTCGAGAGATGTCATCCTTGGCATGGACTTCTTATGCCTCCATGGTGCTGTCATCAACCTAAAAACTAGGTCGATAACGTTATCCACAGAAGCACTACCGCCGCGCACGCCGTCAGGACACCATGCCTTAAACGTGCTAGAAGAACAAGTCACCATTCCGCCTCGCTCAAGCGTAATTATTTCAGTCGGCGCTCCTAAATCACCTGACTTGGAAGGCGTCGTTGAAAGGAGTCAGCATCTGTTGGTCACCCGAAATATTTGCGTCGCAAGAGGAATTGCAGAGTTGCGGGGAGGCAAAGCAACGGTTATGCTCACGAATTTCAGCAATGAGTACAAACATGTGAACAAAGGAACAACGGTCGCATACATCGAAGAAATTGTCGAAGCCACCAGTGCTTTCGCCCTTGCCGATTCTGCGGAACCTGCTCAGAGGAACCAAGCCCCTCCCATAGCTTTCGACGTCAGTCCCAGACTTCCGAACGATAAGCAAGAACAGCTCAAGGCCCTGCTCCTGTAATACGAAGATTGCTTTTCGTCGTCATCGAAAATTCGGCAGACCCCATTCACGAAACATCGATTCAAAACCGAACAAAATGCCAGACCACTCCGTCAGAGTCCGTACAGGGTTTCGACGCGAGAACGTGAGGCCATGAAGAGACAAGTTGATGAAATGCTGCGAGATGACATGATCCTAGCCGTCCAAGAGTCCATGGGCATCCCCCGCGGTGTTAGTGAAGAAAAAGGATGGGACCCTACGTTTCTGCGTCGATTATCGCCGCCTGAACAAAATCACAAGAAAGGACGTGTATCTTCTCCCACGAATAGACGACGCACTTGATCGGCTCCATAACGCCAAGTACTTCTCGTCAATGGACCTCAAGACTGGCTATTGGCAAATCGAAGTCGACGAAAGAGACCGAGAGAAGACGGCGTTTATAACACCGGACAGCCTATTTGAGTTTAAGGTGATGCCCTTCGGCCTTTGCTCAGCGCCTGCAACTTTTCAACGCGTTATGGATACAGTACTGGCAGGATTGAAGTGGCAGACTTGCCTTGTGTACTTGGACGACGTCGTCGTGTTTTCCTCGAGTTTTGACGAGCATCTTCGGTGCCTTGAAGCTGTACTTCAAGCCATCAAGACGTCCGGACTCACACTGAAGCCAGAAAAGTGCAGATTTGCGTATGAGGAGCTTTTGTTTCTGGGGCACGTTATCAGCAAGTCTGGAGTTCGTCCCGATCCACGGAAAACAGCCGCCATCGCCGACTTCCCGCCGCCCACTGACAAGAAGGCCGTGCGCCAATTCCTGGGCCTGTGCGCCTATTATCGGCGGTTCGTGAAAAACTTCGCCCGCATCGCCGATCCTCTCACTAACCTTACCAAGGCCGACGCGGAGTTCAAGTGGGAAACGCCACTGGAACACGCTTTCCAGGAGCTTAAACATCGCCTCCAGACGCCTCCGTTACTTGCCCATTTCGACGAATTCGCCGAGACAGAAATACATACTGACGCAAGCAGCGTAGATCTTGGCGCCGTTCTTGTGCAGAGGGCTGACGGACTTGAAAGGGTTATTAGTTACGCCAGCCGATCGCTATCCAAAGCAGAAGCAAAATATTCCACAACAGAAAAAGAGTGCCTCGCCATCATCTGGCCTACGTTGAAATTTCGCCCCTACCGCTACGGCAGGCCCTTCAAAGTTGTGAGCGACCACCACGCCTTGTGTTGGCTAGCCACCTTGAAGGACCCTTCAGGTCGCCTCGCACGATGGAGTTTGAGACTTCAAGAATACGACATTACTGTCATTTACAAGTCCGGCAAAAAACACTCCGACGCTGACTGTCTCTCTCGTGCGCCTGTCGACCAACCGCTACCCGACGACCCGGTTGATGACTACTTCTTGGGAACGATAACTAACGACGACTTCGCTGAACGACAGCGGGCCGACCCGGAACTTAAGGCTCTAATAGAATACCTCGAAGGCAGGACCGCCGAAGTCCCTAAGGTATTCAAGCGCGCACTTGCGTCGTTCTTTCTACGAAACGGTCTTCTACAAAAGAAAAACTTTTCACCGCTTCCAGCTAAGTACCTCCTTGTGTTGCCTTCAGCTCTGCGACCAGAACTCCTGCAGGCCCTGCACGACGATCCGACGGCAGGGCACCTCGGTTTTTCCCGCACGCTCGTGAGGATACACGAAAGGTACTACTGGCCGCGTCTTACCACCGACGTCACTCGTTATGTGAGGACATGCCGGGACTGTCTGCGACGCAAGACACCGCCAAGGCCAGCGGGACTTCTGCAGCCAATTGATCCACCTTGCCGACCTTTCCAGCAGATTGGTATGGACCTACTGGGGCCGTTCCCGACGTCAGCTTTTGGAAACAAGTGGATCGAGGTAGCTACCGACTACCTCACCCGCTACGCCGAGACAAAATACCTGCCAAAATGCAGTGAATCCGAGGTAGCTAAGTTTTTCGTCGAAAATATCGTCCTAGGTCACGGCGGCCCGGAGGTCCTTATCACCGACAGAGGAACGGCATTCACTGCCGACTTAACTCAAGCGATCTTGGCATGCAGCCAAACAAACCACCGCCGGACGACAGCGTACCACCCACAGACCAACGGCCTCACCGAGTGGCTTAACAAGACGATCGCCGACATGCTGTCAATTTACATCGATGTCGAACACAAGACGTGGGACGCCGTTCTTCCGTATGTGACCTTCACATACAACACGGCGGTGCAGGAGACGACGCAGATATCTCCATACAAATGGGTCTCCTGAAGGAGCCCGGCAACGACGCTCGATGCCATGTTACCCAACGTCACCGACGAAGAAAACCTCGATGTGAGCGAGTACCTTCAACGCGCCGAAGAAGCCCGACAACTTGCGCGTCTCCGTATCAAGAATCAACAGACGACCGACAGCCACCGTTACAACCTTCGACGACGCTTCGTGGAATACCAGCCCGGTGAACGTGTTTGGGTGTGGACGCCGATACGCCGACGTGGACTAAGTGAAAAGCTTCTGCGACGGTACTTCGGACCGTACAAGGTGGTTCGACGTCTCGGCCCACTTGATTACGAGGTTGTCCCCGACGGCGTCACGAACTCTCCACGACGCCGATCGCGACCTGAAGTCGTCCATGTCGCACGCCTCAAGCCGTTTCATGCACGTTAACAAACTGAAGGAGTGTTTTTTGTATTATTGTTGTTTTGTAATTTATTCATTGTACTTTCTTGCATTATTATTGTACCTTCATCTTTAGTTAAAGCATCGGGACAATGCCTTTTTTTTCAGAGGGGGGCAATGCCACGTTCCATTTCCCAAGTTTTTGTTATCGTTCCGAAGCACCACACGATTCTCGGCGCAAACCGCGCCTGCAGGTTTCGAGAAGGTTCCGGACTGTAGTAGATCATTTCGTTAAGATCACGCTCACTGTGCGAACGGTACAGATTGTTCTGGAACCTACGCCACCGCCAGCGATAACGCTAGAACATTCGACGGCAAGGGTATAAATGCCGACGCGCTTCGCCGCTTGTCAGTTGTTGATCGAAGGCCGACGCTGCGTTCGCCGCTATCAGTCCGAGACTGCTATCTGTGCAAGACTGCTGCTGTAATTAGACTTTCCCTTTACCGGGCACAGGTTCGCCCAAATAAACAGGTAAATCCCAACACGAAGTTTCCTGTCTTCGGCCACGTCACGACCCCGTGACAATATAAATAGCTTTTCGTTTCAATATTGAAGAAGGTGCTCCTTCGTGGTGCAGTGGCTAACGCCCAGTCTTCACAACCTAGAGGTCGGATGCTGGATTCTGCGCGGCGGAGTCTTTTTTTCTGGATTGTTTTGCTTTCTTGCGGATTCATATATACAGATACTTATACATAAACGGTGAATAACTGTGGATGCCAACGTTGACGATCGTGGCAAAATTTAGCCAGGAAAATTTATATATTTGCTATGACAATGGCAACAAAGCAGGCATGGCTGCAGGATTTCATCTTTTGGAGAGAGAGAGAGAGGGGGGGGGACTGGACCATTTTTCTTCACAAGCTCTACCACAAGCTCTACTAGTATAATAAATGCAAATCGTTCAAGAAGGAAAATGGTCGCCTATTTGAAATACTCCAAATAAGATAGAGGCATGTGCTCGAAATTATACAGTGGATATCCTGTTTCATCCGTAAAAGGTATGCAAAGTTCTGCCTTTAATTCACACACTACCACACTATTAGGTCAATGTGGAACGGCAACAGATTGCACTTACTTGCGCTGTTCTGCTGGTGCTTCTGAAATTCCTTGAAGTAGCACAAACATCAAACTGGTTTGGCGAAATTTAAGTACACCCTCTTCATCATGCACCACTGGCTCAAAGTTCAAGTGACTGCGCCAAGTGAATCTGTTTAGTTTTTGGGGTAGGTGATTCAGGACAGAGGTACCTAAATATTTGAATAAAGACACGTAACTATATTTAAGTGTTATGTTCATTTTCTATATACCCCCCCCCCCCCTGTCACCTTTTATGTTATGCTGGGTATTTGGATAGTGGCGAAAATTTTTGAAATATAGTATTACAACGTGTTTACTAGGAACTGTTATATTACATTATGCTAAGTAGTGCAAGTGATATCACTGGAAACATTAGAATCTATGACAACAGCACATCTCAGAAACCTTCCTTGCGTTGAATTGGGTAGTATCAGAATAGTGTTAGCAGGCGTTGCACAAGTAGCATTTGCGCATGGGCACCTTATGTGTTTTCTATTAAAAGTTTCCCGCACAAATGCTGCTGCGTGCTCGCTCACCATAAAGGCGCTTTGCGGGCCGCACGCTATATCGGATTTTTCGCGAGCAGACTGCCGGCACGATCGGTGAATTGCGTTACGAGGCAACCGCTGTGGCAGCGAGCGCACCGCAGAGGCTTGTTGTACGGTTTTTTAAAACTGCCTACTGACGTACAGATAAGGGCGGCCGCCGCTGAGAGAAAATTGAACCACTTCCTCCAGAAGCCAATTGAGCAACTTTTTTCGAAATACTTTCGGGAAGCTGTGCAGATATTCACGCAGATGGGTAGAGGACCGGCAATGGGGACTTAACCGTTCGAAGTTATTGTACCGGCACTCTTGCCAAATTATTGCAGCAAATCAAGCTTATTATTCCTTTCGGTGTAGGGAGTTACGAGGCGCACTGTGCTCACATACTGTGCATTCCTCAGGCTTGAAAATTGATATGTCCATAGCTCCGATAGCGCGTTCTCAGTGTACGGAGATTTTTCGTTGTTTATTTTTTTATTAGAAAAAAGTGATAAATACAAAGTGGCATGGCGTAGGCTATAGTGGTGCCTGACCGACACGAGGAAATCAATAACGGACACTGCGATGGTGAGAGCCAAAAGAACAGCCCACTGAACTTGACTTCTTTCGGCAAAACATCTGCTAACGGTAAAATGACAGCTGCCGGTGCAATATTCAGCCCTATTATTCACAAGCGTATCATTACAATCCAAGCACAGCACAGCTGTTACACTCAGGCTAGCAAAAAGGGTGTGTTTATCTGCACGGAACCCGTCAACTCAACCTCAACATGTCAACTGAGAACGCAACTGCAACAACGACCTGTGGTTTTGTTGACCACTGACCCAGAACGTAGTAGAGAAACCTTAGTCTACTATAAGACAATGCGCTATAACACAACACGCGACACCAGCGGCCAAGTCACAGCCACTAATCATCTCCAAAACAATTTAACGGTCAAGGGCGCGCGCCACCGTCACATAGTATTCGCGAATATGCCACAGTTGCGCGCATAACAATGTGATATTGTCAACATGTAATCATCTACGCGACTTCAAAGCAGTGAAAAAATTGAAGTCATAAGCACTTTGTCGACAGTTCAACAGGCCGAGAGCTTACCGCTAGGACCTACGTGATACTTACCTTATAGAACTTACCTGATAGGGCAATTCTCAAAACGACTTCTTAGGTCAGCTTGGCAGGAAATCTCCACCACAATGGTGGCTCGAATAACAAAGTTAACGGCACTTTGCGCCACCTTCTTGTGGAATAATACCCAATTTCACGCAATCACAGCTTGGTCGATCAAAATATCCAATCGACTACACATCTTCTTGTCGCCAATCATCGCTGCGCACGGTCGATTAAAACGAGTCTATGACCATTGCGATCCGTCGGAACGAGTGTCAATGTTGTCTAGCGAGTGCGGCGCACACCATATGACCACGGAAGCATTTTTTCAGAGAGACGTGATCGTAGTAGCTAAATAGTGAGCGAGCCGGCCCGCCGGGGAGAGTTCATGGCGCATTCTGTAGAAGCCGCGGCGGCACTAATGTCACGTGTGAGCCCGCGCTATGACGAGTTTCTCGTTGCAGATATAATAAAACTATGCTTAGCGGTTGCAGTGTAAAGTCGTTGTGTTCCCGACTTACTTGCATGCGCTGCAGTATTGTGTGTACTACAGATATAGATAAAGACAGTTCACAGAAATGGTGAGGCTGTTCTAGTTAGCACTGGCATACAAAACATCACTAAGCACTTTATGAAATTACATATACGCGCTCTTTCACTTACGAAATGAAGTTATGCAATAGGCAGTGAAAAGCACTTATACGCTAATTTTTTGACCAATTACCTGGGGCGTTTTTTTCGTTTGAGGTCAATAAAACAGAGAAACACTTCCTTACCGAATATAAAAACATATTGCACTAGTGTTCCTCAATCCAGAAAACATGCGTTTTTATTTGCTGTGGTACGCATGTCCGAGAGCCCTTAAATGTTTGATGGCAAGACATATGAATATCTAGAATATAATATGAATCGAAATAGTTCTAAGATACGGACAAACTTATGCCAACGTGCACAACCCGTCATTACAGCAATACTGGTTTCATTGATATATCGGCACCAACAACGTCTTCGTGCTTTCATGAGCGAAAACACTTGCTTATAACAATAACGAGGCGTATCTTTCTCAAAATTAAAAAGAAAGCAAAAATGCTTTCCTTTTCAAGGTTTTTTTGATTGCTTAGAAATCCAACACCTTTAAATTCTTACCTATATTACCTAATTATTCCAACCCTCTCTTTCAAGAAGTGAATTAATTTAAAAAGCAAGACGCCGTCTTATTCATGGCCTATCCCACTATGTGGGTTGCGTCAAGGTGTTGAGGAACCAACCAACCCACATACCATTGCAAGAGACTTCATGGGAGAGGTCTCCAGAAATGTCAGTTTTGCCATTTGAAGCGATAGTGAAAAAAAGTACAAGATATAGGCAACAACACTAAAATTCTGCCAAGCAAGTGCATATGTTCCGACTAACAAAGTTCCTATATATTTTACGTATTTTGTTTGTAATTTCATGGGTTGTATTTTTGGTTTTATTCTCCAAGGCGCACGCAGGGTCCAAGTGTTCATACCCTGCTCCTCTCTTTTCAATCCTCTCCTTTCACCTTACTCTTGCTGTATACTAAAGCGCTAGTGCCTTTTCTCCCAGCCAGGAGCACTGCTCGCTGCCCACGCTGTTTGTACCGAAGGCATTGGACGCCAAATGTCGTCGTCATTTATTTGGCTATCTCAAACGTATTCGAAAAAAATTCTGATATACTGCCGTGAAAACAATGAATTGCTAGATTACTGTGCAGAGAAAAGGTTTATGGTGAAGTGGGTGCGTTCCGAAAATCTTGAAATGACGTATGAGTGCAGTATGTGAAAACATTTATCATATAAAAGTACAGCTCCTTCTTAGAATACCTAATTTCATTTATATAAAAAGTAAAGATGATTGTAGGGGTGTTTGAATCTGATTAATATCGGCCCGACCTTTATTTCATATATGCCTCCCCGAATTTAGCGGAAAAGGGTTCTGTTTGCATTTTTTTCACAACAATATTGCCCTTTCTATGAATATGTCAGCAATGTACCCTTACTAATAAAAGGTATATTTAACAGAAAATGACCTTTTGAACACTTAGGTTGATAACCTTACGAGAAAAAAATACTAGTGTTTTACGAAATTGCTCATATTTTCCACATTAAGACGCCATTTGCACCATAAGCAATCCAATTACAAATCAACTTTAAATTCAAATAAAAAGCAAACTAAGCAGTTTTCCTATAGTACTGGTTTTGTAGATACAGTGCTTACTTTGAGAAATACAATAATTTATGTTTCCCGTTGACTTGCCACTTGCCATTTAGGTATATGGCAGCTTCCGCCTTGTTCCCTGTGGCCCGGATTTCTTTAAGACCGCGAGAAAGTGTGCTCTCTGCTTGAGTATAAAGTATTTTCATGTCTCGCACGTGGGTGATGTTATCGCATGCGCCCTTCGTGAGACTGGGATGGGTCAGCTGGTTTCACATTTACTTAAGCCATGTTCGAAGTCTCTGCTCGCGTGAATTTACGCGCGCATGAAACATATGATGTGCTGGGGGCTGTTGTCAATTTGAACTTTATACAGTAGATGACGGTGCTGCTGATGCTTTACAGAAACACGTGAAGAGTATACACATCGCAGTAAAAATATAAAAGAGGTACTATGAATAGAGTAATGCTAGTTACAAGTACCCAGGCTATCAAAACTTAGTTTGCAAAGAAAAAGTCTTGGAAATGGCGTTTTGGTTCAAAAATAAAGTAACAAAGCAGCCCACTTCTTGGCTTTTCCATACGCATGATGCACTCAAGAACATTATCTCTGTACCTACAATAACAGCACTCTGTTCATTGGTATCGACGCACATTTTCTCCTCCTTAACACTGACAGGCATCCGTGAGCTCTACGTGGATCGTTGTCGTACGTCTGACAGTTTTCAGACTGTTGCTAAAGATTACCATATTCACTCGAATATTATGAGTTCGCTAGTATTCTCAAAGCAACTTTATAGCCAGCTGATTCTCAATAAACTACAGCGTATGTTACTTTGTGTACAAAAAAAAGTTCTTCCCAAGTAGCTATTGCAATATGTTCTCGAAGTTGTGCTAGCCTTGTCAAATATTGAGTAAGGTACCTGATCGCCAAAAAAAGACTGTATGCTTGGACAAGTCATTAGACTGAACGGATTTCCGCTTTAGTACTCTAAAAAAACTAAAATCCCTAGTGTTGCCCGCAAACACATAATAAATGTGTGAAGCCAGCCAAAATGGAACACTTTCCGCAAAAATTTTGACCTCTCGCATTTTTAACGCGCAGCCTAATTCATGGCGGTGGAGGTCATTTTACTTCAACCACATGTGAATGAGACCTTCATGGCTTGAAATCAAGAGAGTTTTTAGATATAGGACACTTCAGAATATATGAGAATGGCCAAATCCATGCATGCCTAGAAATTACTTTAGGTATAATTCGAGGCAAAATACTCTTTTACGTTGTGATAATTATGAAACCCATAATAACAAGTCCTAGTAGTGATACAATAATTATGAAGTCTAGTTGGAATTCACATGAAAAAATATATCTTGCTGCACTTTTTAATATTTCAGCTACAATAGCCTTCCAGACCCGTCCGGTAAGTGAATGTATTTGGTATGCTCTACTTGAACTCTGAATTGTCTAGGTTATTTATGAAGAATCGCATTAGCGTAGGTTCTTTGTTTGAATACTGTAATCAAAACAAGCATTAACAACAAAAAAGGCCCATACCCTTCGTTGTCTACCTGAGGACATTTCACACAGGAAAAGGGAATTACTTTATTGTTGAACTGAATTTTTACAACACCTCTTGGTGCACCCCAATATTTTGGCTACAAACTTCTTGAAAATAGATGCAAACACTAGGTGATTTAGAGTTTCTGCAGCGAAATCAGGACGTTGCAATGACGGTGAACGGGGTCAAAAAACTATTCTCATGCTAAAAAGCACATGCTTCCTATGTCAGTCTAACAATTAACAAGTAGCAACTTTAATAAAATGAAAGTGCGAGTGATTAAAAGTGCGATTAGATTGCAAAATTTGATCCACAGTTTGGAGATCTAAAGATCACTGTTGCAATATCACTAATATTTCGAAATCAGTTATGTTTCATCGTGCCATTTTTTCTATATTTACCGTCAACGGAACGTTTGACACGTAACCAATTCCTTGCGCAAATTACGTGCGAATGTTTCCGAACGTCTCCCAATTAAATTCAATTATCTTACGACTTTAGAAAAAAGCGCGCCAATGTATTTATTTGTGGAAATAATCCAGTCATCAGCAATAAGGAACTAAACACCAAAGAAACCCACAACAATGACAGCGAAAATTACCGCTCATAAGCTAACTTGAATACGGAAAACTATGTATTTGAATAGCATTGCACTTGGAGTGTCGTTCACTTTTGCTTTACAAGTTCCACAATCAAGCAGTTGCAGCCTTTCTGGCTTAGATAATTTTCTCTACTGCCTGGAACACGTAAAGTTTAGTAAAACGTCTGGTTTCTATGTCTCCTACGTCCCTGAAAAGCCGTAACTAATTCCAAGTCGTCCACAGGCTAGCAAACAAACTCGTTTGGTACAGTTACCCGAAGGCAGCAAGGACAACCATATAAACTACGCTTCAGATGGGAGTAGACCCACAACGACAAAGGCAAAAGTGATATCGATGACTGCTGTGTAACCTACAATGGTCGCTATGCACAAGCATGGAGAGACGCTGACCTTTATTTAATTATCATGCAAAGAGCCTGCAAGTTAGCTGAAAAAATATGACCTGGTTGCTTAGTTCAACAACGTTGACTGCGACGCGAAGCTTTACCACGGTCCATTTTTACCTGCAACGTCCTACAATAACTTGGCTCTGATAGTTGCATTGGGTAATACATCGGCAGTTCATCAACACATAGCCCTTGAAATTTAACTCCGGTGCGTAATGATCTAAACCATCGCGCGAGAAGAGATGCGACAGGTGACACCGTGTGCGCAGCCTTGACTGGCATTGATTACTAATGTTTTGGGCCAGGAAATCCAGGAGTTAGTGGGACTTCATCAGTCAACACAGCCTTAAACGCCAGCTTTCAGCCACACTTCTACTAGTTATCGTCATGGTTCACAAGCGATACCACAGATCATTGCACAGCAGCAGGAAAGTCACAGAAACACTTAAGTAACGCATATACTCCTGTTTCGGGAAAGGTCCGACCTTTGTTGAATAAGTCCGACCTATGTCGAACCTATAAAGACCGACCTACAAAGGCCGACCTACATAAGTCCGACCAGTGTTGAACCACCTACAAAGGCATCACGACAATACCACACCTGCACCAACTCGCCGGCGACGCCTGCTTTTATCGTAGAATTATCATTTGAAGAAAATTTATTGCTGCAGAGTAGTTCTCAGTGAGACAAAGAACAGCTGTTTTGTACAAATTTTATGCATTTGGGCTGGCATGTTCACCGAAATCACCTAAATTAGCCAGCACTAACTTCAGGAAGTCTCACTACAACACAAGACATGCGGTGTGGAGCGCTACATCGGTACCTTTAACGGGCAAGACGCTGGTTCACTTACCACAATTGGTTAGAAGGCGCTCCTCTCTTTAATTCGCAGAGGAAATCGCGACCAGATTAAGTTGAGCTATCGCACAAGCACATGCAGGAGCCAGAGTTATGCGCGACGAGCTGATGCTGCTGCCACTGGCATACCGACCTCTCTGGAGGCATACTTTTTTCGTTCTCCCTCTCACGCAGCCGAGTAAATAAAGTTCTTGTACGTGACAGTTCTAGCCAATAATTTTTTTTGCCTTGCGACAGTGTATATAAGCGTGAAATCTTGAAATTCCTGATTATATTGTGTCACAAGCGGTCACGTGATGCCAAGATTTTCACAAAATAACAAGCTTGTATGCTGTTGGGCGTTGAACACTTAAGCAGTGAGGAAAACAAAGCAAAGGAAGTTTAGAAAACACAAAGAGGCACGAAAAGTTAGCCGGTACAGGTAATAATGGTCAGTGGTAATGCGCGATAATGGTGGAGATAAATCAAAGGCGAGCTACCACTTAGCACAAGAATTTAACCACAGCTGATCTGAATGAAAGCACAAAACTATCAAACCTTGGTTTTTGGAGACCTTCATCACGATTAAGCGCGAGCAATAGACCTCTAAAGTGGTCTCATGCAGCTTAGCCACCACATTTATGTGTATACATCAAAAACTTGTGTGCGCATATATAAATATTCAAGTCCGATACTGAACCTCTCGCTTCAATCTTGACTATTCTATCATCATTTGATGACCCACGCTCATGTGCGCGCACCTGTTTCACTCCTTTAAAATACAAGTGAAATACAGCATTGACTGTAAGCTTCCTGCTCACATTGGATATTGTAATAAAACATTCCAGACGCCACCCCAAAGAAGTTTCAACTGTGTCGGCGTCTTCTCAAAAATGTTTCTGCTCTTTTTGCGACCACATGTCAATCAACTCACCCATCTTGAACACTTGTGACAAACGCTTCCGTTATTACTGAATCCCGGACGTTGGCTAGCACAACATCGCTGGCTAGCAGAACCAGTTGGCCAATGAATCGTCCTATAGTAATATGCGGTATAAAAGATAAAGAAAATTTCTGTCACGAATATGGGCTTCGAGCGTTTTAAAAATAACATTCTCGATAATCTTCCAAGATGATTGCTCAGTGCATCACTAGAAAATCTGCAACAAAAAGATGACGACCACAGGTGGAAAAGTCCACACATTATTCATTGCTATTGTATGGTAACACGTACCACGTCACCCCAGGCTCCACCGTAACATTGTGGCCTCGACGTTGCGCTCTTAAATCGGTAGGGAGAAGCCATCAAGTGCGCCGAACTGAATGAGGTCGCGTGATTAGGTAGAGTGGCAGTCTCCAAAATATTTTTTTTCTACGATTGACTTCACTGAGGCCGCGCACTCTATTAGACACAAGTGAGTCATTGTAGAAGTGTTCTCTAGTGTGCTGGTTTGAATAGAATTATTACAGGAACCAGACAGCACTCACAATTGCGGCACGAACAGATCTGGACACACAATCGAGGGCAGAATATTGCATTTCTAGTAACATTTACACCACTTAAAAAAGACAGGTGAGGAGAACACATGGGAAAGGGTGAACCTCCATGTCACTCTAGACTCTGTGGTTTTGTTACTGGATAACATTCTGTTTCACTTGATTTTTCTTTCTTGTATCACTCTCCCTTAATGTTTTCTGTGATGCGAATTTTCTCTTTGAAGAAATCCAACTTTCACTCCACGCTTGCCTACCGCTACGTCGGCGTTTCGTTTTTTTAATGATGTAAATTTTCTACAATGGGTGCGATTTTCCGGTGAACACATTCCGCGGCTTTCTGCAGTCATGTGCAAATCTAAGACATCTGCTTATTGTTCCTATGCATACTCATGCCGGAAAACTAGTAATTGCTCCGTCGCATCACAGAACAACCGGCCGCAGTGTTTCTATGTGCACCGAATCTCATATTGTGTGAGGGACATGATGCTATTGGCACTGTGATCATGAATAGAACAAAATGTTGACCAAACAAGAAATCAAAGAAAACATAAATACACCTGTGACCGCCCCCATGCGTGGATATTTCCTAGATTTTATTAGGGCCCATTCAATCCAGTCCATGCGAGCAAGCCTGTAAAATGCGACTGAGCCAAGCCGGCCCCAATCTTTTCTCAAAGTCAATATCATCATTGTCAGTGACACTCCAGCTTACACATGGCCCTGGCAAAGTTATGGGAGGAGGTAGCGGCGGTAAAAGCTCAAGCTCATTGATCAGAGCCCTCGACGAATGGTTCCGGGCTCTGATTCTGGGACCACGATGTTTGAATGAAGCCCAGATAGTATGCAGGACTCTGGCCATTTTACATCACTAATTCTCGTCCCTATTAAACAGCTGCCTCCTTCTCGCGACCTCCGTACCACTTGTGTTATGGCCTGCGCTCTCTTTCCACCACATTTCTAGCCAATATACTCACATTGGTTGATTCTGAATACTTGTTTTGAGGCGCAAGGGCAAGTATCTACCACAAGCGTGAGCCAAAAATGCGCAATGCTCATGCGTTCGTTAACAATTTCAGAACACGACGCTTACCTTTATCACCACTTTAAGGCCCTAACACTAAATTTCAGTGACCACTACAGCAATTTTGACTCCCAGCTAATTCTCATCGCAACTTATTTTTCTAGCTAACAATAGGCGTAAGAAACCCAAAGCAGCCTAAGGGAAGCACAGCCTAATTACAGCTGCCTTTCATGAATCTCAGTTTGGCTGTACAGCTCCACTTCTTATCGACTGTCGTTGTGACAACTCAGAACCACTGGTAGTTAGTAGTCAAAAGACTAAAGATTCAGCGTATTTCTTACAACCAATTCATTTCTTGCCCTGTGAGACTAAACCTTCTTGTTTAAAAAAAAAACCCTCCAACCGACTCATGCTCCTACTCTTGCGGGCCAATTAAGTAACATCAAACCACGCCACGTATAACACAATTAGAACTGCACTGTGACGCTGCGACGCCCGACTCTTCAAACAGATAGTCCACCTAGCGTTAACTTTTAAGACATAACTAGAAATAGTCCTGCAACTGGTCCTAGAGTCATTTCAGCTTGCATAGGAGCTGAAACTCTGCCCCACTCTATTTCATTACTACTAAGAGGCACAAGCTCTACAAGCTGGGACCCACTTCTTGTGCACATCCAGCAGAACTTTCCCGAGAATTTAAAAGTCAATAATTTATAACAGTTGGTCTCCTAACTTACCATGACTATGCGGGTATGTGCAGTGGCTTCTCTACTAAACTATTACTCAAGAAAAAGTTTAAGCTCAGCTGCAGACAATGAACAGCTAAATACAGATGGGGCAATAAATAAAGCGCTCATAAACCTTGACACCTAATCTGAATAACTCGACGAGTTCTGGCAAACAGACACGATGCCATCGCGATTGATGAAGGACAAATTTGAGTCTAAACCAACCCGCGATAAACCTCTGTTTACTTCCAACATAACGTCCATCTCTCCTGCCACATATTTCGGCAAACCAACTGAACATGAGCTCCAAAATCAGCTTTGTCAGTTGCTAGAAGGCAAGGATGGAATGCTGATTTTCATGTTTGAACATTTTCCCGGGCTTTTGTCTCAGTAAGTATTGCGACTCGTAACATATTATTTTGAACCTTGGGCATGAAAGTACTTTGGGCGTAAAGGCTGTCCACAGCTATAAACAATCTGATATTTTTCAACAACATACCACCCTTGAAGGCAGTGCAACAACATACAACCACATACAATAATAACTCATGCACTGCACAGCTACACGTGGCTTCGAAGACCACAGCTTCCCAGGCATCACATTTGGGGCACTAGGTACTTCGCAGTGAGTCGTTCACTCCCCTATTCATTTTTTCAGCTTTTCTCTTCATTTGCTCCAACAGTGTGCTCGGATAACCTAGATTCATGTAAGCTGCTATGCCCGCGAGATCACATCTCGGCAAACAGCGGCAGTAGCTTCGAATTACGACACCTATGTTTTTCACTCGCTACTGCTGACACACGTACACGATAGTGGACTTCCCGCTCATTTAAAAGCCAGACATTTTCCTATTACCCTAAAACATATATCCGTTTTTCCTCATCTGATTCGTTCTCATTCTTCGTGCGGTTTCACATTCTTAGCAATTAGTGATTTAGAGTGGGTCCTCTACAACCTTAGTTAACATGGGTAAAGATTTTATAAACTCATGCCCAGCAGATCTAACGACTTATTCGCTGGATAACGAACTCTCTGTCTGAACTACATAAAAGAAGCATACTTTGCCTCACACTGGCCTACTTCATAAGCCAGACCTCCCTTATATACCCCTCCGAGAAAAGCAAAGTCTGGATTAACGCAGATCTACGAGATTTCACGAAAATGCCTCAAACCCTACTCCTACAGTGTTCCTGATTGGTGTACACCAGACTAATCGATTTCAACCAGAAATCTGATGAATCGCCTTAACACCAAGCGCTCCACTCGACGAGTTCAGAACACAAAGCGCCTGCAGCAAGCAAAGTCATTAATAACAGACCCTACCACTGATAAGCCCAAGTTCACAGGTATCTATGACCAATTGTCAGCTAGCGAGAACGAGCTCCCAAAGAATATCGAAAGGCTGGAGGAGTACCTAGCTGATGAGAAGCTCGAAACGAACTATGTCGCAGCAGCAGAATATAATGACGAAGCTGTAAGCACGCTCGCCGAGATTCGCCGCAAGATAGATAACTTGCGACAGGGGGACACTACAGCAGTGGCTGCTTCTCAGACCACCGCCAATCAGCTCCGGACACTCCGGACAAAATTGGCCCAACGATGCAGAACCTTAGCATGCCAATATTTAGAGGGAATATAAAGTAATGGTCGGCTTTCTCGAAGCAGTTCGAGCAAACTGTCACCTGAACAACGCTTTGTCAACTACGACGAAGTTCTATCTACGTCACTATCTTGCGCGTGAAGCGATAGTGGCGATATGTAGTTTTCCGACTACCGAAGCCTGTTGACAGACGCCATCTAGTAATTCAAAGAACCCTTTGGAGGTAGAAAACGATCGAGCAACATCACCTATCAGCACTTCGGAATGTACCTCGAGTTAAGTCTGGAAGTGACGTCTGCAGCCTCAGGCGACTTTACGGAGCTCAGCATCCTAATACCCGTTGTCTTACTGCACTAAACCTTCTTTGCTTAGCTTTCCAGCTATCGTATTTGACATTTTACAGGAATCCCTGCCGTACGACATCATTGTGGGCTTTATATCTGGAAAGCACAGTCTGGCATTAAGATAAAACGGGTCTGCTGCAAACGTTTCCGAGCCAGTCGTGGAAGCTGCTGCATTTGATGTGCACTTGAAGGAGCTCCTCACCTTCACACGTATAAAGCTGAAAAGTCGGAATCAGTGCAAGCCCTCCATTGACCAGCCGGTGAATGATTGTGCACAAGGGACTGGAAGTGGCAGCACCAGTACGGCTTCCGTTCTACACAGTGCATTCAGCAGCTCGGGTGAGTGGTTTTTCTGAAATTTTAAGAAGCATGGCACCCGCGCTTGTGACACGAACCATAGATTCGAAGAAAGGAATGCTTGTAAAAGACAACTGCTGCTATCGATGCACGTCTCGAGGCCATCACGTTCGTGACGAGTCAAACTCACCTCCTCGAGTTTCCACGAGAAGCACGCATTAAGTATGTGCGATCCACACTACACAAGGAATCAATGACATCTTCCCGTCCAATTTACTCCCCCAGCAGCACTGTTGCAATGCTGTCGTCACAGTTTGGTGTGTGACAAGGATTCACTGACTGGGGGCACGACAAATCACATCGACGTATATCTACAGAAGTTTTGCTCCTTTGTCAGCTAAAACACTACACAAGGCATATCCGAGAAGTTCTCGATGGAGGGAGACTGCCATCCTTCGTCACGGAAGATTTTGTCAAAAAATTACACCTACAGGTGCCGGGAAAAATAAAAATTGTACTGAATACGTTTGGCTGTTCATCACCTAGTGAAAAGACGGTAGGCGGTAGAAGTTCTCCTGCGTAGCCAACAAGGTTCTGACATCTGCATAGTGCGCACAAATGTTGTCCCAGTTGTACTTTATTAGTCACAACATAGGTTCCACAAAAGCTGACAGCAATTTCCTTCAGAACTTATGTCTTGAAGGTAGGGTCATTGCGTACAAAAAGAAGTTTGGTGCGAAAACATAAAATAGCCTCAGCTTGTTGATCAATGCTGGCGATTTCTGGCAAATCATCTTGCGGCGTGTCGTCAAGAATGCAGAAGTTCCAGGACTGGTAGCAATCGATACAGCGTTTGAATGGACGCTACAAGTACCCAGTCACCAAAAAGCCTTTCTTACCGGCAACTCTAACCTATTAATCTGCATTATGAAAGTGCAAGTAATTTTTGATGACGAGTCAACCTCGCAGATCTTGTACTATTTTTGACAACTAGAAGCAATGGGCATCACAGCTTTCATAAAACCTTTTTCTTATGAGTATGTTGCAAGATTTCATGAAACTGTCAGTAAAAAACGGACAGAAACACCGTGACGTTCCTTGGAAAGAACATGAGAAACCACTTCTAGGGAAGAACGAGGAAGTCACGTTTTCATGCCTACAAAGATTCTACAAAGGCCATCAAGAACAGAAGGAATGTTGCTGCAGTATGACACATTATACCAGCAATATCTGGGGCATCGTCACGTAAAAGAGGTGCCTAAGAATACTCCACTGGATCGAGATCAGGACATAATACATGCCACAAAGTTATAAAAGAAGAATTGTTAAGTATGAAACTGTGTGTATTGCTTGACACATCATCACACACCCTATAAATACTACCTCTTTATGATTGCTTAGACAAAAGAGAGAAGCTCAATCAAAAATTACTACAACTTATTCTTCGCTTTCAGTGGTTCCGTGTCGCCATCGGCTTCGACATTGAAAATGCATTCCTACAAATTGAAATACAGGAGACTGATCAACATGCATTCAGGTTTTTTTCGTTTGAAAATTTTTTTTCATTCATACATTCGTTTATTTTCATTCTAAAAACATGGAGAATAACAGGGGCCTATAAAAAAGCTGCTCTGGGCAGCTTGAGGAGCTCTTGATCCCCGTTCTCCATGGCGGAAGCAGTTGGTGGAGGTGGCAAAAGATGTGCTTACATTCAGGATGACATCAACATTGATTACCATTTAGACAAAACAGGCTAAAGTAAATTAGAAACAAAAAACAATAGAATGTGCAGAACATAAGCATAGGGTGCATCAGAAAACAGTTTTTTTATACAATGCACCTGTACACATGCCCAAGCACATTCTCCGCAAAGGCAGTGATATTTTATTGAAAGAATGAAAAAATAAGGAAGAAAAACACTGAGAGAGTGACTGAATAAGGTAAGCTAATTGAGAACGCGTTATGTTTATATAATAAAACCTGCATTTTGAGCGTAATAAGCAATCTGTGGAATTAGTTTTTTACCATTTGCATGCCATTACTGATTCGTGCGTGAGGTATAGACCATCCTTAACTGTGACGGGTGGTTTACACTGCTGTGTTTTTCTGTAGACAGGCTGTTTTGATAAATATGCTAATTTCTAAATTGATATTGTAGTGCCATACACGAAGTAGGAAAGGGTTGTAAAAACAAAACATAATGATGATGTTGTACTGCCTAAAAAGTTTCTCGGCGTGATCCTAACACTGTATTTTCAGAAGACAACATCGTAAGCTCATCCAATGGCGCATGGCATGGGTGCCGTTTGGAATAAAATCAAGTCTCTTCTTCCTCATGGCAGCTATTCACTACCACTCGGATAACGCAAGTGAAGGCAAAGATGTGGCTTCTACAATAAAGAAGGCATTTTATGCCGTTGATTTATTGGTGCATGCGGACACAATCCATGAAGGTTTGTGAATCCTTGAGCAGCTGAAAGCAATTATGACACATGCTCGCATGAATCTCAGAATGTGGAAGACCAATGACCATCAGCTGCAGAACGTTTATGACAAACAGGAGGAGCAAGTAGAAGAGGCATTGAGAGAAGCAGCGGCGTTCTTGCGAATGCAATAGGATATACACAAAATTACTTCAAATTTTCTTCCATATCTGTGACCCAGTATTCAGTCGCTGGAGAGCTCAACATGAAACGTACCCTACTGTCGGTAGGTTCTTGAATTTATGACCCGCTTGGCATTTTATCACGCTTCATCGTTACTACGAAGCTTTTATTTGAATTACACTGGATTGTAGGCCATTCCTGGGAAGAGGAATCACCCGAGGAGACAAAGACGCAGTCGGCAGCTTAGTATGCAGATGTTATAAAGCTCGGCCAGGTAAAGATTCCGCGTCGCGTGAGAGATGAAGAGCATGGAGCATTTGAAGAGGCTGAATTACATATACTCGTTGACGCCAATCTGGAGGCTTGTGAAGCATGTGTCTATTTTAGAGCACTTGATGAAGACAGAAACTCAGGTACCTCATTGATAGTAGTGAAGTCAAAAATGACACCTAATAAGAGAATAACGCTGCCCAAGCTCGAGCTTATGGCTGTGGTAGTGGGAGACAGATTGCTCAAATATATTGGCTCTTTGTAAGATTTAAAGCATTTTCATTGCTTCATGTGGACTGACTACATGGGTACACTGAACTGGGTCCGCGGATACCATAGCTATTGGAGAAAGTTTGTAAACCACAGAGTAACTTAATAGCGAAAATTTGCGAAACAGTGCTATGGCGCGGCTGCCTGGGCGAAGGCAACTCGGCAGATGTACTGACTAGAGGTATACCTATAAGGACTCTACGTGGATGTCGCTATGGGTTCTATGAAACTGGTGGTTGGCCCAGCCAAAATTAGAGTTACGTCTAGAACCTCACCAGTAGGCACCGATAAACGCAAAAGGGGGGTGCAACACGTATTTCTTCAAGCGTCGTCCGAGAACTTAAACCCGGTGATCAATATAAGGAGGCATAGCAACAAGAAGGAGCCACCGCGAATAACCGCCTGAGTCTTTTGCTTTGTAGATCGATGCCGTGGGCTTCAAATCTCGCTCCGCGAAACAGTTTTGGCACTGGAGTAGAGCATGTCACAAATGATTTGGGTCCAACATATATGTTCAGCTTGAAGTACTTGCGAAGACGTCGAACAACTGCAGCTTGGAAACACTCTCCCGAAACAGCCTATACTGATGAATTTTCACCCTTTCTTCGAAATAAAGGAACAGCTTCGGCTTGGTGGACGACTCGAGAAAGTGAATGCCATATATTGAAAAACGTCGGGGTCATACTGCCACAGAGACAACCTTTCTCGGCTCCGGAAGCGACTCAGGCTCACTGCAGAGCTTTGCATGGTGGTGTGGCCAGCACTATGATGCAAGTACGAAAGCAGTATTGGATCATCCGCGCTCGATAAGAAGTCAAGCGAATCATTAACAATTGCTTTCTCTGCTGATTATGCCATGTGAAACTTGGTACCATGCATTATGCGCCGATGCCTGAAGACCATCTTCTCTTCCCGCGACCATTCGATGTAGTAGGATTGGACTTTGCAGGTACACCAATAATGAAGAAACAGGAGCTGCATGGTGACACATTGAAAGCTTATATCCTGCTGTGCACCTGTGTGACGACAAGAGCAGTACACCTGGAACTGACGAGTACAATTTCGATCATTGCATTCTTGGTAGTTTTCCGGAGGTTTGTTGCTTGCAGAAGAGTACCCACGACAGTTTACTCAAATGACGCTCTTGCCTTTAGGAGGGCTTCACGAGACCTTGGGAACATCTGGAGTGTCATAAAGAGCTCCCTATTCTCATCGTTTCTGCTGACTTACCACATAGAGTAGAAGTTTATTGTGCCAGGTGCACCTTGGCGGGCCGGTTGGTGTGAGAGGCTTGTCTGAATAGTTAAGTCATCGTTGCGCAAGAGGAGGAGAACGACAAGCTCACCAGCAAATAAACTGAGACAATGCTACTAGAGGTAGAAGCGGTTGCTAATTGAAGACCACTGACCTGCACGCATACGGATGCCATAGAGCCCTCTCCAATATTTGTTGCACATTTTCTTGTTGCACGTTCCTAGTTAGTGCCTCCGGAGGAGAGAAACAATGACAATGATGACATCTGTGCTCAATGTAATTTTAGAGACATCAGCAGACTTGATATACCGGTAGAAGATAATAGATGATATGTGAATGCGATGGAAAAAAAGAGTAATTGTTAAACCTGCGGGCACTTCTTTTATACCCAGCTCATTGCAGCAGCTACCTTCGAGTAAATGACGTGGTGATCACCAAAGAGCCTGGCATTTCAACAGGCGTTAGGCCTCTTGGGGAATCAGAGATGTTTACCTGGACAAGATGGTATAATACAAGCTTGCCGAGTGAAAGTTCAAGAGGGGAAGTTTTTCGGAAAATCAGTACAGAAATTCTACAGTCTGGAAGTGTACAGGCTGGATTATGTTAAAAAAAATAAAGGAGTGCAGGTGAGCACTTGAAAAGAAAAAGTTCGAACCCAGAGACGACCTTCGGTTTGGTTTTTTTCGCCGATCGATAGCATTATTTTACAACATCTTATGCCCGACTCCTCAAGTTTTTGTCCATGTCGCACTTTCGGTGCTCGTCAATAGAACGTTTTCAGGAAGAAGCACTGGTCTGCCTATGTCAGTGACTGGTCGCAAAATTATAGTTTCAATAAAATTTGCCCCTTATAGTACAGTCACCTGAAGTGGTGCTTTTTTTTCAAACCGTCACTCTCCTTTTAATACACATCCTATCCCAGAGTATGCACCTTCTCCAATACGGGAAATGTGAAAATACAGACATGGGCCCTCTACATGCAGCAGGGTTAAGATCACGGTGGCTCCGAAGTGATTGTTCCCAGTTATCAGACTTGGCGAAGCAAATATTGAAAAGTGACTAGCTGGAATTAGATACGTTTTGATATGCTAAAGTTTGTAGAAAATATGTTTGCTAGTTGAAGACACATACGCTTAGATTTGTTTATATCCTGAAGATATGCTCGAGTTTGTAGAACAGTGTGTAATTGTACATGGGTGCCATGAACTTTCATAACGCTTGCAGAGTGTCTGTTCGAGGTTTTTTGGACTTATTTGCGCTATACTTTACAACTACGTCTACGTATGGTATATAAAATAAAAAACTTACATTCAAAAACAGGGAATTGGTATTGGTTTAGCTCTTGCATCTGCATATTGAAAAATTTTCAGGACACACAAGGTTAGTATATTTATGAAAAATCGTTAAAAAGTTTTAGAAAATTTCCAGATTTGTGCATAATTATGTGGCGATTTTGTGATGTTAGTTGAGCCAGCTTCATGGGGACACGAATTTTAATATTAAGGTATTTGAAATGATTTGTCAGCCTTTAACACTAATACACGAAATGCTAAATGCCCACACTAATATGTTCTTTGACCTAACACTAGGTTTTTGACAAACGAGTGTGTTGTGTTTATGCGAACAGAAACAGAAAATCAATTTGCCTTTTTATTTAGCACACGAAAAATAAGTGAAGAGTTCTGCTGCTCATATGAGCATTTGAAACTTTTGAAAGAATATTATTTTCGTCTGATGCAGAAGAGTTTGAGAAAGAGGTATGAAGGCTGCAGGTGGCAGCCTTCATACTAACCAAATTGAAAGGTGTATAATTGTAAGGTGTATTATAAAATTGAAAGGTGTAAAATTGAAAGGTGAATCATAATAACCAAATTGAAAGTGTATCATTGAGCGTGTAAGTGAACATAATACCATGGTGCAGAAATCTGTGGAGGGTTACCTGGATATTAACTGCGATGGTTGTGGATGCGTGCAGTACCTTGATAACGCGTGAAGTAAATTAGTGTACTGGAGCACGTTTTCTGTTTTGCGCACGTTATTATTTAGATAAAAAACTATCTTGCCAGTATAGGGTATGTTACTTGAAGTAATTTTAAGGTAACAGTGAAGACAGAAAAGTGGACGAAAAGATAACTTGTACAAGACAAGCTGGGCAGATATCAAAGCTGTGATCTTTGAATAACGTGTCTGATGCTCTACCAACTAAGCTACCACCGCGGCAATCGCCCAAACACTTGTATTTTAAATCGTGAAAGAGATTCACGAACAAGATTGATACATGAGGCTAAAGAAAGAAAGCGTTGAAATTTTGAGAGTGTCAGTACATCATATATCTCGCTGACTCATAAACATCTTCGCCTCTTCAATGGTGTGTTTGGATGTAATAAATAAGTAATGACTATTGGGACATAAGAGATTTTTATTTGTATTTTTTCGTTCTATCAATTATATATTCTTTAATTTACCAAAGAATCGTCGTGTTGAAATGAACAGCTTCTCTTGTGCTTTCTTTGTTGCTGTCTCAGTGCAATTAAATTTGGTGCTTCCTACAAAGATGGATCTGCACCATGTAGCCGGATGTAAATGTGAAGTGGGTTGCCCTCTAAATTTATGATGCTCTGATTTCTGCCTTACAGGACAGTTAGTGCGAGAACAGATAACGTTCTGTCTCGATTATGCACAGAAACGGCAATTGTATGGTTGGGTGCAGTTTTTAGTCGCAGCCTACTTAGAATAAATAATTTACTCTTTACATACTTGGCTACCACAGGATGAGCCAGGCCAATGATTGCAAGAAGCTTTCCATAGTCTAATTAGTGAAGGCTTACCAACTCTGAAAAATAGCTATCTTACTCTTAGAATGTGTAGATGGGCTAACACGACCCTGTACCAGTTCAACCAGCGAACAAAAAATGTCTGCTGTCTTGTTCGTTTTATTCCAAAACGAGTACTTGTATTGCTAGCTGATTTCTCCAATATGAATGGCCAACATATATTCCTGAGCATAGACAATAAGCTTTAACGCGTCACGCTACACTCGCAGTTACCAGATAGTGCTTATCTGAAACATCTTAAGGCAAGACCACTAAAACACACAAACCTAACGATGCTGTTGGCACATACAAAGGGCAGTGCAACAATATACTTTCTTTCCTTGTACGAGGGGCTCATCACCTCACACACCAATGCACAGAAGAGTGTCAATTTACCACAAACACGACGCCCTCAATTGTTCAATTAGAGTCTCAAAAATGAACTTCGACTCGCAACCGGTTATTTTAGGGTAAGACAGAAACAAAGCTGGTCAGAGGAAATATTGTTTTATACCTTGTCAGAAGGTATGCTTCATTCAAACATACCTATTTAGAAAAACTGGAGAATGAACACCCAATTTCACTACAAATGAACTATATGACATGTCCACGTTCAAGATTATGTCAGTGATAGCCTGCGGTGAGGGATCTCCTGTCTAACTGTATGTGAAAGCTTTGGAAGGACTGTATATTTCAACTTGAGGAAACTTCCTCCCAGTCATATCACGGCTTTCTCTGGATGACTCTTTGACGGCTTTTTGTAGTTGATAAAATACCTGAAGCTCTCAGAGCATGTTGAAACTTGCGTAAAGGACGAGGAGCCGTAGTATAAAAGAAGTGCAATACAACAAAAGAAAGCTCATTGAGAATGCGTCTAAAATAAGGAACGAGCCAACCAACCAACTTGTCCTTGAGATGGCGCCACATTCTTTTGTCAAGATTTCAGTGCCATTCAACCTTACGGCTTTTACGGGTGATGCTGAGTGGTCTTCACAATTTTGTGACCACATCTCCAGTCTGGATGACTTTTGTGAAAGCACTGTTGCGTCAATTTAATCTGTGAGAGCCTAACCCCACCTAAAGCCCAGGTCACGGAGCGCAAGGTCTGAATAATACTCAAAATTTGCTCGTGGCAAACTTGTCTGACGGACCCCCATGTTGACGCCGAGTTTGAATCGCCACGTTGCCGGTCAGTACGTTTGTACGCTAATCATGAAAGTTCTCATCGAAAGGCTAGTGAAAAACGCAAGTTAGTGACGCAAGACATCGCAAGCTTGCAAGTTTTACTGCATCTGAAGCACCCGTCAATATGTGAGTTGCAGGGTGTTAAAATAATTTTCACTCACTCTTACAATCAGCTCAGAATATTCGACAATGCAGCTCTATTTTATTGCGTAATGCACATAGTTTATAGATGTATAGATTATTAGTCACATTAGTATAAAACTCTAAAGCAACTTTTAAGACCTATAAATTTGTGGACTATACCTTACGTGGGTATGAGCCACAAGACAAGGTGAACAGAAATAACAACATGCACGCACAAACAAAGCAGGCGTTTATATGCAACAGAAAATCTGGCCAATGCCCCTGCAAAATGTAAGATCGAAGACACTATAAAAACTTTGTAAGCTTGCTTTGAATCTATAAAAAATTCACTCAGAAAACAAGTGGGAAGCATACTTTTCTCGCCTATGACAGCACCATCTTGGCAATGCTTTTGCGATGGTCACCTTGGCGTGCAGAAGCTAGAAGACTAGACAGCTTGACGAACAGTACCACATAATGTAGGCCAACAAGTAAGAGTTGCCGATATATATGCTACCATTCGAGATCACAGCAGTGAACTACGTCAGCTTGAAAATATTCTTTCAGTACAATTGCTTGTTGCCTCGACATGCAGTCCTCATGACGCTCATGAAGCCACAGAAATCCAGGTGTATTTGCAGGATGGTATTAAACACTAAGATAAAATAGTGGCAAGCCTACGGAAATCTAATGGACGGCGCACCTGATCTTAAGGGTGATTGCACATCGAAAATGGCAGATTCAGGTGTTAGCCAGTTCTCACTTCTGTCCTGTCCAAACCAATGCCTGATGGAAAAAATTGATTTAGGTTGAACAAGCCAACAGCAAGATAATTACTTTTCATGAAAGCTACACATTTCCACAGGAGCTTCACCTCGTGGACATCAACATCCTCTTCTCCGCATGGTGTGCAGAAATTAGAGATGAGTGAATATTTAGTAGTTTTCAATAAAGAATCATACAACTATATATTCGAATACATCTTCTCTAATGACAGGTCCATCTGTGCCACCCATCCCACTAACTTGCACGATGGACACTTCGTCTGCAGGAGTGCGATTTCACATTATAAGTGTGGTCGCCGGCACGCTGAAGCAGACTGGCTTTTGCGACTGCCGCGTTTCTTTTCGGACGGTGAGGGGTGACTTCGACGAAGATATCACCCTTTTGCGCCTGAATTTCCACAAAAATTTATTTAGGGCTGTGCCACAAAAGCAAAGTCCTCGATATCAACGTCTTGCGAGCAGAAGAAATTTATCGGCCACTCACTTTGCATACTAGACCGGTCACTATAAACGAACGACTGTTCTACAGGCTCGAGTTATCATCTGGAAATAAAAACAAAGTCTCTGTGGTTTTGTGAGAACGCGGAGAGCACTCACTCAGTGCAGAAGTGCGTCCACATCGGCTCCCTGTTCCTGAAACTTTTTCCACCAGTTTTATCACATCAGTCTCTTTTTTGTGTGTGATAACCGACGCAGCTTGTTCCCCGGAACAAGTGAACAGCCCGTTTTTACTGGTGGGTGGACTTCTTTGCCTTTTTTGAGATATTTCCTATCAATCGTGTTGTCGTGTACCTAGCCCCAACGTGACCTTGTCTTTGGCGAGCCGAGGTGAGCGGTGGCCCTAGCCTTACCCATCGCGCAGATTGACGATTGCCCCCAACGGAAGCGTCTCGATGGCATAAGGCATGAATAATAATGCAGACGAAGCGGATTGCTCAGGATGGATAGAGGTTGTGATCAGGAAGAAAAAGCTAGTCGAAAAGGCACATCTTACTCACGCTGCGATGGAAAAAGGAGACGACTATGGTCGCGTCCACATTGCCACCCAATCGCGAGGCGTCTTGAGATGCGTCGTGAAAGCCTCTAGGATCCTAAGTCTACCTAGTGATTAATTCAAGACCATCGTCCGGCCAAGAAGTGGACTGGATGTCAGGAAGGTAGATTGGAATAACTTACCTGTAGTTTGGAATAAATTACCTGCATCATTAGTAAGCATCACCGACCATTCTCGATTTGGAATGCACTATTTAACTATGAATCATGAACTGTACTAACCAGCGAAAGTGTTATTGAATATTCAGTGTATTTTTTGTGGTTCAGGTTTGGTTGTATTTTAATACAGTGTACTGCTTGCATGTAAAACTTCGTCACTATATTTATCTTCATGTTAAATGTGTTTACGTAACACTGTATTCATACTGTTGTTCATCTATATTCCTGCCCCTCCCCTCTAAAATGTACAATTGTTTTCAGATGGTTTCACTCATAAATAAATAAATAAATAAATAAAAGACGGACTTCATCGCAATCAAGAGCGCACTCGTCAAGGTAGCTTTTTTGTTGGCAGAGCAGACTTTTGAAGAGACATTGTGTACAAACCCTTTCCAAAACTTCTTAATTGTAGCAACGACACTTGAAAACAACGCGCAGGCCTACGCTAAGGTGCAGCAGGTCTGTATTTAAACCATCAACAACGAAGGAGCGGCTTATGTGGCTGCGTCTGACGACACCTGCAAGGGGCTAATTCTTCGCATGAGCCCAAACATAAGTGAAGCAGAATTGACAGACACGATGATCAACTGGAGGAACCCTGGAGCCTTAGGAGTAGGAAGAAAAGGCCAGCAGCTGTTCGATGTAATAAAAGTCCCCCAATATGCACTGCATCACCTACCCGTACTCTCTATACAACAAAAAAGTGGATATCTGCTACGCGTGTGGGAATGTTTGCCCAAAAGGTAAAGAATAATGAAGGTGTCGAGGTTGTGGCATCTTAACGACACCGGCTGATTATCACTGCGACCCCGATATCGCTTCTCTGCGGAAAACCAAACCCCACAGTGGAACGCCAATGCCACAAGAAGTTCCTGGTGCCCTACATGGTGCGTAAACGATCCCGGCTGCGCAGGCGTGCTCTCCAAGCGCACATGGCAGTGGGCGCAACCAACTCGGAGGCAGGTAGAATCTTGGAAGGGGGGAAGCCTCTCTGCTCCCAACGAAATGACAGATCATTATCAAGGACTTCTGTGGGACGCTACGGATTTCTTTCCCAGTCTCGTTTGCCTTCCCGGTCTAGAGGGTGCTCAGGTAACATTAACCAGTCTGGTTCCGCAGGACGCTGCAATGCCAGACGCTCTCGCTTATGGAAGCACTCGTACTCCGTGGTGCGGTTTCACGAATCAAGAACGTGGGTAGAAAAATTCAAGATGGGTGCTCAACCTGGTGTGTAGGCAACACTGAGTAATTCGCAAGAGCATGCAAAAGAGCAATCTTAAATTTCGGCTTTAGGGAGGAAATTGCAGAACTCAAAGTGGCCTTACAGGCACTCAGATCAGAAATCGGGCATTTTCGGAACTCGCGCAAACCTCCTTAGGCGGAGTCTTTTATTGACTCTGGCAGGTGCACAAAATAAGCATACATTCGTCTCTCCATCATTGCTATCAGCAGGAGAAAACGCGAGGATGGAGATTACTCCTGGTCAGCCCTCTGAATCAGAAACAAACTTACAAACGTCGCTATTTTTGATTACCAAAACCCTCTTGCAAATTAGAGAAGCCATAGCCACACAGTCGAACGCGATTGTGCACATGAGTGGAAATCTCACTCATATAACACGCACAAAAGTAATATCTGAATCTAAAATAAAAATTGTAGACTGTGGTAAAACCGTTAAGGCAAAAAGATACAGCAGTAACCTGATCGTGAGGAGTGCAATGAGTATGAGGACTCGCCACAGGATATATTAACTCAGTAATTATCGAAATGGTAGGTCAAACAGGTGACAATATTTCATAAAAGTGGAACTGTGCAAGCTTCCTAAAATGTATAGCTGTGCTTCTGCAGATGATTAACGCACAAGAGATTAGGCCGCACATTCTATCTTGCGAAAAAATCTCAGTGAAAATATACACCTTCTGGGGTACAGATCAGTGTGTCAAAAACTAGATAAGGGCTGAGGCATAGCTACCTAGCACAAAAGGACACATTTTTACCCATGCACAAATTTAAAATCTCTGAGGCTAATCAGTAGACTAGCGTTGAGGCACAGGTGATAGAGATTATTCTCCATAGTAAAATTCACCAGAATACTTTGATCCAAAACTTGTACAGCTCCCCTTCAGCACAAAAATTTAATCTCCGGCCCATCCTCAGTATAACTGGGTATGTAGTGAATGATAATTTCTGGGTGATAGCTTGCGATTTCAATTCACAGTACTCAGCATGGGGATACGTGGTATGGTCCGGAGAGGCGACAAATTTGTTGATGTAAGCTCAGATTTGAATCTTACACTGATCTCAGACCCACGTTTTCTCGCAATTTTAATAAACTCTGTAACCAGGCACACTATGCCACATCTCTGCTTCGCAAAAACCGCTTCAGCAACGTTGTGTAATCTGCAGGAAAATCTCAAAAGTGACCATGTTATAATACAAATCCTGCTACATGTACAGTACCCAGTCCTTAAACGTTACAAATATGTATACTGGGATCTCTTCAGAGAAATTCGAGGTAAAGATCAAGCGGTAGACCACAATCTTAGTGACCTCTTCGCTTAGGTCAAGAATAATATCATGAAAGCCTCTAAAATGATCACAATGAAGCGAAATGTACCTAGCATGGATTCTAAGTTTTCCCATTCATTGGAGGCTGAACACTCTATAATTTAGAGGTGGTAAACACAGATGTTAAACCATAGGCTAAGAAAGCAAGTTTTAATAATAGAGAAGCTCATTGAAGCGCTCAGTAATGAGTTAAACGAACAGCAATGGAGAAAGGTTGGCTTAGCATCCGGTGGTACGATGTGGAAGGAATGTAAATGGACACTGTAGGCGTATACTAGATGTAGGGCAAACCAAAAGAAATCAAAGACGCGTGGTCGACTGCCTAATTAATAAAGCTAAAGCACAGGATATTTGAGAGATATACCTCATCCAGACCCTAGCCAACAAATATCTTCAGTTACACCTAAATTTGAGTTCTCTACCCTGGCTCGACTATGAGGGCATTCCAGCCTCGGAACACGCTGCCCTTTTGTCGAGGCAGAAACTAGAGAGGTACTACACAACCTGAACAGTAGCTCTGCTTCAGGACCTGATGGAGTTAGTAACAAACTCCTCAGGAATCTGGATGATAAAGCTACCCAGGTCATGGTTCCGGAGATTAATAAAGTTTGGGAGAATGAACTGGTCCCTTCCGACTGGAAGATGGCACGGTAATCCTAATCCCGAAACCTGGCAGGTCTTCCAGATTGGAGAACCTCCGGCACATATTCTTATCCCCGTGCATTGGTAAGGTTATGTAAGATGCAGTGCACAATAGAATATCTAGATACATTGAGCGCAAGGGGCTCTTCCCATACAATGTGACAGGATTCCAACCAGCTGTTCTCAGTCAGGATGTTGTGCTTCTGCTCAAAACAGAGATCTTAGACTCGAAGAGCATAAACGTCATGAGAATCTTCTTCCTAAATTTAACGAAAACCATCGACAGGATCAGTCACGAATGCATTCTTAAAGAAATATTTGCTTGGAACTTAAGAAATGCTTTTTTTCTCTTTTGTACGCTCATTTCTGGAAAACAGAACGGCCGTCACACGCATGGGGCATTTGACGTCACAAGTATACCCGCTTGCGAACGAAGGTAGTCCTCAAGAGTGATTATTTACTCCTTCTTTTTAATATCGTCATGAGCAAACTATCAAGGAAGCTTGCAGCAGTACCGCACATCGGCTATGCAATACACGCGGATGATACAATAGTTTTAGTCCAGGAGGTTCAGAGGCTGCTGTAAAACGAGCTCTTCAAAAAGTTCTCAAGGCAACTGAGTCTCTCCTGGCATACACAGGACTTGCGCTCTCTCTGGAGAAATAAGAGCTCCTACTGTATACACAAGCACATTGGAGAGCTAGGGGATTGACGTCTTTTAATTTCATTTTCAATTCATTTCACTTTCTTTTCAATTTCAACATGATGGATCAAAAAACTGCTTGGACACATAACCAAAACCTAGAATAGGGTCCAATGATGCGATACATGACGGCACATTATCGAAACGATTGCACAAGGCAACAATAGCACATGTAGAAAAACAATAGAAGAATGCATTGAACCTGGATACAAGATTCTAAACATTGCGGATATAGTAAAGAAGGTTAGGCATTGTACAGACATATATTGTCAGATACTTGATCTTGGGTTAGATAACAGAAACATGTAATTTTTATACACAAACAAAAAATGGCAGTGAGTAATACCAACTACACAGTAAAATTTTACTGGGCGTAGGGATACTGATATACAAGAATTGAACAATTTTGTTACTAATAAGGGAGTTACAAAGACGCATTAGGGATTGCAAGGAAGTGTTGTTTTTATTTTCAGAGGAAAGTAATAGCCGATTTCATATTTTGGGGCAATCTGTTGCTGAAGTGCCATCCATGTTCAATCCGGTTATGGGCGTGACAATTCACGAGTAGATTCCACTGAGATTTGGGTCTTTTGATATGTGCCAAAGAATGTAATTTCAGGGCCATAGCTCATCTAATCACAAAGACAGCAAAAATAATTACGCTAATCATGTGTGTTCCCGGTAGAAAAGGCGGAATAGTGTAGGACATGTTGCTAGGATTCATCATGCATTCCTTATGAGCCATGTAAACTACATAGTAACGGCTCTCTGTTGAATACAATTAGAAAAAAATGAGATAGATATACTTACGCGCAAAAGAATGAAGAAAGTTGTCGGTATCCTCATAAAAACCAATACAGAGCTAGCAGAAGCACAGAAAATTGCACAAAATTTACAGATTATCTGGTACCAAAGAACGGAGGGACCTGTAAAACGCTGGAGGCATGCAAACCGTCAATAACAAAGGTGACACAATTCTACTCAAACATCATGTCAGGAAATCAATGATTGTTGAACAATATACAAGAAACATGAATCCACAACTTCACAAGGGTCGTAGGCTCGTGTGGGCAAGAGCTTCCCCAAAGACTCTGATGCGTACAGAAACATTCGTTGATGCAGCCTGTCACTGCTCAGTCGCTATTGTGGACCACAAATAAGACCTGATCTCGTCCCCCTCACTTAACACCTCAATGGCAGAAATAGCTGTACAGGTAGCAGTGGCCGTGGTACTACTAGATTCCAAACGCACCACCACTCCTGAGCTGCTGTAACGGGCCTTTACGTCGGGTTTACTCTCAAAAGAGGCAGCTAGGGTCTTTAAAAGCACCCCGCAGGGGCGCCTGCGCAAGTAGGCGTTTGGTGTGTAGCGACACCACGGACCCGAGCTAACGGGGGAGTTTCTACTCCCTCCCACGCCTAGCCGCGCGTGGCTTTGCCGTGCCCGGGGAAAAGGGCATCATGGGGGTTGAGCTGACGCTGGGTGATTGGACCTTTAAGGCCCCCGGCAGAGGCAACACACCCCTTTGGCCCCGGCTTCACGTAGACGGCACCCCTAGGCTGACCCACCCAGGAGAAATCGGCAGTCGCCTTTTCCTATCTCTGTCTCCCTACATCTTCGTCTTTATCTTTTACTATTTATCTGTCCTGCCTTCTACTCTCTTCCGTTTACTTCCAAACTTCCTGGCGGCTAGGCTTAACCCTGTGCAAATAGCCTACCTTGGTCTAGGCGCATTGGGTTATAGTGGCGTTGTACGGCTGGCGTCTGCAGGTTTCAGCATCCGTAAACCTGCAGCGTCCCCTCGTTGGGCTCCATGGTGGGTGGCCGCCAACGCTACTGAACAACATACAATTAGCATGCACAAAGCATTCCCTTTACTTAGTGATCGTGCCTCCTCAAAGCAGGTACGCACCGAAGATATAAATTATTTCATCCGGCCAAGACAAACCTTTCCTCATTTCCACGTTATACACTGCGAAAAAACTAACAAGCAAGCCAGAACAGTATCCCCCTTCGTAGTGGCTAGGTCCTTACCGAAACTCTCGGTGCAGGGTACAAGGTTACCAAAATGGCCAGTGGAGATCTACTCCTTGGAATACGTGACAAAGACCAATTCGATAAACTGAACACCCTCACAACGTTTGGAGACACACCCATCAGTATTACGCCACACAGGTCCATGAACTCATCTCGCGGGGTCGTATCAGACGCAGATTTGCTTGACCTGACCGAAGCTGAACTTCTTGAAGGATGGAAGAGCCAGAACGTGACAAACGTACAGCGTATTAGGATACGAAAAGATCAAAAGGAAATACCAACAAAACACTTATTACTGACCTTTGCTTCAAGCGATTTGCCGGAAACAATTCAGACTGGGTATACAAAGACATCTGTGAGGCCATATATTCCCAACCCCCGCCGTTGCTTCCAATGTCACAGATATGGCCACGGCTCGCAAAGCTGTCGTGGCCAGAAAACTTGTGCTCTGCGTGGAGTCGTGGGCCATGCGTCCGACAACTGCGAAGCACCTGCACACTGTGTAAACTGTGGCGGTAATCATGCCGCGTACTCACGTTCCTATTCTTTCTGGAAAAAGGAAAAAGAGATTATCACTTCAAAGATAAAAGAAAACATTACATTTAAAGAAGCAAGAAAAAGAGTCTCGCCATTTTATGGCCCCACATATGCTGATGCGGCGCGCCAGGGGGCAGTGTCGCACCAGCCCTCACCACTCCTTCGGCCTGCGCAGAGTGAGCCATTGGCTGTGGCGCCTGCCCCCAAGGCGGCAGTAGTTGAGTCTACTCCGCCTACTATTGAACAGAGACCAGGGACTCCAGGGTCCTCGGGTCTCAAGGCCTCACCTCGCCAGGCGAGGCCCAAGCTTCGAAAAACCAGCTCGCATGAGCGGGCATCCAGTGCCTCCGAGGAGGCAATGGATATGGCGGCACCCCTGGTGCCAAAAGAGCGGCGCGACTCTTTGGAGCGCGCCAAGAAAACTAAAAAGCTCATAACAGGGCCTGATAGTAGCTCTGCTACTTGAGCTCGACCTTTCAGCTTAAACAAGTCACTCCCTTAACGTACACACAGCACTACTTTACTTCCAATATGGAAACACAAATTATACATTGGAACGTCAGAGGCCTTCTTGAAAACCTCGACGACGTCCAAGAGCTTTTATACAAACACTCACCTCAAGTGCTGTGTGTACAGGAAACACATCTGAAATTCTCCAATACAAATTGTTTACGTGCTTACGTCATATACCGAAAGGACCGAGATGATGCTGTGGCGTCATCCGGTGGCGTAGCCATTAATATTAACCAAGGAGTAGCGTGTACACATTTACCACTCCAGACATCACTTGAGGCGTTAGCTGTTCGAGCGGTAATTTTAAACAAACTCGTCACCATCTGCTCTTTGTATGTGCCTTCCCACCACCGTCTTGAAAGACGTGAATTTCAGTCTTTAATAGACGAACTGCCTGAACCCGATTTGCTTCTTGTGGACTTAAATGCACATAGTGGACTGTGGGGCGATTCTCGCTCTGATGCACGAGGTCGTCTCATTGAACAATTTCTCTTCTCCTCCGGTGCCTGTTTGTTGAATAGGAAAGAGCCAACATACTATAATGTTGTCAACAAAACTTACTCGTCTATAGACCTCAGCATCGTATCACCTTCACTCCTACCCCTACTGAAACGGAAAATCATAAATAATCTATATGGAAGTGACCACTTTCCTGTAGTGTTGAGTTCACAAACAACATATGAATGTCCTCTACATGTTCCCAAATGGCTGATTAACAAAGCAGACTGGGAACAGTTCCACAACACTACACGTTTGAGTTGGACAGACATATGTAGGGTAAACATAGATGAAGCTGTGCAGTACTTCACAGCTTCTGTAACTGACGCAGCAGCCAGGTGCATACCGCAAACATCTGGAATGCCCGGCAAATGACACGTCCCATGGTTGAACACGGAGTGTCGTAATGCGCGAAAGGAACAGAACAGGGCATGGAGATTGCTGCAGAACTCGCCGACAGCGGAAAATCTTGACACCTTCAAAAAAATAAAGGAAGGAGAACGATGATGATGATGATGATGATGATGATGATGATGTTTGATGTTTTATGGCGCAAGGGCCATTTCACGGCCAAAGAGCGCCAGTTCATCTTACTTAAAACATGGACGATGATTGTGATAAGCGGCTGTATAAGGGCCATAAAATTCCTCGCGGTAAGGCGGGTAAAAACATACAAGTAATAAAATCATGACCATGTCGTGAAAGGTGTGTGCGGTGTGAATAGATGACAAAAGTTGGTGATAATAAAAGACGATGGTGGATATGTATGGCATTAGCACAAGTGCCTCACACGTTCATACCCTTGTGTCCAAGGGCCGTGAGGCATGTGCTTTCTTGCGTAACAACCGCAGCAAAAACCTCTCTGGTGAGGTCATGCTACGGGATGCCCGGATATATGATGTGAAAACTATGAATTTCTTTAAAAAACGCTAACAATGATTTGTGACTAAAAAGCGGTTCTCTACCGACGAACATTGCAGGGTGCAAAGGTATATGTTGTCGGTAGGGTAATGAAAAGTGTTGTTTTCTTACAGTGTCCAATTGTTTGCACTCAATTAAAATGTGAACGACTGTCAATACTTCACCACATCTGTCACACAATGGTGGATCGCCACCGGACAAAAGGTGTGTGTGTGTCGTGTATGTGTGTCCTATCCTGAGTCTCGTTAGTATTACCTCTGTATGACGCCCCGCCGCGGTGGTCTAGTGGCTAAGGTACTCGGCTGCTGACCCGCAGGGCGCGGGTTCGAATCCCGGCTGCGGCGGCTGCATTTCCGATGGAGGCGGAAATGTTGTAGGCCCGTGTGCTCAGATTTGGGTGCACGTTAAAGAACCCCAGGTGGTCTAAATTTCCGGAGCCCTCCACTACGGCGTCTCTCATAATCATGTAGTGGTTTTGGGACGTTAAACCCCACATATCAATCAACCTCTGTATGACGCAATTTGGATACAGGCAGCCAATGACCAAGGTGTGGCATAATAACGTGTAGTTTGTTTTGTGTGTGTGTATCCCACTTGCTCTGCCAGTATACTCTGAGGTTTCGTTTGAGAGACGGCTTAAGATCAACGGCCGGGATTGATATGGGTGTAGGGGCAGTGCTTTTGTGGACGGATGCAGCGAGCTGATCCGCCCTCACGTTGCCTTGAATCTCACGGTGCGCTGGCACCCAGCACAGTACAACAGGTTGTTTGAGTGTGTATAGTGTGCATAAAATGGAGTAAAGTGAGACAAGGACTGGGTTTTTGTGTTTTTTAAGAGTGTGCAGAGCCGTTACTACACTGAGGGAGTCTGTATAAATTACTGCTTTTTGTATTTGTAATTGCTTGATGTGTTTAGCCGCCACAAGTATCGCGTAGGCTTCCGCTGTGAAGATACTTGTGCCTGGATGTAGAGGGCCAGCATCCGAAAAGGATGGGCCGACGGCAGCGTAGGACACATTGGAGTTAGACTTGGAGGCATCTGTAAAGAACTCAGGACGTGTGTATTTGTGTTGAAGTTCCAGGAAGTATGTTCGGATATGGGCAATAGGCGCATGTTTTGTAACTTCAAGAAAGGACACATCACAGTCTATAGTCTGCCACTGCCACGGTGGCAGATACGCTACAGGAGCCATTAAACTATGTTCAAGTGAGACTCCAGTTTCCTCAGCTAGACTTTTCAGGCGAACTGAGAAGGGCTGCCTCATCGAAGGCCTGTTTTGAAACAGAATGGAGCTCGACAAATCAATAATAGTGGAGTATGAGGGGTGCTTCTTATCTGCTTTCACCTTAAGGAAATAAACAAAGGACATGTAAGTTCTCTGCAGATGAAGCGACCACTCATTCGACTCAACATAAAGGCTTTCTACGGGGCTGGTGCGAAAAGCACCCGTAGAAAGGCGGATGCCCAAATGGTGCACGGGGTCCAGCATCTTCAAAGCACTTTGTGTTGCAGACTGATAAACAATGGCCCCATAATCTAAGCGGGTGCGAATGAGGCTTCGATACAGATTCATGAGACATTGCCTGTCACTACCCCACGTAGTACGTGACAACACTTTTAAAACATTCATGGCTTTTAAACATTTTGTTTTTAGATACTTGATGTGCGGTACGAAGGTCAACTTGTTGTCCAAGATTAATCCTAAGAATTTATGCTCCACATTGACAGACAGACGTTGATCGTTCAGTTCAATGTCAGGTTCTGATTGCATGCCTCTCTTTCGGGAGAACAAGACACACGTGCTCTTTAGTGGGTTCAGTCGGAATCCGTTTTCCTCTGCCCATTTGGAGACCTTGTTTAAACCTAACTGAACCTGTCGCTCACACATGGCCAAGTTGCATGACTTGAAGCCAAGCTGAACGTCGTCGACATATGTACAATAGAACATATTGCGGGGAATGGACAAGTGCAAAGAATTCATTTTAATAATAAAAAGTGTGCAACTAAGCACACCACCTTGTGGCACGCCTGTTTCCTGGACAAATGTTTGGGAGAGCACACTGCCCAGACGGACACGGAATGACTGGTTTGACAGGTAACTTTCGATTATATGAAACATTCTTCCGCGCACACCAAGGTGGGAGAGGTCTCTTAGAATTCCGTAACGCCATGTAGTATCATAAGCCTTTTCGATATCGAGGAACACAGAGAGGAAATATTGTTTATGGACGAACGCGTCTCTGATCTGTGCCTCGATACGAATAAGGTGGTCTGTGGTGGATCTACTTTCTCGAAACCCGCACTGAAATGGGTCGAGCAAATTATTTGTTTCAAGAAAATGTACAAGTCGGCAGTTTATCATTTTTTCGAAGACTTTGCACAAGCAGCTTGTAAGTGCTATAGGCCTATAACTCGAGGGTAAAGAAGGGTCCTTGCCCTCTTTCAAAATGGGAATAACAATAGCCTCTTTCCAGGAGGTAGGAATAGTGCCAGAAGACCAAATAGCATTGTACAAACAAAGTAAGGTTTTTCGGGTTTCGTTTGGTAGGTTTTTTAACATTTCATACATCACACGGTCAGAACCTGGGGCAGAAGTACTGCAGGAGTTTAGAGATGTTTGGAGCTCAGCTAGATTGAAAGCTTGGTTATATGCCTCGTATCTAGTGGATTTGTGTTCGAGTTTCTGCTTTTCTATTCTTGTTCTGTATTTTTGGAAAGTGTCAGTATAGTGGGACGAGCTGGATACCTGTTCGAAGTGTGCACCGAGGAAGTTTGCCTGATCTTCCAAGGTATCACCCTGAGTGTTTACGAGTGGAAGTGTGTATACTTGTTTTCCTGCTATCCTACCGACCATGTTCCAGACTTTAGCCACCTGTGTGTATGAATTAACCCCTGATAAAAACTTCTGCCAGCTTTCTCTTTTGGCCTGCCGACGCGTTCTCCTGCCTTGAGACTTTATTTTTTTGAAGGTTTCAAGATTTTCGGCTGTCGGTGAGTTCCGAAGCAGCCTCCAAGCTCTGTTTTGCTGTTTGCGCGCGTTTCGGCATTCAGAATTCCACCATGGCACACATCGTTTTCCAAGGTGTCCATTTGTTTGTGGGATGCATTTTGTTGCAGCATCAATCAAAAACGTTGTGAAGTAGTTCACAGCAACATCAATGTTCAAAGTACAGATGTCATTCCAACCTAGACAAGCGATAGTATGAAACTGTTCCCAGTCGGCTCTGTTTATGAGCCACTTGGGAACACGTGGTAGACACTCAGTTACTGTCGTTGTGCTCAAAACTACGGGGAAGTGGTCACTTCCGTACAGATTACTGACGACTTTCCACTGGAGTAGAGGCACAAGAGATGGAGATACTATGCTCAGGTCTATGGAGGAGTAGGTGTTATTAGCGAGGTTATAATAGGTTTGTTCTTTTCGATTTAGGAGACACGCGCTCGACGAGATAAGGAACTGTTCGATCAGTCGACTTCGCGCGTCATACCGAGAGTCACCCCATAACCTGCTACGCGCATTAAAGTCTCCAAGGAGAACATAAGGCTCCGGAAGTTCATCAATTAGAGAGTGTAAATCGCGTTTTTGAAGCTGATAGCTAGGAGGAATGTAAATACTGCAGATTGTGATCAGTTTATCAAAAAGAACTGCTCGAACAGCCACTGCCTCAAGGGGTGTTTGGAGTTGTAAGTGTGTGCATGCTATTCTTTGATTCACTATGATGGCAACACCTCCGGATGATGTCATAGCATCAACACGGTCTTTTCGGAAAATAACACATTTACGAAGAAAATTTGTGTGTTTTAAATTAAGGTGTGTTTCTTGTACACACAGCACTTTTGGCGAGTGTTCGTGTAAGAGTTCTTGGATGTCGTCAAGGTTTCTGAGAAGGCCCCTGACGTTCCATTGTATAATTTGAGTGTTCATGGTGAATGTGAAATAGTGCTGTGTGTACGAAAAGCGAGTGGCTGCTTAGACGGGGAGTTTGAGTTCACTTAACAGGGCCGTCACCAGGCCCTGTTATTTGCTTTTTTGTTTTCTTGGTGCGCTCCAAGGAGCCACGCCGCTCTTTCGGCACCAAGGGTGCCGATGTATCCATTGCCTCCTCGGAGGCACTGGATGCCCGCACATGCGGGCTGTTAGTTCGAATTTTGGGCCTCGCCTGGTGAGGAGAGGCCTTGAGACCCGAAGACTCTGGAGTCTCCGGCCTCTGTTTGGGAGTAGGCGGTGTAGCCTGGGCTACAGCCGCATTGGGGGCAGGTGCCACAGCCGACGGCTCGCTCTGCGCAGGCCGAAGGGGTGGCGAGGGCTGGTGCGGCGTTGCCCCCTGACGCGCCGCATCAGCATATGTTGCGCCGTGAAATGGCGACACTCTTCGTCTTGCTTCTTTGAATGTGATGTTTTCTTTGACTTTAGGAGTGATGATTTCTTTTTCTTTCTTCCAGTTAGGACACGAACGCGAATACGCGGCGTGTTCCCCGTCACAATTCACGCAGTGAGGCGTGGTAACACAGTTATCAGATGGGTGGCCGCGGCCACCACATCTTGCACAAGTTTCCTGACCCCGGCAGTTCTGCGAACCATGACCAAATCGTTGACATTTATAACACCGTCTCGGATTGGGAATGTAGGGACGGACAGAGAGTTTGATGTAGCCTGTGTCTATAGACGAAGGCAGTGTGCTAGATGCAAAAGTGAGTATTAAATGTTTAGTAGGTATTTCTTTGTTGTCGCGTCTGATGACGATTCGTTTCACATCCGTGACATTTTGCTCTTTCCACCCTTCAAGCAGTTCCTGTTCAGACATTTCAAGAAGGTCTGCTTCTGAAACAACTCCGCGTGAGGTGTTCATCGATCTATGAGGTGAAACAGATACTGGGATATTACCAAATGCTACGAGACTGCCAAGTTTTTCATAGTGGTGTTTTTCAGGCAGCTCAAGGAGAAGGTCTCCGCTAGCCATCTTTGTAACCTTGTATGCAGGGCCAAAGAGCTCGGTCAGAGATTTAGCAACAAGAAATGATGATATGGCTCTGGCATGTTTTGTTGGGTTTTTGCTGTGCACAACATGGAATTTGGGAAAGCATTGTTTGGGTTGGCTGAAAATTGAGATGTCATCGGTGCGTCCCCTCTTAGGCGGAGGACGATCTAGGAGACGGGGAAATGCAGGTGTTCCCATAGTACTGTACTTTTTTTCGGCAGCAATGGCGACCACCCACCATGGAGTCCAACCAGGGGACGCTGAAGCACTTAATAGCATAAGGCTGCAGACGCCAGCCGTACATTGCCACTATAACCAAATATAACTACTCAAGGTTGAGTAATTACACAAGGTTAACCCTTGCCGCCAGGAAAAATCGGAAGTAAATGGAAGAGAGAAGAAGACAGGACAGATTTAAAGACGAGAAAAGACTAAGATGTAGGAAGAGAGAGATAGGAAAAGGCGACTGCCGATTTCCCCTGGGTGGGTCAGCCCAGGGGTGCCGTCTACGTGAAGCCGGGGCCAAAGGGGTGTGTTGCCTCTGCCGGGGGGCCTTAAAGGTCCAATCACCCAGCGTCGGCTCAACCCCCAGGATCCCCTTTTCCCCGGACACGGCAAAGCCACGCACGGCTAGGCGTGGGAGGGAGTAGAAACTCCCCCGTTAGCTCGGGTCCGTGGTGTCGCTTCACACCAAACGCCTGCTTTAAGAGGCGCCCCTGCGGGGAAGGAAGGAGAACGCGTCGGCAGGCCAGAAGAGAAAGTTGGCACAAGTTTTTATCAGGAATGAATTTGTATACACAAGAGGCCAAAGTCTAGAACATGGTTCGTAGGGTAGCAGGAAGAAAAGTACACTGACTCCCACTCGTAAACACTCAGGGTGATACCTTGGAAGATCAGGCAAACTTCCTCGGTGCACACTTTGAACGGGTATCCAGCTCGTCCCACTATACTGACACTTTCCAAAAATACAGAACAAGAATAGAAAAGCAGAAACTCGAACACAAATCCACCAGATACGAGGCATATAACCAAGCTTTCAGTCTAGCTGAGCTCCAAACATCTCTAAACTCCTGCAGTACTTCTGCCCTAGGTTCTGACCATGTGATGTATGAAATGTTAAAAAACCTACCAAATGAAACCCGAAAAACCTTACTTTGTTTGTACAATGCTATTTGGTCTTCTGGCACTATTCCTACCTCCTGGAAAGAGGCTATTCTTATTACCATTTTGAAAGAGGGCAAGGACCCTTCTTTACCCTCGAGTTATAGGCCTATAGCCCTTACAAGCTGCTTGTGCAAAGTCTTCGAAAAAATGATAAACTGCCGACTTGTACATTTTCTTGAAACAAATAATTTGCTCGACCTTTTCAGTGCGGGTTTCGAGAAAGTGTATCCACCACAGACCACCTTGTTCGTATCGAGGCACAGATCAGGGACGCCTTCGTCCATAAACAATATTTTCTCTCTGTGTTCCTCGATATCGAAAAGGCTTATGATACAACATAACGTTTCGGAATTCTAAGAGACCAGTCCCACCTTGGTGTGCGCGGAAGAATGTTTCATATAATCGAAAGTTACCTGTCAAACCGGACATTCCGTGTCCGTCTGGGCAGTGTGCTCTCCCAAACATTTGTCCAGGAAACAGGCGTGCCACAAGGAGCTGTGCTTAGTTGCACACTTTTTATTATTAAAATGAATTTTTTGCACTTGTCCATTCCCCGCAATATGTTCTATTGTACATATGTCGACGACGTTCAGCTTGGCTTCAAGCCATGCAACTTGGCCATGTGTGAGCGTCAGGTTCAGCTGGGTTTAAATAAGGTCTCTAAATGGGCAGATGAAAATGGATTTCGACTTACCCACAAAAAAGCACGTATGTCTTGTTCTCTCGAAAGAGAGGCATGCACTCGGAACCTGACATTCGACTGAACGGGCAACGTCTGTCCGTCAAAACCGAGCATAAATTCTTAGGCTTAATATTGGACAACAAGTTGACCTTCGTACCCCACATAAGGTATTTAAAAACAAAATGTTTAAAAGCCATGAATATTTTAAAAGTGTTGTCAAGTACTACGTGGGATAGTGACAGGAAATGCCTCATGAATCTGTATAGAAGCCTTATTCGCACCCGCTTAGATTATGGGGCCATTGTTTATCAGTCTGCGACTCAAAGTGCTTTGAAGATGCTGGATCCCGTGCACCATTCGGGCATCCGCCTTTCTACGGGTGCTTTTCGCACCAGCCCCGTAGAAAGCCTTTACGTTGAGTCTAATGAGTGGTCGCTTCATCTGCAAAGAACCTACATGTCTTTTGTATATTTTCTTAAGGTGAAAGCAGACAAGAATCATCCCTCATACTCTACTATTATGGATTTGTCGAGCTCTATTCTGTTTCAAAACAGGCCTTCGATGAGGCAGCCCTTCTCAGTTCGCTTGAAGGGTCTAGCTGAGGACACTGGAGTGTCACTCGAACACAGTTTAATGGCTTCTGTAGCATACCCGCCACCGTGGCAGTGGCAGACTCTAGATTGCGATGTGTCTTTCCTAGATGTTACTAAACATGCGCCTATTGCCCATATTCGAACGTACTTCTTGGAACTTCAACACAAATGCTCAAATCCTGAGTTTTTTTACCCGTGCCTCCAGGTCTAACTCCTCTGTGTCCTACGCTGCTGTTGGCCCTTCCTTTTCGGATGCTGGCCCTCTACATCCAGGCACAAGTATCTTCACAGCGGGAGCTTACGCGATACTTGTGGCAGCTAAACACATCAAACAATCACAAATACAAAAAGCAGTAATTTATACAGACTCCCTCAGTGTGGTAACGGCTCTGCACAGTCTTAAAAAAACAAAAAACCCTGTCCTCGTTTCACTTTACTCCATTTCATGCACACTCTACACACTCAAACAACATTTTGTTGTGTGCTGGGTGCCAGGGCACCGTGAGATTCAAGGCAATATGATGGCGGATCAGCTTGCTGCATCCGCCCACCAAAGCACCGCCATTACACCTTCATCAAATCCCGGCCCTTGATCTTAAGCCGTCTCTCAAACGAAAACTCAGGGACTACTGGCAGAGCAAGTGGGATACACACACACGAAACAAACTACACGTTATCAAGCCACACCTTGGCCATTGGCCACCAGTATTAAAATCACGTCACGCAGAGGTAACATTAACGAGGCTCAGGATAGGACACACATACACGACACACACACATCATTTGTCCGGTGGTGATCCACCATTGTGTGATAAATGTGGTGAGGCATTAACAGTTCTTCACATTTTAATTCAATGTAAACAGTTAGACACTCTAAGAAGACAACACTTTCCATTATCCTACCGACAACATACACCTTTACACCCTGCAATGTTCTTTGGCAGGGAACCGCTTTTTAGTCACAAATCATTGTTAGCGTATTTAAAAGAAAATCATAGCTTTCATGTCATATACCTGTGCATACCGTAGCACGACCTCTCCAGAGAGGTTTTCGCTGCGGTGGCTGCACAATAAAGCACTTGCCTCACGGCCCTTGGACGCAAGGGTATGAACGAGTGAGGCACTTGTGCTAATGCCATACATGTTCACCATCGTTTTTATTATCATTAACTTTTGCCATCTATTCGCTCCACACACACCTTTCACGGCATGGTCATGATTTTAATAATTGTATGTTTTTACCCGCTTTACTGCGAGGAATTTTATGGCCCTTATACAGCCGCTAATCACAAACATTTTCCACATTCCTGTTTCATGAACTGGCGCTCTTTGGCATCAAATGGCGCTTGCGCCAAAAAACACCATATATCATCATCTTTAAAGGCAGGCCCCCTCGATATGAACTGCACCGTATCATCTGGTTTCCGGTTCACTTAGGTTTCGACGTAATACTAGGCCACCCGAACCCCAATGAGACAGCTCATGATCGTGCGCAAAGATTCAAAGGCCGCGGTGATCAGGAGCACTCTAGTGGTTTGGAACAACTCGAGTTCAGCGATTTTCTTGTCCCTGTTCACGAGATTACCTCCATTACAGGGGCACTAAATAAATGTTACCGTCCGCCCCCCCCCCAACCTAATAGAGCTCAATCTATCACGCTGACAATGCTCTAAACGGACTTTTACCCCTCAAACAGATTCTTCAGTATAGCGCGGAGATGGACCCAACATGCCCAGACAGCAGACAAGTAAGCTCTTTAAACACATGATCTCGCGATGCCCTGTGTTGCAGGGCTGCTGTCAAGAAGTCTAGTGGACCGCTGCCTTCAATGACCCAAGCTTCGACGCCCAGCTACTGGCTGCCGCAAAAGCCCATGAGAGGATGGAGAGGCTCGTCCTCGCCATCCCGACATGGAGTTGAATGTATACGCATCTCACCCTGTTCTTCCGGACCAAATAATTGTATTTTGCCTATCTCTCCATGTTTTTGTTTTGAGAGCCATGGTTGGCTATTTAACATCTGGCAATATAGGAGCAACGAGGACTCTATACCACCTTGAAGAAAGGTTTTGCTTTCCGAAGATGCTCCAGACTACACAGCAATGTGTGTCTTGCTGTAATGAATGCCAACGTCACAATAATCCTACAAGTATTCCGCTTGGTCGACTACACACCATTCCGCATCCAAGAACTCCATTTATAAAGTCGAACTTCACCTTTTGTTTTCTTTCCATGATTCTTCAGCAGAAATTTGTCGATCAATAAGTGTACCCGCAAACTGACACGATATTGCTAGACGGCTAGTTGCAGAGCCGGCCTAACTCGAACCCAAGCACCTGAAATGCAGGTGCCGCATTCTTGCGTCCAGATGCCATTTCGTTTTGACGTGCCAGTTTTTGCAATTATTCGACCAAGTTAACACGGCAAATGGCTGCTCTGGCACTTTGAAAAGCGAGAATGGTAAAATATGGCTACTAACGCCAATCCCTCTCATAAAAAGTCGTCTGTACACAACGATGCTATCTTCTAATGCACAAAAAAGCCTGTGCAAGAGGACCAGATTCTTCATTGTGGTATGTGAAGACCAGAACAGAAAGCAGGAATCGTGCCAATTAGGTGTTTTCAGACAACACAAATTTTCATCTGAAACGTTCAAAACCGAGCTCTGTCGCCGGCGGCTAATGGCCGCCAGCAGGAGAAACTATGATCCCAATAAAAGAATACGAGTAAGTGCACTTACTTCTTGTATTGAAGCGTTAAACCTAATGCTTAGGTTTACAATAGCAGTTTGCATGAAATATGTCTTGAGAGTCAAGCACCAAATCATCGCCACGGCCGCTGGATAAAAAAAAAACAAAATCCAGCAGGCTGTGGCGCATCACCGTCACCGTTACCGTCAATGAACGAGCATGTCTGGGCAGATCTGACAGTTCAGACCACTTTTTTGGGGCACGTGCCGATGCTCCACCCTTCAATGAGGATGACACTTCGTGTTTCAATGGGTTGCGTGTGTATTTAAGTGCGTCCGTATGCTTTTTTGTGTGTTTTCTCGCGATTTTTGTGTGTTGTATATAGTGGCAATTTTTCACGTGTTGTCTGTAATTAAGTACGATTATTTATTGCACGCGTGTGTGGCAGATGGTTTTTTTTCTGGTATGACGCCACAAACCTGGTGTGTGCCCCTGAGTACTTTGAACACGAAAAGGACGCTACATTGAAGCACAACGTTTTCCCATGTGATATACAGTTTTAAAAAGCACATCAGCATGCGTATAATTTGTAACCGAGCACTTATATTTGCAAAAACGGGCGCTGAAGCGGAGGCGTGCTTCCGCCCCCAGACGACATCATCAAATCACCCTGCCAAAGTGTCTTTTCGTGAGCGTGCACAACGAAACAAGAAAACAAGCATCAGGAGACACCCAGGGCCTGCCCTTTCTCTCTACATACGCGACCAGCACCACCGGCAAAGATGAGAAAAAATCAAGACATCAAAGCGGGCATCTTTTAGGGGCAGTGGTTTTCGCAGACAAACCTGTGAGGCATTTTCCTGGCAGCCGCCCTGGTACGTATATGCGCTACGCGCTGTACGATTAGTTGCAATGTTTGCGAACTGAGGAAGGATCCAAACTAGCGGTACCGGAGGGTAGGACAGGTGGTGAACAATAGCCAGAAAATGTGATGTTTGAGTCGTGTGAGAGAGTTATGTAGTGCAGTCAGTCGATGTTGAATATTCCAGTTATGACGCCACTTGAGTACTTTGTTTAAAAATGTTACCGGCATGACCACCAGTGCTTGAATTCGCTGAAGTGTTTCCTGGAAAAGAATTTTTCGATACACGGTCGAAGAATTGTGGAGTATGCGCGTGTGGTAAATACTTTGGGCCGCTAAGTTTTTTGCGTAGTTTATGGTGTGTGAAATTGAATTGGTAGCGCAATAAACTTGTCCGCCTTGTTTTAAATACCTTCTAGGTGAATTTGAAAGTTTTAATTTGTAGCTGCCGAGTGTGCAAGTTTCTGTGATGCTTTTGCTTAGAATATTTTTTGTTTGTGTCATAAACTCCAGGTTTTTAACTCGGTCCTTGGACCACAACCAGCACTGCTGTGCATTAAATGAACCTACATCTAAATTGTGAGTGCTTTCTTGGGGCTTTTTGATCGACCAATACAAAAGTCTTTGGAATATGCCTAGAGATAGCCTCCACGTGAACGGAAATGGTGACCCTTTTCATTTAAGGTGAATCGAATGGGCAGCATTCATGGAGAGTGTTGAGGCGTATACTTTGCGAGGGATTGGACTTTCCAGGGCAAACTGTTCACATGTGTCGCAAAACAATTAAGAATTCAACCTGTGATGTGCAGCTACGAAATGCGTTATTTACGGCCTACTGTTCCGGGTATATATTAGTGTGATACCGTTTCTCCTAGGAGGAGTGGTGGCGCCAGAGCGGGTGCGAGGTGAACTAAGCCAACCTCTACACTTCGGCGGCACGCACGAGACCGCACATCGTCTTTTATTCAGCGGCTGTGTCATCGCTATACCCTCTCGCAGGCCGCATGCCAAAAGAGAAAATTACCGACTCACGGGATCATGCACTCATTGGGCAAGTTTAGTGCAGATGTAACGATAGACTATCGCGAGAGGAACAAATGGGAACAGCGGAGAGCATTGCTTAGGACTCAGCTAAAATATTTGTTATTTACGCTAATTCAACACATTATACAATCGACATGGTTTTCCCACTTTTCGGATACGATGATCTTTCAGTTGCCGAAACTATGTGGCGTGCGAAGAAGGCCCCATTCGTCAGTCCTTTGAGTACTTTTGCTCACAAGAGCACTGTAAAGTACGGTTCAGTCAGGGATGCCTTCTTGTCACTTGTCAGCATGTTGACTTGGTGTGGCTTTCGACGCCAAAGAAAAGCGCGTGACCCCGAAGAAAAACACGTGACCATTTGCCTGGTGAATACGACCTTTCTCGCGTTTGCGCTCTCGGTGCTGTTCTAGGTTTTTCTGTGGCATACCTGTGTGCAAGGTGTCAGGAGCAACTCATACGTGGGTGCTCGGCGCCAAGGCTGTGACGAGATGAACAGCGTCACTCACAACGCAGACAATGCCTTGCGTGCTTGTGTACAACGCTTTTATTGACGTAATTGGTAGTATGACCAACAGAAACCGCTCGAGACGCAGCTAGAGACAGTGTTTTGTTTCTTCTGGTCACATACAAACTTCGCTCTCAAAAGCACGGCTTATCCCTTTTTTAGTAATCGGTATAAGACGGTGAAGCGAGTCTGACCGCAGTAGTTAAGAGGTTAAAGTGCATTCTTTTCGCGAGAAAAGCGAAGGAATCAATGATGCAGCAACAAATAGGAAAATTATGCAAACAACGGCTAGCCTTTCAAAACTTACAGACTGCAGGCATGCACGAAATGAAACACAGGATGACCATCGACTATCAACTGTTAGAGCTCGACACTTGGAGCACGCTGTGCAAACAGAAAGTAAGGCATACGGAATGAACGCACAAGTATACGCATGACAAGCGCGAACTTTCTGAATTTTTATTTTGTGTGTGAGCAGCGTACTTCTTTTTTAAACGATGCCACCACAGCAAGCTGAGTGCCATTGCGATCTCTAGAATTGCAAATCTACAAGAGCACGCGCAGGAAAAACCATGCTTCATGGAGATGGCACTCATAGAAATGCCACAAGTAAGGCGATTTCACATGACAAACTGTTGCGATTTTCAGGCTGAGAATTTGCTCGCAGCGAAAAAAGGGCAGCTCACGCCCACAACTGCTGTCTGCAGTGAGCTTCCAACATGTTCGGAATTTTCGCTTTGATCACAGCGGCGGTAGTGACTTTCGGCCGTGACCCGTCGAAATAGGGCCGGGCCAGCCAAGCTGTAGAAATCGGGTTGGCGTGTTTGTTTTGGTATTTGCCGAAGCTGTGCATTTTACAATAAACCTAGATTTTAAAGTGCTCGTAAATGACGATACAAGTGCTCTCTGTTACGGTCATGGAAACTTAATTTATAATATATAGCAAAGATCTTTCCACTACACTCGTGTCTGCCACAAAGAATGCTAGCAAGAACACACCGCTCTAGTCACAGAGCAAAAATCACGGTGCATTTTCAGTCCATGTGAAACGAAACCTCCATTAGCGGTGGTTACAAACAGCACAAATGGAACGATTTTTTCGCTGCATTGCTGCATGTGAAACCGCCTTTACGCCACTGGCGACTACTTTTATAGCGCATTGAACGCTACGCGATCTTTTCGCGCCATCTCGCAAATGATAGCAAAAATGCACTGAAGTTGTGGAGTTTTGAGGGCTGCCTATAGGTGAAGAATGTTGTAAATGGCTTCACGTTAGCAGTGTTGACAGCATTTCGCTCATCGTTAAGTGGTTAGCGCCGTGCACTGGGAATGGAGGGGTCGCTGGTTGGACTGTGCACTCAAAACCTTAAACTCCATTTGTTTCTTTGCAATGAGTGGTAAATATTGCGTAACGTCATATCCGTAATACTGGGGTGGGGCTACTTTGTATTCCATTATTAAACTGCTCAGAGCAAAAAATAAGACAGCAAACACAAGAGAGGAGAACGAGGTCACATCACTGACGGAAATACGTCAGTGAAGCCGTGGTGGACCGTGGCAATACACAATTTTGTGCTATGAACTTCCTTTGATGGAAAATGCCGTTACAAACATGCACGTTCTGTGTGCAGACATCACAGTGCTTTTGATATTGCAGGTATATTCGTGCTACAAGCGTACATTGTGACTGGGTATCAAAACGTGTTATTTTAATATAGACGCTGCAGTTTAAAATAACCACTCATCACAGAAAGCACACACGTTACTCGCGCTTTTCCCTACGACCGCATAGTGGGTGCATAGTGAAGAGACAAACTTCTTTGGTACACTTAAAAATTTACACCCAGAAGGGTGTAATTGAGCTTGTCCAATGGACGACACTCTAAGGGTGTTAATTCAGCGTTTTCCAAGGAGGATGCTTTTTCACGCACCCTTAGAATAGGGTGTACATGTAAAAAAACTGTGGGGTGTTACAAAACACCCTTAAAGAAGGGTGCCTTCAATGTCCTTCACTTTTTTAACACCCACTGAGGAGTGTGCGAGAAGGGTGCACAAGGGTAATAAGTGGCCATGGCAGGGGTGCCAGTATTCATTTAGACTGCACTTATAGATATCAGCATTCACTGATTACACACTACTTGAAGAAAGTGGTCGTGATTATCAATGGTGCCCCACCTGTCGAGCTCCATTTATTGCCTTTGGGCAAAAATATAAACACGTACAATCGTGTATGAACTTCTGCCGGATCTATATATACTTCACAGTATATGCATAATGCACGTTAAAGAAAACTAAGCCTTGCTGCTCTTGCTTATTGCATTTATTTATTAGGCAAATAAAACTTATAAGCTTTTCTTCTGCCACGTAACTTTGTCACCAGATACGTAACAAGTTCACATATACGTACTTCACAGACGCAACACCTCAAATGTTTATTATATTTTTTTAGTTTCATTTTATTGACGATTCTTTGAAACATACAAAACACTGGTTTCAGTTTAGTATACTTCTTCAAGTACATAGAGAGTACAAATGAAATACACGCTAATATATCCCTATAATTCTTTCAAGTATCTAGAATCCCAGTGTTTTCCAGCTGCTCCTTCATGTACACAATCGGGTAATAGGAATGACATACAGGCAAATATATACTCATAATTCTTTCAAATATGTACAATCACCATAATTTCACTACGTCTTCATGTACGTCTTCATGTACACAATCGTTCCCAAGAAGTGATGCACACGAAAATATATACCGATAGTGTTTTCAAATGTATACAATCACAGTGGTTTAAGCTTTGTATTCCTGGATGTATAACAATTGGTTATTACAAATGATGTACTTGCAAACATATACGGGTTTTCACACATACAACTTTAGCAAATACTTAATGAACCAATAAAATAATCAGAAACAGAATAAGCTTAAACGAAAACAAAACTGACTCAGGACACAAAAACAAAACAAAAGAGGTAATGCTGAATAATGGCTAATGACACAGCTGGGTCATTTTATGCCAAATATCCCAGCCATAATGGCGACCATATTAAATGTATTCAAAAACCTGGTGCTGAATTGAAAATAGTGAACTTCTAGAATACTTAGGAGAGGAAAAATATTTGGTCACGTGGCTGCCTTCCGAACTTCCTGGAATGCCATCTAGGTGTTGTATGTGAAAAATTTTATTTTAAAAGCACCTTCTTCTTCTTTCTATACAAAACTCGGTCTTGGTGTCAAGTAGCAAGAGTTTAACTTGGGCGAGTTGGTTCATCGTGGTTGTGTGCTAGTCACAGCGCGACAACTTCAGGAAGAGACAAAAAGAACACGAAAGAGCACCGACTGTCAACTGAATTTAATGAATGTGCCACGAGCGCTTTTATACGGAGTACAAGAACAGTGCTTTTGCGTGACGACACGTGTGACCACTACAAAATAATCTTAACTGAGAAAAGAATACTCCCTCTCGGAATGGATAAGTGAAGGTGTAGTGATGCACTGATCATTGGTCTTCCTGATAAAAAATACTTCTACAAACTTTAAATTGGCATTAGGTAAACTTATTATCGTGACGAATGGTGCAAGATTGACTATTCCTGTTGCTGTTTAGTACACACACTTTTGAAAGCTTGCAAGCGGTGTCAAACAACACATAAATATTCTATCTGCTGGTTGTTTTTTTAATTAGGAGACACCCTATGTGGTATAACATGCAATGGTTTTGGTCATTCAGTTTTTTTGTTGGTCCTGTCTTCTGATGATATATGGTCTTTTTTGGCGCAAGATCCATTTTATGGCCAAAGAGCGCCAGTTCATGGGACAAGAAATGTGGATAATGATTGTGATCAGCGGCTGTAAAAGGGCCATAAAATTCCTCGCAGTAAGGCAGGTAAAGACATACAAGTAATAAAATCGTGACCATGCCGTGAAAGGTGTGTGTGGTGTGAATCGGTGACAAAAGTTGGTGATAATGTAAAACGATGGTGGACACGTATGGCATTAGCACAAGTACCTCACCTGTTCATACCCTTGCGTCCAAGGGCCGTGAGGCAAGTGCTTTCCTGTGTAGCCACCGCAGCGAAAACCGCCCTGGAGAGGTCGTGCTACGGGATGCCCGGGTATATGATATGAAAATTATTATTACCGTTTAAAAACACTAACAATTATTTAGGACTAAAAAGTGGTTCCCTACCGACAAACATTGCGGGGTGTAATGGTATATGTTGTCGGTAGGGTAATCGAAAGTGTTGTCTTCTTAGAGTGTCTAATTGTTTACATTTGAATAAAACGTGAAGAACTGTTAATGCCTCACCACATTTGTCACACATTGGTGGATCGCCATCGGACAAAAGATGTGAGTGTGTCGTGTTTGTGTGTCCTATCCTGAGTCTTGTTACTGTTACCTCTGTTAGACGTGATTTTGATACTGGTGGCCAATGGCCAAGGTGTGGCTTGATAACATGTAGCTTGTTTTGTGTGTGTCTATCCCACTTGCTCTGCCATTTGTCCCTGAGCTTTCGTTTGAGAGACGGCTTAAGATCAAGAGGCGGGATCAATATGGGTGTAGTGGCACTGATTTCGTGGACGGAAGCAGCAAGCTGATCTGCCATCACGTTGCCTTGAATCTCACGGTGCCCTGGCACCCAGCACACTACAACATGTTGGTTGAGTGTGTAGAGTGTGCATAAAATGGAGTAAAGTGAGACGAGGACAGGGTTTTTTGTTTTTTAAGACTGTGCAGAGCCGTTACTAAACTGAGGGTGTCTGTATAAATTACTGCTTTTTGTATTTATAATTGTTTGATGTGTTTAGCTACCACAAGTATCGCATAAGCTTCTGCTGTGAAGATACTTGTGCCTGAATGTAGAGGGCCAGCATCCGAAAAGGAAGGGCCAACAGCAGCGTAGGGCACAGAGGAGTTGGACTTAGAGGTATCTGTAAAGAACTCAGGATGTGTGTAGTTGTGTTGAAGTTCCAGGAAGTATGTTCGAATATGGGCAATAGGCGCATGTTTAGTAACTTCTAGGAAAGACACATCGCAATCTATAGTCTGCCACTGCCACGGTGGCGGGTATGGTACAGGAGCCATTAAACTGTGTTCGAGTGACACTCCAGTGTCCTCAGCTAGACCCTTCAAGCGAACTGAGAAGGGCTGCCTCATCGAAGGCCTGTTTTGAAACAGAATAGAGCTCGACAAATCAATAATAGTAGAGTATGAGGGGTGCTTCTTGTCTGCTTTCACCTTAAGAAAATAAACAAACGACATGTAGGTTCCCTGCAGATGAAGCAACCACTCATTTGACTCAACTTGAAGGCTTTCTACGGGGCTGGTGCAAAAAGCACCCGTAGAAAGGTGGATGCCCAAATGGTTCACGGGGTCCAGCATCTTCAAAGCACTTTGAGTCGCACACTGAGAAACAACGGCCCCATAATCTAAGCGTGTGCGAATGAGGCTCCTATACAAATTCATAAGACATTTCCTGACACTAACCCTCGTAGTACGTGATTGCGAATGCAATCGCGACTTTTTCTGACAGCAAGGTTTTTCGGAGGCGAGGTAGTTTTTTCTTGCTTCATTTGAACGTGGAAGCATTGTTGGAGTTTACAGTCACAGGAAATCAATTTTGTGAAACAAAGCAGCGGACGGCTAGAAGCAGACATGTATTCAACCAGCTCGAGGTGAATGGATTTGATGACCACGAAGGCGAAGAGTACATGGTACGCTTTCTTAAACGGTCGGGCAACCTTGATGTGTAGCAATCCAGTGAAGTCGACTCCTACAACTTGAAATGGTTCGGCTATATGTACTCTGTTGTGAGGTAAAGGAGGGGATTGTTCCTGAAATTGTCTTGGCTGCAGACAACAACACACCACACATTCTTTGATCACTTTCTTATTTAGCTGTCATGCTTTTAGAATCTGAAACTGCTACCGTAAGTCGACGAAGGTGTCTCGTACGCCAGCTTGCAAAAGTAGGCGATTGTGCTGAGAAACAATGAGTTCCGATTAAGAATCGCTTATCGGAAGAGTGATTGGGTTTCGCTCAGAATAAGGTTTTGACTGAAGTGCAGCCATCCTGTCACGCGTAAAATACCATTGTCGTCTAGGAAATAGAAAAGTCAGTGTAATACGCGGAGTTGACGCCGCGCAAGCTGCTCGCCTCTTTGAATTGCCCTTATCTCTTCCAAAAATGCTTCTGCTTGATTGCGGCGCAACCGGTACATGTCAGCGCTAGCGGTTTTTTTTTTGGGAGGTGACTGATTGATATGTGGGGTTTAACGTCCCGAAACCACTATATGATTATGAGAGACGCCGTAGTGAAAGGCTCCGGAAATTCTGACTGCCTGAGGTTCTTCAACGTGCACCCAAATCTGAGCACACGGGCCTACAACATTTCCGCCTCCATCGGAAATGCAGCCGCCGCAGCCGGGATTACATTCTAAGACCTGCAGGTGAGCAGCCGAGTACCTTAGCCACTAGACCACCGTGGCGGGGCTTTTAGGGGCGAAGCTCCTTAGGGCGTGGGCTGTGCGTTCCCTGTAGCCTGTATGTAGCCACCTCTAGTTTAGTTCTTGCAGTGTTCACTAGATGGCGGTACCGTCCCCTGTATGTAGCCACCTCTAGTTTAGTTCTTGTGGTGTTTACTAGATGGTGGTACTTGTAGCTGATGATGAAAAGATGCAAGATGTTATAAACTAAAAAGCGGTAATTGTAGTTGATGGAAGACGCGAGATCTTATAAAAATAGGAATGATGTCGCATATGGCGCGTGTCATTCGATCAAGGCAATCGTTCGATTTAGTGCGGCGACGTACGCTAGGGGGAGCGATGTAATAAAATCGAGTGGGCAAAATGTACAGAGGATTCATGGTTTACCAGGTTTACCTCCGGAGCTTCGCCCACTCATCATCATTCACTTCGTGGATATGGCGTCATTTTTGTGGGAGGTGGGAAATCATGTTGCACTGGTCTAAAGATTTAGTTTGCTGATGAATCGTGAGACCCAGGCAGTAATCTGGTGTAAACAAATAATGGAACCTAAATTAGCGACGTGGATAATCGGTTCGCTAACTAGGATGTTGTAGTCAGTGTAGCCAGTGGTTCGTGGACCTGTACGTGGCGTGGTTTTTTGTCCTTTTTCACCCAGTAGTCTGAAGGTGCTCCGACTTTCTGCGGCAAGTATTCATTGCCTTGTGCGGCCAGTAAGTTCCATGCCACCACAATTCGGAAGATGCAAGCTGTTCAGCATTCAATCCTCTGGTGCTCATATCTGCAAAGTTTTCTTTCTCTAGACAGTGCTTCCACCTGATTTTTTGCAGCAACTTCAGTATCGTCCACACTATGGCGTACAAATCGTTTCCAACAGTGACTGTCACCTCTGATCCAGTGTAGCGCTGTCATCGAGTCCGTACACTGGTGCACGCCGCAGCAGAATTCTGGAAAGAACCGCTTGACGTGTTCGTACAGACTTAGTGCGATTAGACAAGCTAAATTAAACAGGCCAAAGTTAATTCTTGTGAGTCTTGCAAAGGATGATTGTGGAATAACCTAGTTCTTGTTAATTGATTGAGCATGGGTAGGCGACTGCACCTAAAGCAGATGGGCTTTCATAGAAACGCACGTGAATTATGCTGTTGTTAATTTGTGGTGTCAAGTCATGCAGGTAAAAATGAGGCAGCTCGATGCTGTAGAGAATGGGGAGCTCATCATGCTACCTTTTCCATTCATTCAGAAGTATAGGCGAAGAACAGTGTCCTCCTTGACGTTTAGCTTTCAAATGCACAGAAAAGCTTTTGCTCTGATAGCAAATGGGGTTAGGAATCCCAGTCAGTCGTACAGTGTTGCGGTTGCTTGCAGTATAAAGTGCTCCGTGTCAATGCAAGATTTCAGAAAGTCAAGAACAGGTCCAGAGAAAAAGACTTGTTGTCGGTTACTGGATGCCAAACAAGCCCAAGCAACTTGAAAATACGCAGTGGCTCGCTGACAGAAAGCTCTTTGTAATATTGTTTCAAGTGAAAGTACTTGAGCATGGCCCCTTCATTTGATGCTGACTTGTGAAAACTACTTAATGCATCGTGGTCAGGACTGCAACACCAAACCACACGGCCAAAAACTACCATCCTTCTGACGTACAGGAAAATTGTTATGAAGAACGTGCGCATCAAATTCCTAATGTCCGCAGCTCTCATTACAACGAAGCACCCCTGTACTGTTTTGAAGGAGCCATGAGCACCGTAACATAACGCCGCATCTCTTCGACACAATTGTGACAAATTGGCTATCAGGGCCAACTTGTGAACTCCAATTTATAAGGATAGCACTTATATGGACAGACTCGGCTGGTTTTTCTCGGCGCCGCAGCCACCACCGTCAATATATATATATATATATATATATATATATATATATATATATATATATATATATATATATATATATATATATATATATATATATATATATATATATGCCTTCTTTTTCTTCGCAACGAACATCGCTTTCGGGCCAGGGTCGTCTGTGCGCGCGCTCATCTCGCTTATCTAGTAAGTGAACAAGAGAAGGGAGGCGCCCGTAGTTGCAATAATAATATCACGGCAATGACCAGAACGCGCCTTGTGCCGTCACAGCAGGCGAGAGCTTCTACTGAGTGCGTCTCAACACAAAAAAAATTGGTGCCCAAGTGTACCTAGCGTGGGCATGTTTTTAGGGCGAATGTTAACGAGTGACATGGCACCAATTTTAGTCTGCCGACTGTCTTTGGGGGTGTCTTTTGCCTTGTCGACCTCATATTTAAACTACTACACAAACAGTCCACCGAGAGTTTCTGGAAAGCACCGTTCGTGCTTTGTCGTGCTCACAGTCTTTCGTTGGCCAAATCTATAACCACACTGGAGGCAGACCAACAGACACCGAATAAACTTGCACACCTGCAGCTAATTTTCACATTGTTCTCCGCTCTCCAACTGTCAAAAGAAAAGCTGGGAAAATAGTTTTGAGGGATGCGCAAGATGCCTAATAAACACAGTGAAAGCTTCTGTGGGGGTATTGTAATCGCCATAAACATTTTCTCTTTCGTTGTCGTTTGAAGCACACAAACGAACGAATTCTCACTGTCGATGTGGTTTGCTGTCGTTTGTGTCCGTAAATGCGTTACTATTTTACCTTGTGAAGACATTCCGTCTTTTAGGGCGTCGTCTTCGCCGTCGGCCTAGTGTGACTATGGGGACTTGCGACTTCGTCGGCGGGTGACTCGTCGGCCGCCGATTTGTCTGCATCTGCTTCGCGTAGTCATCAGTGTCGTGTAAGTTTAGTGTAAACACGCCTTTACACCAGCCTTTTATAGAGTTGCAAAATATCGGTTACTAGCCTCGCTTCGTAAAACATTATATTATGTTGTGCCTGTGCCGTTTTCATTAATTCTTCAGGTTTTCAACAACATACTTTTTTATATCTTATCCAGTATTTTTACCACTGTCCAGCGGAATCAGTTTTGTGTTCCACTCGGGCTAAAACTTCACTATTGGCGCATTCGAAGTAATCAACTCTCCACTTGAGAACAATAAAGCGGTGTTGCCACAACAGCACGAGTATATACTCAGTCAGCATAATTGCCAAGTCACTATAGTTATGATGAGCGACACTTCATTCTTGATATTATGCTTCAACCAATTCCATAAAATTCTGATAGTAAAAAGTCGCAGATCGCACGTAAAGTGGGAATCATTGATGTGCGAAGCATGGAAGAGGAAGGTTGATATGTCAACTTAAAATCAGCGCAACGTTACGAGACAGACGTAAAGTATACTCTTTATGACTTCCACAACTATATTACAACTTTTGCTCCTAGCACTTTTGTTCGTTATCCATTCACTTCACGTAATACCAAATTTAGTAGAAAAGAAGCTAGCGAAACGGCCTCAAGTTTGTTATGACTACAGTAGGTAGTCAAGTTTTATATGACACGGGTGTCGTGATTAGTATGTTTGGAAGTGCGATTTACCCCCATCGTCTATGCGTGTCATGAAATTGAAAATTCTGTGTCTGTCAATGTAGCAAAACGGCTGCGAGCGCGTTGTGAGCGTAGCATGTAGTCATGTTTTGCATGACATGGATAACATGATTATCATGTTCGGACATGACAAATTTCGTATTTGTGAAGCTAGCGAAACGGCCACGAGGACATCATGAGCATGGTATGTAGTCATGATCTTACATGACACGCATGCCAGGGTTATTGCGTTTGCACCAATAAAATACCTTCATCATCCACTCATGTCACGTAACAGAAAATGAAGTGTGTGGGAGTCCTGCGAATTGGTCGTGAGGCGATGATAAGTGTGGAAAATAGTCATGTTCTTATTTATATCATTTTTGCACCAGTCATATACATACATCACCCAATAACATCGCGTAAAACTGAATTCGGTTTAAGTGAAAGTAGGAAAAGGACCGCGAGGGAATCATGAGCGTGGCAGGTAATCATCTTTTTACATGACATGCATGTAATGTTTTCAACGTGAGGGCCTGCTGCTTGTGTTCGCAATGAAGCGAAATCATACGACACTAAATTTGTGATATGTCATGTGACAAAACCACCGCAAGGGCAGCAGGACCATCACATTTAAATTAAAATGTTCATGACATACATGATTTTCATTGTATGACTTGTCAGTTATGCTTGTCATACAGACATGTTATGCCATATCATATTTGGTATAGGTCCCATTACCCAACAAGCCAGGAGAGCTAAAAATCAAATGCAGCTAGATAGATAGATAGATAGATAGATAGACATAGATAGATAGATAGATAGAGAGATAAATAGATAGATAAATAAATAGATAGATAGATAGATAGATAGATAGATAGATAGATAGATAGATAGATAGATAGATAGATAGATAGATAGATAGATAGATAGATAGATAGATAGATAGATAGATAGATACGACGAAAGTCGCCGAAGTTCGCTAAGAAGTGATTCGCATTTAAAAAGCACTGTCAGTTGTTTCTCTAGAAGTACATTGTACTGAATGATTTTATGTGCTTTGAAAATGTTCTTTTTTTCTAAATAAAACGCAGTGTTTAAAAAAAGCATGCAATGCATGCACCGTAGCCGCAATACTTACTAAGGCAATCCGCAGCACAGCAACTTAGCAGAGATTGCTGATTTTGTAGTTGCAATATAAGAATATAAGTTGCAGTTGTTTCTCTAGAAGTACATTGTACTGAATGATTTTATGTGCTTTGAAAATGTTCTTTTTTTCTAAATAAAACGCAGTGTTTAAAAAAAGCATGCAATGCATGCACCGTAGCCGCAATACTTACTAAGGCAATCCGCAGCACAGCAACTTAGCAGAGATTGCTGATTTTGTAGTTGCAATATAAGAAAGCAGCTGCCTTCTGATTATTGAGATCAAAAGAGTTAAAGCACCAGTGCCATTTTCCAATTCTTGCAAATAAATGAATTTAACACATAGCCATGTAACCAGCACTCATATAGATATTGCAGTGCAGCTGCAATATTGTTGCGGGGATTACAAATACACGAAAGATAGAAAAGAGTGGATTTGCAATATTTACAGATAGGAGTGACACCTCAGTGTAGCTAAGATCTCGCACGCCGAATCCGCTTCTTCTTCATCGATGCGTCTACGACGAGGCGGAGCCATGCCCACTGCCTCGTAATATCACCCCCGGCGGACGAAGCGCCGTCACAGTGCCGCGAAGTCAATCAGGACTGGCAGTGTAGTAGCGTTTTAGTCGTGACACATGGACAACATCAGTAGTGTTGTGGCAGAAGATGAAGGTGGTTCGACGGGAAATATGAGGTAGTCGACGTCAGTGACCTTGCGGAGATTTTTGTAGGGCCTGGTGTATCGTGAAAGGAGCTTCTCGCACAAGCCTTATCGTCAATCCGGCGCCCAAAGTAGGACAAGAGAGTCAGCAGGGTAGTCAACGTCGCGGTGCCAGTCATCGTAGCGGACTTTTTGTGAGGCCTGAGAAGCCCTGAGCCTAGTGTGTGTGATTTGATGAGCGACGCGGGCTCAAGAAGCAACGTCCTGAGCATACAGCGTTGGTTCGGTAGTATCAGAAGGTAGGAGTGTGTCAAATGGCAAGGCAGGGTTGCGGCCGCACAAAAGAAAGAATGGAGAATAGCCGGCAGTGTCATGCCTTGTTGAATTGTACGCAAACGTAACGTAGGAAAGCATGGTGTCCCAGTCATGGTGATCAGCAGACACGTACATGGACAACATGTGTGTAAGAGTTCGGTTGAGGCGCTCTGTGAGACCGTTAGTCTGGGGATGGTAGGCAGTGGTAAGCTGATGTTCGTTAGAGCAGCTTCGGAGGATTTTGTCGATAACTTTTGCAAGGAAGCAGCAGCCACGATCTGTCAGAACATGGCGCGGAGCCCCATACCGCAGCATGACGTCATTCAGTAGAAAGTGTGCAACGTCTGTAGCACAGCGACTTGGCAAGGCACGAGTTATAGCATATCTGGTCGCATAGTCTGCTGCGACAGCGATCCATTTGTTGCCTGACATGAACGTTGGGAAAGGTCCGAGCAAGTGGAGGCCGACGCGGAAGAATGGTTCCGGGGGGCTGTCGATAGGTTGGAGCAGGCCAGCCGTACGGAGAGTAGGACGTTTGCGACGCTGGCAGTGCTCGCAAGCAGCGACATAGCGCGCACAAATCTATACAGGACAGGCCAAAAGAACCGTTGCCGCACGTGGTGTTAGGTGCGTGAAAAACCTAGGTGTCCTGCCGTCGGAGCGTCATGCAGATGTTGAAGAATGGTGACCCGCAGATGTCGGGGGATAACCAACAAAAGGTTCGGCTCATCAGGCCTCATATTGCGGTGGTACAGAATTTCGTTGCGGAGGACATATTAACGGAGCGTAGGGTCGGAATGTCCTGAAGATACTCGCTCAAAGACCGTCTTGAGGGTTGCGTCCCGGCGCTGCTCCGTGCTGATGTCGCGCAAATCAGATATGGCGAGCACACAAGTATCGCTTTCATGGACGGCGAGGCTAGCAGAATCCACCGGATAACGCGAGAGACAATCGGCATCTTGGTGTAACCTGCCAGACTTATAAGTTACGTCGAAGTTATACTCCTGGAGACGTGGAGCCCATTGACCTAGGCGACCAGTTGGGTCCTTGAGCGACGATAACCAACACAGAGCGTGGTGGTCTGTAACTACTGAAAACTCTCGGCCATAGAAGTAGGGGCGAAATTTCGCTACTGATCAAACCAACGCAAGACACTCGCGCTCCGTTATCGAATAGTTTCGCTCAGCTGTGGAGAGAAGGCGGCTGGCATACGCAATAACACGCGTTTGGCCCCCCAGGTGTTGAGCGAGGACTGCACCGATAGCGTGATCACTGGCGTCTGTGCGAACTTCAGTCGTCACGGACGGGTCGAAGTGAGCCAATATTGGTGGTGAAGTGAGCAGCTGGATCAGCGTGGAAAATGCAGCTGCTTAGTCTTGGCCCCACGAGAAGGGCGCATTCTTTTTGAGAAGATCAGTGAGTGGTCGTGCAATTGTAGCGAAATTGCGTATAAAACGTCGGAAGTATAAGAAGCAGCAGCAGCAGTCACGGCGGAATGTGCACGCTCTGAACCGCCTCACTCTGTATTTCCAGGTGCCCGAAGTTCCTTGCTTAGCAGGCATTACTGCTGAGTATCGCCCTGGTACCCCTCGCAACATCGCTTCGTCATGCCCGCGTGTCGCCAGCTACAGTGTTCAAGGGATACACAAGCAGCGGTTGCGCATCCTGATCTGCACATCCAAAACGGGGCTATAAGGACCACTCTGGACTGCCTGGAATCCATTGCAGCAGCAGCAGTCACAGCGGAATGTGCACGCTCTGAATCGCCTCACTCTGTATTTCCGGAATGGTGTGCGAATTTTATGTAACTATTCTGTGCTGTAAAAATTACCGTGACTGCTGCTCAACGCTGCTTTTGACCTGTATACAATGCCTACCTGTGCTGAACTTGCTAAAAAAATTGAAGCGCTTGAATCTGCGTTTAAAGAGCAATTAGAAACTGCAGTTAAAGAGTACAAGGCGGAGGCTAGGAAAACACTGGATGACAAAAGCCTTGAAGAGCATGCAAAACTATGCGAGAGCGTTAAGTTCCTCAGTGCTCAGTACGATAACATGTGTGTGAAGCAGAATGCGCTCATTGCAGAAAATAAAGTGCTAAGGGCCCATAACGAGTCTCTCGAAACCCGTTTGGCTGAACTTGAGCAATATTCTCGACAAAACAATATAGAAATTAAAGGTGTACCAACGACTAAAGGCGAGGACTGTACTGCCATTCTAAAGCGCATGGGCGATGCAATAGGATGTACTGTAACACTTGCTGACATAGACACAGTGCATCGCGTTCACACGAAATCAGCTGTGGACAACATCATTGCTCGGTTTTGCAGTCGTCACAAAAAAAATGACTTCATCCGCAAAGCTCGCAAGGCTCGGCTTCGCACCGGCAGCATTGGCTTTTCGGAATCTTCTGACCAGGCTATTTATACGAATGACCACCTTACTGCTGAGAATAAGAAGCTATTTGCTAGGGCACTGGCTATCAAGAAAAAGCACCTGTGGAAATTTCTCTGGACAGAGAACTGTCGCATCCTAGCACGCAAGTCTGAAGATACCAGGGTCTTTCGAATAAATACCGCCTCTGACCTTTTGATTTTCATTTAAACGACGCCTTACATATTCTGTATCGACCACTAAGTTTTAGGGGCGAAGCTCCTTAAGGCGTGGGCTGTGCGTCCCCTGTATGTAGCCACCTCTCGTTTAGTTCTTGCAGTGTCCACTAGATAACGGTACCGTCTCCTGTATGTCGCCTCCTCTCGTTTAGTTCTTGTAGTGTTCACTAGATGGTGGCACCGTCTCCTGCATGTAGCCACCTCTCGTTTAGTTCTTTCAGTGCTCACTAGATGGCGGGACTTGTAGCTGATGATGAAAAGATTCAAGATGTTATAAACTAGACGGCGGTACTTGTAGTTGATGATGAAAGATGTGAGATGTTATAAAATAGGAATGATGTCACATATGGCAGTGTCATTGGTGGAAGGCAATCGTTCGATTTAGTGCGGCGACGTACGCTTGGGGGGAGCATTGTAATAAAATCGAGTGGGCAAAATGTACGGAGGATTCATGGTTTACCAGGTTTTCCTCTAGAGCTTCGCCCACTCATCATCATTCACTTCGTGGATATGGCGGCACTTTTTTCTTTTTTTATGTCTTCGATTACCGTTAGCAACCTCAAACATTCGCTTACGTTACAGAAATATTCGCTAATTCATTTTAATGCTCGCAGCATCCGAAAGAACTATGACGCGATTACCACTTTTCTTTCTCTACTGCACCACCAGTTTTCGTTTATCTGCCTTTCGGAAACGTGGTTGTGCGACGCAGACCGTAACATGTATTCTTCTCCACAGTATCAGGCAGAGTATTGTCACCGATCTTATGACGCGCATGGTGGGGCTGCAATTTTCGTTTCCAGTGGGGTTTCGTACACGCGCAGGTTTGATCTGTCTTTCACCCTACCACTGTGCGAATCTGTGTGGATCGAATGTGGCAAGTCACCCCTAAACAACGGAAAAAAGTTAATCACTGGCAGTGTGTATCGCTCTCCTTCATCTCCTGTTCTAGAATTTCTGTCAAATCTTGATGGATCACTTCACAAGCTATCTTTTGAGAATAAGCAAGTTGTACTAGTAGGCGACATCAACATAAATTTATTAGATATGGAATCCAGTGTCTACTCGGCTTACACGAACTGCTTCAGTGGCTTCGGCTACGAATCACTTATCACTGCTCTAACAAGATATGGCCACCAGGGTTCCCAATCTCTTTTAGATCATGTCTTATGCAAATTTTCTCCCGCCCCCGAGGCTGGCGTAGTTGACACATACATTACAGATCACTTCCCCGTTTACATAACATTTAATGCTAGGCGCTCCAGTGTCGATAGCTGTTTTTACACATCTGTGCTGGATCATGACAAGTTTATCGATGCTATAGCTACAACTGACTGGACACTTGTTAAGTCCGACATTCTTGATAATTGCTGCTCCGACCTAGAGTCTATGCTACAGAAATTCTGCGCTTTATTTTTAAAGGCCGTAACATCTAGTACATCAACTGGTAAATGCAAAAAACGGTATAAATTTCCCCACAATCCATGGATGACAAACGGCTTATTGACAAGTGTTCGTAAAAAAGATAACCTTTACAAAAAAACAAAAAGACAGCCTTTTAATACTTCGCTTGCCCGCCGATACAGGAAATATTGCAACAATTTGAAAATTCTACTCCGAGAAGCAAAAAAGCGTTATAATGAAAATGAGTTGACCAAACATCAGGGGGACCCTAAAAACAATGGAACCTTTTGAACAACTTTTTAAACGAATCATCTGGAAACTCACCTATATCTGAAATAATATATAATAATATTTCTTTGCAACAGCCAACTTCTATTGCAAATGCTTTCAGCCATTTTTTTTCTAGCATTCCTACTACACAATCGGGCATACCAAAATGTTCCGTTTCTCGGGTCGCTTCATTTTTTCTTTTGCCCGTAACCGCTGACGAAGTATGCTCAGTTCTCTTGAATCTAAAAAATAAATGCGCAGGTCTTGACAATATTTCTGCGTATCACTTAAAACTGGTTGCGCGTAATATTTCTGGGATACTTAGTGATATCATTAATGTAATGTTTCAGCAAGGCGTATATCCTAAACTTTTAAAGAAATCTAAAATAGTTCCGGTATTCAAAAAGGGTGACAAAAGAACAGTTTCTAATTATCGGCCCATGTCAATTCTTTCTTCCCTCAGCAAAGTTATTGAAAAACTGTTCGTTGATCGTTTAAGTAATTACCTAAGCAAATTTAATATACTTCATCCGTGTCAATTTGGCTTTTGTTCAGGCAGTTCGACAAGCTTAGCACTAGTTTCATTAATAGATTACTTAAAAAATCGATTGACTCTGGTAAAATTGTTGGATCTGTCTTCCTAGATTTCACCAAGGACTTTGACACCAATAATCATGCCACCCTGTTTAACAAATTGGAGGCCTATGGGGTAACTGGAGCTCCATTAACCTTCCTAAAAAATTATCTGCACAATAGAGAATGCTCGGTGTACGTATCAGGCGCTTCTTCTGAAACTAAGCTAATCAATCAAGGCGTGCCCCAGGGGTCTATTTTGGGCCCTTTATTATTTATTATTTATATTAATGATCTTGTCAATGCAATTAAATCAACTCACTGCGTGTTATACGCAGACGACACGACTATAACTGCAGCTGAGGTTTCTCTAACTGCTCTTACTTTACACTTGAATAACACACTTCTAGATATTACTAAATGGTGCTACGAGAACCAACGTATTATTGACCCAGCCAAAACCAAGTTTATGATATTTAGGTCCGCTCAAAGGCCATTGCCTTTTCATCAACCCTTAACCCTAGGTCCTCACTCTATACCCACCTGTGATACTGTAATTTTTCTTGGTGTACATATTGACTGCCATTTAAAGTTTAATCTCCACACTGATCACCTCAGAAACATATATGCTCGTGAAGTTTTTCATATAAACGTACTTATGTCTCTGTATTTCGCCTTCATTCATTCCCATATCATGTATGGTATCGCTGCTTGGGGAAACACGTATGACTGTCATCTATCACCCATTCAGAACATACAAAATCAGGCGATCCGCATTATCACTAATAGCTCACGATACTCCAGTGCAGGCCATCTACTCCAAGACAACAAAATCCTACCTGTTCGTAAGTTATTTTTTAATAGCATAGCCGTTCTTCTGTTTCAATTGCGCAATGCACTGCTACCGTTTGAGTTCATTGATTCAGTTTTCTTACAAAACAGCAATGTAACCAGATTTGCAATGAACCTTAACTTTTTGCTACCCGCGTCGCGCACAAATTATGAAAAAATGACCACTGCCTTTGCGGCCATTACATTTTGGAATATTATGCCTCTTTCTGTTAAAACGATGCCCACATTGTCATCATTCAAAAAGTCGCTTAAAAGTTTTCTGTTAAATTATTAGCTGCCTGTATATGGGCTTTTTGGGGGCTTTGCGTTTTTGGTTATGCCATTTATATCATTGCATTTCGATTGACAATGTCCGCCACTGAACGAGATGTTTTTTTCCCGTTCTTTCTTTTTTCTTTCCTTATTTGCCTTGCTTTTTGTTGCCTGAAGTGTCACTTAGCCTATAATAATACCTTATCACTCTATATTGTATAATTGATTTCCATTCACTCGTTGCTTGTTAACTTGATCTGATTTATTGATTGTTTTATAGCATCGTGGGTCCCGTTACAGTTTTTAACTTTGGGACCCTCGTCGAGGGTCCTGTTAAAGTTTTTAACTTTGGGACCCTCGTCTGTATAATAATATTACTGTACTACTTTTTTGAAATGAATAATAAACAGAAACTGAAACTGAAGCCCAATAAACAACGACCATCTTTGGTAGTACAAGGAAGAGGAAAGTTCTTGACAGCGCTAATCTTGTCAGGGTCCGGTTGTACGCCAGCAGCATTTACACGATGACCAAGGACCATGATTTCTCGTCGGCCGAAATTGCACTTTTTTGAGTTCACCTGGAGTCCCGCTCGACGAAAAACGGCTAGAATGGTTGACAGGCGAGTTAGGTGGCTTTCGAATGTTGTAGAAAACACAAACACATCGTCAAGGCAGCAAAGGCAGATGCACCATTTATAACCACGGAGGAGAGGGTTCATCATGCGTTCGAACGTTGCCAAGGCGTTGCACGGCCCAAAAGGCATAACCTTGAACTCATAAAGGCCGTCCGGTGTGACAAAGGCAGTTTTTTCACGGTCTAAGTCGTCGACAGAAATTTGCCAATAGCCCGAACGCAGATCTATATCTGAGAAGTATCGCACGCCATGAAAGCAGTCAAGGGCATCGTCGATTCGGGGCAGCGGATATACGTCTTTGCGGGTTATCTTGTTCAAGGCATGGTACTCAACGCAAAATCTCCAACTGCCATCTTTTTTTTTGACTAAAACAACAGGTGACGCCCATAGACTTGAAGAGGCCTGTATGTCTCCTTCAGAAAGCATCTTCTAGACTTCTCGTTGTATGACCTGGCGTTCGGACTGGGAAACACGAAATGGTCGCTGTCTAACAGGCCTAGCATCGCCGGTATATATTTGATGACGCACGACTTATGTTTGACCTAAAGGGTGGTCATCGATGTCAACAATATCATGGTAGGTGCTCAGACCATGGTGGATTTGCGCAGCCTGACAGGGCAGAAGTTCAAGGGCAATCACCATCGTGATTTCATCGGTAGGTACGTTTGCTCGGCTGGCTGCAATAGGGGCAAGCAGAACTTTCTTCAGGCGGCGATGAAGTCGGGCACTCATCACAGAAATATGCGCCCCGGTGTCAATAAGTGCAGAAACAGTCAGGCCGTCAACGTCTACATCGCTCAAATTTCGACGTGTCGGCAGTGCAAGGAAAGGATTTAAGGTCGGTATCGAGAATGCAGCTTAACCTCTAAGAGCTGCACCGCTTGGTATCCCTAATGAGAATTGAGCGGGGAGGTTGGGCGTCGTCGTAGAGGAGAAGGGGACGATGGGCGACGTGCAAGCGGCGAACGAGACTGATGACGTCGAGGTGACGGTGAGCGGCTGTGCAGCGTAATAGGGGCATTGAAGGGTGGAAGGCGGCGGTAGCTGTCAGGGGTAGGCGCAGAAGGCTGCAAAAGGCGGTAGCTGTCGGCGCGGCGAGCAGTGTTAGACTGTGTTGGCGACGAAGATCAATGGTTGTGGCAATACCGTGTGACGTGCCCTAGGCGACGGCCGTTAAAGCAGATCGGCCGATCATCCGCCGTTCGCCATTCGGCCGAATTGCTAGAGCGTGGAGAAGACCGCTCTTGGGGTGGTGGCCTGGGGTGAGGCGGTGACCTTGAACGGAAGCGAATTGGTCGAGACTGAGCAACGGTGCAGATATCGAAGCCCAAACAGGCGAGTTCTTCCCGCACAATTGACTGTACGAAGCAAACCTGAGGTACTTGCGATTCGACGTGGCCTTTGCTGGGAAGAGGAGGTGTAATTGCTTCAATTCCCCGCCAGACGATTCGCATAATTTCAGACGCCGGTGAAGACTGCCGATGAGAAGTCAGTCCATCTTTGGAGGAGGACGTCGCAGCGGTGTTCGGCAGTCGAGTGAAAGATCTTGAATTTCGCCTGCTTTTGGCCTGTTCAAAACGCCGGCATTCCTGAAATATTTCCTCGACGGTCGCGCAGTTCCGGCACATTAGCAGGTTGAACGCATCGTCCGCTATCCCCTTGAGAACGTAGCCAACCTTGTCCGACTCAGACATGTCGTTGTCGAATTTACGACATAGAGCCAGCACGTCCTGTATAAACGAGATATGCGGCTCTGTGGACGTCTGAGCACGTAAAGACAACTCCTTTTCTGCAGCCGCCTTTCGACCGATGGGCTTCCAAAATAAATCACGCAGCTTCTCCTTGAACATGTCCCAACTGCCGATCTCCTCCTCATGGTTCTCGTACCAGAATTTGACCGTGCCTCTCAGATAAAACAGCACGTTGGCCAGCATGAGAGTCGGGTCATACCGGTTGAGTGCACTGGTACGTTCGTAGTCGGCTATCCAGTGGTCAACATAAACTTCGTTCGTACCGCATAACGTTCCTGGATGTTTCGAATGCGTCAGCACGTACGTGGGTGGGGGTGGGGCCGGTGAAGGCGTTGCCATAGATGGTGCAGGCGTCGCCGAGGCCGATGGAGAGGTGGCCGTAAGATGAGTCTCGTGTTCCATCATGATTGATTGATATGTGGGGTTTAACGTCCCAAAACCACCATATGATTATGAGAGACGCCGTAGAGGAGGACTCCGGAAATTTTGGCCACCTGGGGTTCTTTAACGTGCACACAAATATGAGCACAACGGCCTACAACATTTCCGCCTCTATCGGAAATGCAGCCGCCGCAGCCGGGATTCGAACCCGCGACCTGCGGCTCAGCAGCCGAGTACCTTAGCCACTAGACCACCATGGCGGCGCTCGTGTTCTATCACGGAAACTCTGATTTGACGACCACTGCGGAGCTCCGTTGTAGAGCGCTTTGTTACCCCACACCTCCACCAATTTGTTACGGGGATTACAAATACACGGAAGATAGAAAGGAGTGTATTTGCAATATTTACAGATAGGTGTGACACCTCAAGGTAGCTAGGATCTCGCGTGGCGAATCAGCTTCTTCTTCATCGATGCGTCTACGACGGGGCGGAGCCATGCCCACTGCCTCGTAATAATATTTTCGTGCTCAATAACTATAACATTCCTGCATAGAAATTGTGTCACCCCATTCCAAAGCCATGTTCTACTATATTCTTTCAACGCTTTAGTTAGTGTTGACACCAAAGCGACAGTCATGGTACAATGTGGCAAACAAGGCTCTTGCACTACTAAACACCTTCTATCAGCTCTACAAATCTCGAGGTTCAAACTAGGCTTATAGAAAAATATCATTCATTGATGCAATTATTGCTTAAATGCAGCGGCATAACTTAAATATTCTCCTTGAGCCAGCATTGCTGAGACATAACTGCAGGAAGCAGCATTTTACCACGTATCGTGCGCTAAATGCTTCGTGTGATGTTTACATCCACAAGACTACAGAATGTGCGCTTGTTCAGAGAATTTATAGTAACTTTGTCTATTCTAACACGGCGTTTATTCTTATCAAATGAAAAAAAAGCAAAATTGTAACTGAGCGACAAGCTAAGTCAGTAGGTCCCATTATGTGGCTTCAGAGCCAAAGTAATTAATGACATACACTGCATTTTCTTCGCTACGTTTTCATTCTATCCTTATTATTCTCTCTCTTTCTTGTTGATTGTATTTAAGGAATATTTAATGCTGTTTTATAGCACTTTTATTCAGCACTTCTTTGTTTTTCGTAATCCATATAATGTAATACTTCGCACAACCATCCATGAAATACTTCCTGTAATAATGTATTGTATATGACATATCATTGTACCACATTAACTAATCCAACTATTTACCGAGAAAACGTTGTGTTCTTAACTCAAATACCATAACGCATCAATAACTAACGTTTCTTGTCAAAAATCTGGATACACGTGCGTTTTTTGTAAAACAAATTTTTGTCATTTGAAGCATTTCTGTCCTTGAATTTTGCTGATTTGCTTTGATTTGCAATGCAGTTCCTGGAACAACGCAATGATATTTACCTTGTGGGACTTACTAAAGGAATGTTAAGAGTACCTCAGAACGTTGCGTACAGGTGCATTAGATCCAAATTGGATTACATAAGTTTTAATGTAGTTCGACGCCTGGTGTTCTACATAGAATATGTGAGTATGTACTGTGTCTCTCTTGTTTGCACTATACCTAAGTTGGTGTTGAGAAAATAATTTGTTTGGACGGCTGAAATGTATAGCATAATGTAGCATTTTTGGCGTAGTTTATGCTATATTTTCTGTTTCTAAGTTCATTGCCAAACCTGTGCGTGATTTTTCTCGTCTTTGCATCGTCAACCGTCACCACGCAATCCTTGGCATGGGAGACTCAAGTGTCACGCTCGAGGACTCTTTGGTTGACAGGCGTGTGTTATAGGCAAGTTTAAATCTGTGGTAGCTTTTGAGTATGACTGCAGGTTGTAAGTTTGCATCACGGAGACCTTGAAGTTATTCACGAACTTTCAATTTACAAAAATACTTGCAGCATGCTCACTATCGTGTCAAACTAAACTTCACATGTGCAATGCGAAGTTGTATTATTCATTTTTGGGTAGGCAAACTTTCCACTTTTATAGATTCAGCTGGGTACGCTAAGTGATTTCACTATTAGACTCACCGCAATATCATCTCGGTAAATCTAGTAAGATGATACGCATTGTCAGGTTCGAAGACTTCTGAAGTGCCTCCTGTAGTAGGTACCAAGTATACAATACATGTGACAGCAAAAATTTCATCAGCAAGAAACGCTAAGGTAACGTAAAATGCACAGTTCTTTATATGAACCATCCTTGATAAAAAACCATGCACCAGATGTAATGGATACTAGGCCCCAGGTTGTGGGCTCAAATTCTGGCCGCGGCGGCTGCATTTTTGATGGAGTTAGAGATGATGCGGGTGCATGTTAAAAAACCCATGTGGTCCAAAGTTCCAGAGCCCTCCACTACAGCGTCCCTAATGTTCATTTAGTGGTTTTAGGACAGTCATGTGTGACAAATAGAAGCGTCACTATATTCACTCATCAGTTTGCATTGACGCTTGAATGACTTGAGTAGTTATTACGCCAATACCGGGAGCTCCTTCAGGGTATCTTATGAATATTGCCATGCGTGCTTCTTACTTCATGTCTGCTGTATTAGGTTATCGCCTACAAAGATTGTAAGCATAGCTGAACGCAAGTCGTGTCCGCAGTGTTGGAGAAGCTTCAGGGCTGCAGCAGATCATTTCTTCAATACTGCGCGCAAGACACGACCATTGGAGATTCTTCTAGATCTTACGAGGCCGCTAGTGATAAGGGTGCAATGTTTGATTGATTGAGTGATATTCCGTGTTTAATGTCCTAAAACCACCGCATGAATATGAGACGCCGTATTTGTAAAATTTGGACCACTTGGCAATTTTTAATCTGCACCTAAATCAAAGCACATTGCCCTACAGCATTTTCGCCTCCATCAAAAATGCAGCCGCCGCAGCCCAGATATAATACCGCGACCTGCGGTTCAGCAGCTGAGTACCTTAGCGACTAGACCACCTCAGCGTGGAAGGCTGCATTATTCGACGCCACATGCAATTATGCCGACTTGTGTCACCACTATTCAGTTGATCGGCAGACGGCGCTCTGCTCGTTACTATCAGTGCCAGTGCGTACTTATTTAGTAGCCACACTCTCAGCGCAATAAACAGCTTCACCTTGAACATAGAGTTTTATGCTTCATCACAGTCATGACAACGTGACAGTAGGCGTATCGCGCATACAAGAAAATGCGCTCTATATTATTCTTGTATTGAGGCTCAAATGAATTCGCCGTTATGAAACAAATCGGTCACGGCCTGCATCATTCAGGTGATCAACTGCCACTTTTTAGACATCAAGATTCGGCATCTTCACTGAATAAAATAGTGTGAAGTTTATAATAGTATTTATGCACTATGAAAATGTGAACCCCAAAGCAAGTAATACAAGAACATCAATTGCACTAGAAATGTGACTATTCCCTTTTTTTCAAAGCTTTGCACTGTTCATGTGCAGTGTGCACTCTAAAAATATTTACACCCTAAAGGTGTAAAACAGGTGTATATAATAAAAGAACTCTAATGAGCACCCTTTTTACACCTAATTTTCAAAATTTGAGGTGTTCGTGAGTAAAACAGCCTCAAAACACCCCATTTACACCCTTAAAGTTGGGGTGTTAAGAACAAGACTTGAAATGATTGATTGATATGTGGGGTTTAACGTTCCCAAACCACCATATGATCATCAGAGACGCTGTAGTGGAGGACGCCGGAAATTTCGACCACCTGGGGTTCTTTAATGTGCACCCAAATCTGAGCAAACGCGCCTACAAGGCTACACATGCACGACATTTGATGGCCGTTTCGCTTATACGGTTACTATACATTAACCATCTTGATACCAGAAAGGCTCCTTCTGCTAGCTGCTTGCGAGTCTAGTAATGAATCGAAGCCGGAAGTTATGTGACCGAAACGCAGTTTTCATCGTTAAAGCACGCAAGCTACTATAAGACGGAAGATACAATAGGAGCGCCACTTGTTCATTAGAGTAAGATCCAATTCTCCTGTATCTGTTTCTTTCATCTGTGTCATTTGCGGGAGTAGTCAACACTCACAAAGTGCACGGATTTGCCTAAACAAAGTAATGTTGCGCACATTGGTGTAGCCATGCATAGAACACTCCCCCCCTCCCCCCATCCCCCATAAGATCGAAGCTTTTGAAGCTGGAGATAAAACGTCCGCCGCCTGCAAAAAAAAACAGCACATTTGTTTAGCCATAACCACCACGTCAGCATTTCATCAGGTCCCTTAAAACGAACATTGATGTCATGTATTTTAGCAGGCACGTTTCATTTAATTACTTTAGCGAATGTTCCGCTTCATGTGTCCTTGAAAGTGCGTCATGGAAATTAGTAAGAGGACACCGACCATAAAAAATACACAATAAGAACATTTCGGTGACCTTGACGCAGCCTTGCTCACAATGACGGGAGCCATGTTGACTAAATTGCGAACAAAGCTCTCCTCAGGGGAGCCGAAACGCATTCTTTAGTTATTTCTCTTTCTCCGTTTTTAGGGGCGAAGCTCCTTATAGGGGCACACGTTCGCCCCTCGCAGTATGTAACAAGTATAACATTTTGACCTCCAAGGTGGTGCTGGTGAGAGACTTCTTCTGTACGTTGTTGAACAATAGAAAAAAAGTGCTCAATGTACATGTCAATGGCTGCTAATGGGTAATTAGAGACAGGAGCATTTGGCTTTTAGTTAACGCGCAGGCTGCGATCACCATTAGCAGTCATTGGCATGTACATTGATCACTATCTGACAAGAAAGGGTTGCTACGTTATACTCGCCGGGTGTAACCTCCTTAGCTTTAGAAAAGTTTACCGAGCGTTGAGCCGCAGTGCCATAAATACAATCAGCTTGTATATACCAAGAATGAACTCGAGGTGGTTAAAAATGGGAAGTAGATACGAAGCGCAATCCGTAAGAAAGTAAAAGCCGAATTCTCCGCCTCTCATTTCCCATTAGCAGCCATTGGCATGTACATTGAGCACTATCTGACTGAAAAAGTTTGCTACGTCATACTCGCTGAGCGTAACCTCCTTGGTTTTCGAAAGGTTTAGCGAGCGTTCGGCCGCAGTGCCATGAATACAGTGAACTAGTATACACCATGAACTCAAAGTGGTTAAAGGTGGGAAGTGGACCCGAAGCGCAAGCCGTAAGAAAGTGTGCGTGTGCCACCTCTCGTTTAGTCCTTGGAATATCCGCTGAATGGCGGTGCTTCTAAATGGGGAATATATGATGAAAAGATGCGAGATGGTGGTACTCTGAGAGTTGATTAGATGGACGAACGGACACATAGACAGATGCATAGATGGGCGCATGAACGGACGCAGGGGCGGCTGCATGGACGAATGCAGGGACGGACGCACGAACAGACGCACGCACGGATAGGCTGATGGACGCATGAACGGTCACAGTGACGGACGCATGAACGGACGGACGGAAGCAAGAATGAATGGACGGACGAATTCTTTGCCCCACTCTTCATCATTCACTCCGTGGATATGCTGCCATTTTTTTGGATCCCCTTCTTTTGATTTTTGTAACTTCCCCAGCAGACGTGCTTCGGTAAAAGCCTTGACTTTGTAGGTAGTGAGAAAACAATATAATGAAATATTTTCAGCCGTGGAAGGACTGCAAGCTAAGTACAAATGTATTGTCGCAACGTGAAGACAGAAGTAGTAATTAACAGATTGAGAAAGAAGCAGCAGGTCAGTATTTTTATTTACTGCGCGCCAGAGCGTTCCTCTTCTTTCTTGTTATTGCTTGCTGCATAAAAACCTGCAGACGCGCGTATGCGCTGTCGTCTTCGTCTTCCTAGCAGTACGCACGTGGCAATATGTTCTCAACGAACAGTGTGACGGCCGATGCATGCAATGTTGCAATGTCTTTACCGAAATGAAAGTGCTGATAAAATATCACCTGCAGAACCCTGAATGTGCAGTCCCTAAAGACCCATAGAGCTAAGCAAAAAGCATCAGCTTAGCTTTTTTATCAGTATTCACTACATTAGGTAGGTGAAGGTACGCTAAATATTGCTGCTGAATATAAAATGCGCGTTCTGACTAGTAGCTCGTGCTGGCCGCACTGCACCATCACAATGTTCACTGCGATTGAGATGTACTGTTAAAGAACGAGTATAACGGAACAGATCACTGCCACAAAATAAAAGCAGCGCCCACGCTATAAGTAGAGGGCCGGAGCTAGCGTTAAACCGCATCTAGCCGGTCTGAGAGCGCACCGACACCATGAAGTCGCGTCGCCTAGACAACCTTGGCTGCCCGTTTTTGCTGTGCACTCTGACGAAGACCGCGGGAAAGGGACTGACATCGTCTTACATGTCACTGCGTGTGCTGGCGACAAACCCTCCCGTGTATGTGCGTGTGGGGCGCGTGGCTTCTCGATCGGTAGAGTTTATTAGTCGCTGTTTTGTTCGAAATAAGCCTGCACTCTGTGCTCGACCTGTGTGTTCTGTCAGTGCTGATTATTGCAAAGGTGCACCTGAAGACTGCACCTGTGGATTCATATTGTGGAGCACTCGAAGTGAAATAGTGAGTACCACTCTCACGTTATTCCGTTCAGCGCTTTGTTAACCGCGTGAGCTCGAGAATAACGCTTCAAATAATTTTTTTTCAACTAGTTGGTGACGAATCAGCATTTCTTTATTTTGCGACAATATTTGTCCGAACTGTTTCACGGGAATGACGGCGAAGTGTGATTGTGGGCAAGCTCTGTTGTTTGTTTGTTTAGATTGTTTGGAGTACAAAGCAGAGTGTGCGTTTTTGCAGGTTTTTGCAATCCTTTGCTGGCAGCCGTTTTTAACGGGGCCCACTCTTGATTCACATCAATTTTAGTTTACTATATAATATACATGTGTGGGGACGGCGCCTGTTAGCTCTAAGCATCAACCGTATCTAAGACGCATATGCTTGGGCATGTTGGTAGTTCATTTACTCTCTTTTTTTCATATCACAAAAAAATCGAGCTCGGAAAACAAGGGCGTGGTGTCCATGTTATTCTTTTCGGTTATTTTTCATTTTGTGCGGTAACGCCGCCGTGATAACTCGGGTTGATGGATTGGGCGACAACACAGCTTATTGCTTCGCGTTAGGTGTGCATCGCGAAGTTTGCCTACTTGCTAATGCATTCAATTTCTTCAAATTTGTCTTCACCGGTATTTCAGTTCACCCGCAACGTAGCGTGACACTGCCGACAGCCGTGCCTGTGTAGCGGACCAAGCCATGAAGCTGGACTTTTGTTTGAACAGACCTTTCGTCTGTGTGTGTGTTCGATTTGCCTACTTGAACAGTGCAAACGCTTGTTTGAACATAACTGCTAACGTGTGAGCACATTTTATTCAGATTGTTTCCATAGTGTGTAACTTTCAAAATATTCTTGTTATTCAAAGTTTTATTCAAAGTTTTATCGTTCGCTTTGCCGTTTAACTTCGCTAAGGACTTCAGAAGTTAAAGGTATTTGTGCTATGTGAAGCGTATAATTATTTTCTTTTTGCTGCACAAAAACACTTTAAAATTATACATACTGCACGGTATCTAAGCATGTGTTGCACCCAAAATGTAAGACTGGGCAACCACTGAACAGCCACTGAACACGCACAGCCACTGAACAGCCTACGCTGCATCAGGAAGGAGGCATGCTTTCTCAGCCTGCCAGCATGATTGAAACAAATGGCCCTAATTTAGCAGTATGCAATGGACATTGAGTGAAAGCAAGAGGGTCACTTTATTCCAAATTTCCCAGCCGATTCGGCAGCTATGGCAAATGTGTTTGAAAAAAAATTGTGCTGATTTAATGCACTGAAAACAGTGAACTGCTTGAATATTTCGGAGAGAAAAAAGTTTTCGGTCACGTGATCGCCTTTTAAACTTTCCAGACTGTTGTTTGAGAGTTCGTTGTGAAAAAAAAATTTTACAAGTACCGCTCCTTTTTTTATACCAAGTTTAGTACATATTAAGTGAAGGGGCTTGTATATGGTGTTTGAAACTCAGTAATATCAATACAAATTTTCGGCCACATACGTCTGCAAGAATTTAGCTAAAGTTTGTTATGTTTGCGTTTTTTCATTGCGATACTGCACTTTGTATGAATATCTGAGCTGCGAATACCTAATTCACACAAAAAAAATTTGATGAAAAAATATTTTCAGACGTCTTAAGCTGTTAATCTCTACGAAAAAAGATTACTCAATTCACAGAGTTGTCATATTTGTCCGTATTGAGATGCAATCGGCACCATGTGGTGGTCCAATTAAAAATCATCTTTTACCTAAATTGAAAGCAAATGAACAGTTCTTTGTATGTGACAAGTTTCATCATTACAATTTCTATTTCATGAATAAAATTTTTTTTAATGTTCCCATCAACGGCAATGGGGAACTTTGAGGTGTAGGCTGCCTTATGATGAAATGGCAAATGGGGAACTTGGAACTTCAAAAATCATTTAGGGGTAAAGCTCTTGAGGGCGTGGGTCGTTCCCTTCTCTGTAGTCGTACTAGTATTATGTAGCCACTTTATGAGTTGCACAATAGATAGCGTCAGTGGTTTTCACAGCATATACACGGACAAAATGATTCGTGGGGCGCATTGCTCGTCCGTCCATTTGTGCTTTCATCCGTTCGTCTGTGCATCCATCCGTCCGGTCATCCGTGTGTCAGTCTGTCCGTGAAACCGTACGTATTTCTGTCCGTCCATACTGGCGTTAGACTGTCTGTCCATCTGTTTGTGCATCCGGACGGACGAACACTACGCCCCACTCATCGTCTTTCACTCCGTCGATATGCTGTGACCTTTTTCTCAAAACACAAATTGGTATGACAAAATTTGGCGCATGAAAAAAACTGTTTATTTCCTTTCAGTTTAGGTGCAAAGTCTATTTTAATTCAACCACCACATGGTGCAATTTTCATCTCAATATAGACAAAACAGCTATTTTGTGAAGTTACCGATTTTTTCTCGTAAAGTTTGACAGCTCGAGAGGTTTAAAATATTTTTTCCTCCAAATATACTTTATGTGAAAGAAATATTCACTCCTCAGACATTCATCCAAAGTGCATTATTGATATAGAAAAGTGCAGATATAACAAATTTCGGGTAAATTATTTGAGACTTATGTGGTCGAAAAATGGTAATAATATTACTGAGCTTCAAACACTTTACGCAAGCCCTTCACTTAACTTGTAGACCAAATTTAGCACGGAAGAAGAAGTACTTATGAAATAATATTTTTTCACAAACATCCAGACAAGATACCGGGAAGTTCAGGAGGCAGCCACGTGACCGAAAAGTTTTTTGTCTGTGAAATATAGCAGTTACCTTTTGTATGCAGTAAAATTGGTGCGATTTTTTTCGAATACATTTGAGATGGTCGCCAAAATGGCTGGGACGTCTGACGTGGAATAACCAAATAGCCAATTCTTCCATTATATGATAGTGTCAATGTAAGCCAGTTCAAGAACACAAGTATAATTCTCATTTTAATACGTAACTGTACAGTACTTACGTTTACAAGTTACCTTCACTGAATACCTTCTCAATGCGCATACCGTCATGTATGCTTAGTGGCATTGTGCTCTTGTGCAATTCAGATAAAATATGTATATGTGGTTGCGCGTCGTACTGTATTTCTTATAATAAACTAATCGTATGAGTACGATGGTAGATCTGCAGAAATACACATGCAGCTCTGTTGATGCATACTTAAGCATGAAACTTGCCATTCACTTAAATTGGCCGATGCATGCAGCTAATGGAACATTATCAACTTGGAGCAGCACGTTTTTATTTGCCAGCGCGAGCAACCTGAAAGGGTAAAGTAAGGTTCATATCTATGGCACGAAAGGTATGATGGTTCTGCGACAGCGCGCTTTTTATGGCGTTTATGGCTCAGCATACCTTTTCTAGCATTTTTCGCTGCAGTGGAGCCTGTTGCCACTGAATATTCTTGATATAGAATGAATATAAACACACACATAAGAAAGCAGCTAGTTATGGAGGGTGCATACTGTATGTGGCGCTGTTTGTGAAATTTCGGTCATTGTTCCTTGTGTACTTATTTTAGGTTTCCGGGATTGAATAACCTGTAGAGAAAGAACAGCTTCGCGTCACTTCTCTCGAAGGCACCAGTCATCTCAGCAGCTGAAGCTAATTGTGCAAGCAGCAGTGACGAGTGGTTTTGCAGTTAGCAGTATACCAACACTGACATTACACTAACACAACCCCAATTACACTACTTTGTCGAATGTTCTCATTTTTAATGTCGAAATTTATACAGTGAGATATAATACGTTGTTAATGTTACTCCAGAAGCTCGCTTGCTCTTTCTACAAGTTTTTTTTCTATTGTATTGGTGTCAATTAGCGCCAGACCTCTCAGTCATTTGCCCGACTAGCGCAAGTGTTTTTGAAAGTTGTGGGGACTGCTTGTAATGAAAACAATGAATCTCTAGCATAGAGAGAGAAAAAACGTGATCACGTAAGATATTTCAAAGTTTTGCAGAATGCCATCAGAGTCCTGTTTGTCAGACTTGCAATTTTTCAATAATAAAGGCAGATGTTAACATATGGGCTTAATTCTTTTTTGCTTCGGTGTTATGTTCGGTTGAACCTCACGCTACAGGTTGCAGCTTGTACTATTGTGGTGTAATGCGTGCACGCGTGCGTGTGTGTGTGTGTGTAAGTGCCTTCCGCGTCTTACTTTGTCGTTTTTGGCCTAGTCTACCTGCACATATGTGCACTACTCTTATGCAGCTCATTCAAGACGACAGCACCTTATTTTATCAGCTACATGCATGCAGGTATAAGTGGAGTGGGTGACACCAGTATCTTCCTTCTTCCCTGTCAGCCAGAGAAAAGGTTTATATATGTTTCTCCCTGAGAACAATTGAGGCTTGGGCCAGTTGGTGATGCATATTTGATGGAGTGAAGTGCTATGAACGGCTCTCCTCAACACACAAGACTAAGCGTCACCTCCTGTGTCTCTGCTTTTGTTGTCCCAATCATCGCGCGTCATTTGATCAAGTATGCTTATCCATATAACTGCCATCGTTTTAAGGGGTTTTTAGCGTTACTGCCCACTCGCATGGGTGTAGCTTTATCGAGCACCCATTGTTTAGGGGTGTTCCTAAACGCCTAATAAAGTAGGGTGTAACATTTCTGCACACTTTGCGGTTACAGGGTCTTTCTAAACACTCTATTGCTTAGGGTGTTCCTAGACATCCTAAAAGGGTGTTGCTTATGGGACGAAACAAATACACCCTTATGGGTGTAAATTTTTTTAGAGTGCTATAGCCGTAAAGTTGGCTAAAACAAATAGAGGCTGCAACAATTAACGAGTGGCTATTTCCTCAAATGAATTAAGCACTTCGTAAAGGGGCGCGTCACGTGAATGTCTGACTGTCGTGGTATCTAGGCCCTTTGAAGTAGTTCACCCAGTGAACTAAGTCACATCTTGAAATAAAAATACTGGTGCACATGTTTCATTGCGCCTTCATTAACATAGCGTACAATAACGGGATATTGAACCATTGTACAATATTCTGTGAATTTAATTGTATAAGAAGGTGAAACCGTGCTTGAAAAGTTGTTCGTTAGATCTGTACAGCCCTATTGTAAAAGAAATATTGCACAATAAGCTACAATAAAAAACGGTTACTGAAATGTGTTCTAGAGAAAGTTGGTAGGATCGCCGCATACGCGGCTTTACATTTATGCAATCGGTCCCTCACGTGTGTAACCATTGCCATGTACAGAATTCTACGGAAATATTTCACTAAGCTTCCAATCTTTCCGAACCTTCCAACAAATTTGTGCGCAGTGTTCGAATTGAAGAATCTGTTCTGGATCTTATGTGACTACCAACGCTGATGTTGGAATACTCTATGTCACATGTACAACGCACGTAGCAGTTATGAGGTTACTGACAATTAGCGTCTGGTCTTGCTTCTTTCACTGCATTTATAGTGTTGCATGTTCTATTTGGCAGAATCATTTCAATAAGCGTTTTGTATGTTGCATATGCATTTGTCTTTTTTTATCTCACAACCTCATGATGTCCGGTGGACAGGCTAGTTCCTTGATGTTCCGCGTATGCCATCTAAACACTGTGATCCCAGTCCAAACAAAAAATTTTGAAAAATTCCCCGTGGCCTTCCACGCTACATAAGGCAACAATGATTACAGTAAGAATATTGACCTTTGCCGGAAACAACTATGAACACTTCATCTATGGCCCATCAGAGAGGGTGACAACCTCCATGGTGCTTATGCTTTCGCGCTTAGAACAATCAATGAATCCACCCAACTTTCATAAGTGAACAATGGAATACACGGAAAACAGTGTGAGTGTATAGAACGGGACGTAGGTTGGCGAAAATTTTAAAGCTGACTAAGAAGCAAACCTGAAAAAACCACGTCTTTAGGCTCGTTCGTTTAAACATTTTCTAATCCTTTCCTGAAACGGGCTGACTCTGACTGCGACTTTTAGTCTATTGTACTCACTTGAACACAATCCAACCAACATATTTTTTACCTGAACTAACTCAGACTCGGTGTTCTACTGTAGCCCGAGTGAGTCTCAGTCAGTCGACACATTTAAAATAGTCACTGATACTTCGTTCCAGTCCGTTATAGTACTACTCGCGGTTTCTTCAATTGTGGCAATGCTTTGTAACACCCATATCTCACACAATCAGTGCTGTTCTGCTATATAATAGATATAGCGCATTTTTTAAAAAGTTACCAGTGATTGGACTCTTCCATCAGCAGTTTTATTAAAAGTAATGACTCACACGAGATATTTTTATTAAAAAAACATTTCTTTACAGAATGAGGAAAGGGGTCAATCAGGTCTCTCTCTGAGCACTAACGCAACTGCTCAACTATTATTAAGCTGGCGTAAAAAATGCCACTGCCTTCTGCGAGTACACATATATAGTGTACGCGTGAGTCAACATAGCGCTATCAGTAAAAATAAAGCTGAGTAGAAAAGACAAAAGGGTGTCAAAGCAATGAGTTTCTCAGTCAATCTTTCTCAATAAACGTACCTCACTCTTATGGTTCAGTCGGATTCACACTGATCAAAACGTTTCTCCACTGGCTGCGAGAACGACAATAATTTGTGCAGCTCCTGCCGCACGATGGCTCTGTTTGACTCACTCGAGTGTTCATATTTTCGGGCATAAATTGATAGGGTGAGCAAAAGTTTCACAAAATAACTTCTTTGCCTTGCAATATTTGAAACCTGCAGCCTTTTGAATGAATGAACGAATTTCATTCCTGGAAATTCACACAAAAAACAAAGCAAAGCTAAGCTAAAGCCCATTCACTGACGTAGCTTTGAACGAGAATGAGTCGTCTGTCATAGCACGTTTTTTATCCAAAAATATTTTATTTCAAAATTTATGTTGTGGCCTGCCGTGCCCCATGCTTGCCCAGTTGAATGGTGAACCATCCGTTTATAAAAACACCTTTTAGCATCTGTTGTTGAGTTTAATCAGAATTATCTGCAACTAACTCAACCAGAACTGCTAAGCGGCTTCATGCGAAAACTCAAAGGCATAACAAGTTGCTCGATTGTCGTGTGGGAGCCCTTTGAAAAAAACATTTTTCTCAGACACCGAACATTGTAATTATGCACTCTTGATTTGGTGTTCACCTTTAATGGTGACAACACAGCTCATTTGAATGCGCTGAACTACTTTGGAATTTTTCCATGGCACTGCGCATTGCAGTGCCAATGTGCCCATACCCTACATCGAAATTCAGCTCACTTGGCTGCACAGTAGGCGACAAAGGAGATTTATCAGGCAAGACTTTTGCACACAAACAGAATAAAGTTACATTGGCGATGAGTATCTGGCTGGTGCCTAAATAACGGGTTCTTCAGTTTGCGGTTATCTGGTTGTGCTTTTCGAAAAATTGGATACTATTATTTTAAATGCGATTATCTCAATACAAGTTTTTTTTTAATTATGTTACCTTTTTTCAGAAATCACAATACCTAGAATAATTTTTTGGTCAGTAATAATTATATGTAAAAGGGAACATACTGAAGAAGAGTTATTGTTGCGTAAAGCAGAACTCTTCCGCAACACGACATATTATCGCTATCATCGAAGTGATACACAGGTACCTGAAGGAAACAATTTACAGAAAGTAAGCATTGCATTTTCTAGACTAAATCTGCTCCTGTAAGAAGAGAAATGACTCATGATTATATTGACAGTAAATATATACAGTGGTTTGTAGGCTTTGGAAAAACGGTTCATATATTTCGCCTAAGATATATGGCGAATATCGGGTTTGCCGTTTCCCTTAAAATTTCCATATATCTTCTTTTAATACAAAGGTTCTAAGGCCGGGTGCGCATTTCAAGTGTTTTTTCAACCACCTAGGCTCCGCAAAGAAAATTTATGGCCGCCCTATTTCGCTAGTAGAGAAATGCGGGGGAATGTTAGTTATTACCTCACGTTATAAGCAAGTGAACAATTTTCTTTTGGACAGAGCAGGTAAGCTATGACGGAAATAGAAATAATCTATCAGATGCGAAGTAGCTCTTCGACTAGCCTGTGTAATGCTGGCCCTTCGTACAAGGCGCCATGCGCCGCAGGTGTTGATGCGGTGCCAAGTAGGTCACATCATTGCTGCGTGGTGATGTCCGTCGCAGTTGACACTGTAAAAGATCGAGCGCGAAAAACCAACAGGATACCGCCACCAATATTAATAACACGGCAGTAAACGGGGAACCAGGATCTAAGAAGCACAACAGCGGATTCTTCCGAGGCCGCTCAGACTCTTCCAAGGCCGATCATAAGACAGGCCATGATCACGTACAGTCCACGAGGACAACACCCGAGTGAGAGCGGAGGAGACCGAATGACGTCACCATCACCGGAAGACCACTCGAGTTCATCACGCAAGCAACCGTCCTCCGAAGGAAGCAAGCCTACACCGAAGCCCCGGGACGCGAAGTCAATTCACCTCAATACTCGCAAGTGAGGGAGCTGGCGGAGCAGATAAATTTCCTTCAGCAACAATTGGCTGCAGCTACTAATGAAGGTCGACACTTAAAAAGCAAACTAAACCTGAATAACACCCCGAAATCGCAGACACGAACGAGATCGCGAAGTGCGTTCAACGTGAGGTAATTACTCATGATTCTATAAAGACTGACAGCGTGCTAAATGCAATAAAAAAGGCTGTTAGTGTGGGTGAATCCACTACCTATCATGAAACAACCGAAATGTCGGCCTCGCGGTTAATGAAACTTGAAGCTATGATGAAAAATATTATGACTAACATGTCCAATCTTGTCATACAGATTCAACAGCTGACAGAGAGCAATATAGTCCATGGCGTAACAGCGACATCACTCGAGATTCACACTGGGCTATCACCGGTGCAAGAACCCGCCTACTTCAAGCTCAGTAGCAGAGCCAGGAGACGGTCGATACGCGAGAAACATTGACAACCACTACGCGCAACCAGAAAGCTCGACGCGCTGCCGAGCGGCCAATGAGATCATACAGCGCGAGATCAGCACACGTGGACCTTCTTAGGTGATCGTGACGGCCAACGCACCCATAACGGTTTGACAGTGGAATCGCAGGGGCTTTCATCGTAAACGCAGAGCTTTGGAATACAGGCTTCGAAATTCCCAAACTAAACCCAATTTTCTGGCACTCCAAGAGACTGGCGTCGTGGCAAAATTCTCCGCGTTCTTCACGTAAATGAAATTCCATTCCTGGGTGTTTCTCCCGTCACGGCAATATGGTACATGGGCATCAAACTGCCAATCAATTAGACTTAAATTTCCAGGCAATCTCCAATACGTTTGTCGAAATTTTACCACAGCAGTGATTACAAAAACATTATATGTTTTAAATGTCTATAGCCCCCCGTGAGATAAGACCCACGCTGTTGCTAAACTCTTACATAAAGCCTCTAAATATGCAAACCAAACACCGCTTCTTGTGCTTTGCGATTTTAATGTTCAGCACTCGGCTTGTGGCTTTCCTAAATGTAAAAAAGACAGAAAGCTGTGGGAGACTGCCCAAGACCTTGTATAGACTCTACTTAGGGAACAGCATAAATCGTGACACTTCACCCGACATGACTTTTATTGGAAATACTTTAAACGCCCCCTGGAGAAATTTAAAAATAAAGGTATGGAATGGTTTTATACACAACGATCGTCGACAGAGTTACAAACGCCCACAACCTAAAATCATGCACCCTAGATATGAGATATTATGGTTCATTAATAATAAGCACGAGTCTACCCTATTGCAAGTCTCGCCAAGTGGGTTTCCATCCTTGTGCAAGATTCGAAAAATTCCACCTCCTAGGTGGATGCAGAGAAGCATGGTCCAACTCCGGCCGAAAAATTGATTCATTTGTGGTCTGCGTGGCAAAATCTTCACGAGGTCGGTTAAAGCAAATGCACAATAAAAGCTTCCATAAACGAAATGCACAGCTCGAGCGAGACATTGAGCGATATTCACAACAACTAAGCCAAGAACACTGGCATCAGCTTTGCGACTGTCTCAATGAGCAGCTAGAGTGAAACAATTCGTGGTTCTTACCTAAACATCCAATAGATCCTTACCACAATAACATAACACCAGGAAAGTTTTCAGATAATTACACGCTCTTTTGCAGATGATTACAACTCGCACATTAGGGAACAACCTAAAGATAGAGTCTTTATTCTTAATACAGCGCTTCCGGCGACTAGCGTCAAGCGCATGGCTGCCTTCCAGCGTTTCTTGCGCTGGAAGGATGCCATACTTACGGCCTTTGCTGTTTCAAGTCACTGTTACCTGGGCAACATGCAGTGGGCTGCTGGGCTCCTCCTGGCTTGCTTTGGTTGTTGCACCTTGCTTCAGTCCAACTTCACCGTGTTCGACGCCCACTCCTCGCGCAGTGAAAGATTTCACCTGCTCGCGAAGGGGAAACGCCTCTTGGCTGTCCGACCTCAGCTGTGCTGCGCACAGCGGAGTTTTTGGCTGGTCTTGGCTGGTACCCGATTTCCGGCCTCTGGAATGGCGACCGGGCACGCTTGGTTTTCCGACCATGAATGGAAACAACCTTCTCGCCAGGCAACATGGCTCTTCCGTCACGATGGCTGGACAGCGCAGTACTCTATATTGTCACGGTACAGCGTGAACCAAAGGAAGATAAACGTTGACACAGGGACTCTCAGCAGCCAAACAGCAAGATCGCCTTCTTTATCTTCAATCAGCCAGAGCTCCACTACCTGGTGTCCGCCAAATCCCCTTATCGTCGTTTTGGTCCACCAGCACACACGCGTCATTTGCCCCCCTCTTAATGAGCATCACCCTAATGCTAAACCAGTAGTGCAGTTTTTTTCTGTTCGTTAAGAAGTGTCTTGCGCAGTCACTACCTTTCATAAGGCTTGATGCGCACAACGTGAACTAGTTCAGTACGGTGCTGGCGAAGCCTCGTACTATGTGAGCTGTCGGGGACGACCTCGTAAGTAACATCACTCAGTCGTCGCAGTACTAGATATGGCCCAAAGTATCTCCTTAGGAGCTTTTCAGAGAGTCCTCGTTTCCGTATGGGCGTCCAAACCCATACTCTGTCGCCGGTCTGGTAAACGACTGTTCTGCGGCGAGAATTGTAGCGGCTCGCGTCGTACTCTTGTTGTTGCTGGATTCGCAGGCGTTCTAGTTGTCTTGCTTCTTCCGCTCGTTCTGTAAACATCTTGGCGTCCGCTTCGATGTCGTCGCATTCGTGCGCTAGCATCGCATCTAACATGGTTCGTACTTCCCATCCGTGAATTAGGCTGAACGGGGTCATCTGGGTTGTTTCTTGCTTGGCAGTGTTGTATGCAGACGTGATATATGGCAAGATTTCGTCCCAATTTTCGTGTTCGACGTCTCCGTACATAGAAAGTATGTCTTCAATTGTTTTGTTCAGACGCTCTGTAAGCCCGTTCGTTTGCGGGTGGTAGGGGGTGGTCTTACGATGGGTTGTTCCACTCAGCATGAGGACTTGTTCCAAAAGAGCTGCCGTGAATGCGGTTCCTCTGTCTGTGATTACGACGCTTGGTGCACCATGCCACAGGACAACGTTCTCGATGAAAAATTGTTCCACCTCCACTGCTGTACCTCTCTGGATAGCCTTTGTTTCAGCATAACGGGTAAGGTAATCAGTCGCGACAATAACCCAGCGGTTCCCAGCAGTAGAAGTAGGAAGTGGGCCCAAAATATCTATGCCAATCTGGTCGAATGGTGTTCTTGGGACCTTCACGGGCTGCAGGAGGCCAGCTGGTTTAGTCGGCGGTGACTTCCGTCGCTGGCAGTCGAGGCAAGTACGAACATGGTGTTTTACGGCTATGGTCAGTCTTGGCCAGAAGTGGCGCTGCCGTACTCTGGCCGACGTTCTTGTGTAACCTAAGTGGCCTGAAGTCACCTCGTTGTGGCATGCTTCGAGTACTTCGGAGCGAAGGGCTGCTGGGATGACAAGCAAATACGCAGATCCTGTCGAAGAGAAGTTTCTTTTGTACAGTACTCCGCTCCGTAAGCAAAATGATGACAGCGCTCTTACGAAAACAGTTGGTGCCTTCTGAGATCTTCCCTCCAGGTAATTAATTAGGGCAAGTAACTCAGGCTCGCCACGCTGTTGCTGTGCAATAGCGGTTGAGTCAAGCACGCCGAGAAATGCTGTTTCCTCGTCATTGGATAGAGTTGCCGATTCAATGGGTGAGCGGGATAGACAGTCGGCGTTCATGTGGCGCTTTCCTGACTTGAGTATGACAGTCATGTCGTACTCCTGCAGCCTGAGACTCCAACGCTAATCTCCCGGTAGGATCTTTAAGATTTGTCAACCAACACAGTGAGTGGTGGTCGCTGATGACTTTGAAAGGGCGGTCGTATAACTACGGACAAAATTTTGTGACCGCCCATACCACGGTGAGGCATTCCTTCTCAGTCGTGGAGTAATTGGTCTCGGCGCGTGTTAGTGTTCGGCTTGCATAGGCGGTTACTCTTTCTGTGCCCTCTTGCAGCTGCACAAGCACAGCTCCCAAACAAATATTGCTGGCATCAGCGTGTCGCATCGTTGGCGCTTTCTCATCAAAGTGGGCAAGCAGTGGAGGCGTCTGTAGTCGCTGGCGGAGGTTCTTAAAAGCATCTTCCTCTTCGTTGCTCCATGGGAAAGCAACGTCTTCTCTCGTGAGTTGGGTCAACGGTGATGCGATGCGTGCGAAGTCTGCGATGAATCGCCTATAATACGCACATAGTCCGGGGAATCGTCGGACAGCCTTCTTATCAGTCGGCACCGGGAACTGTGCAACAGCTGCGATCTTTTCAGGATCAGGACGAACGCCTGCGTGACTGACAACGTGGCCAAGAAATTGCAGCTCTTCATAGCAAAAGTGGCACTTTTCAGGCTTCAACGTAAAGCCCGCAGACCGCATGGCTTGTAAAACTGCCTCAAGTCTTTTAAGGTGCTGGTCAAACGTTGCGGCGAAAACTACGACATCATCAAGGTAGACCAAGCAGGTTTTCCACTTCAACGCAGAAAGTACGGTATCCATAAGTCTTTGAGAGGTAGCAGGCGCTGAACATATAGCAAAGGGCAAGACTTTAAATTCATATAATCCATCTGGTGTCACAAAAGCAGTCTTCTCGCGGTCTCTTGGGTCTACCTCGATTTGCCAATACCCACTTATTAAGTCCATCAATGAAAAGTAACGAGCATGTCGAAGTCTGTCGAGAGAGTCATCCATACGAGGAAGTGGATACACATCTCTCTTTGTCACCTATTGAGTTTTCGGTAATCTACACAGAAGCGCAGGCTGCCATCTTTTTTCAAACGAGGACTACAGGTGACGCCCAGGGGCTTTTTGAGGGCTGAATGACGTCATCTTCTAGCATTTTGTCGACCTGCTCTTGTATCACTTCGCGTTCCTTTGCAGCCACGCGATAGGGGTTTTGGTGAATTGGTCTCGTCATGTCCTCGGTAATGATTCGATGCTTGGTGAGAGGCGTGCGGCCAACTCTTGATGTTGTCGAAAAGCAGTCTTTGAATTCGGCCAGTAGCTCAAGAAGCCTCTTTCGCTCGTTCTTAGGCAAAGCAGTGCTAACGTCAAGGACTGGTGTCGAATCAAGTTTTGGCGCCTCGTCGACTACTGCCAAGCAGCCTTCTGCGTCTGTGATATCGTCGAAGTAAGCGACGGCCATGCCTTTTAGAAGGTGCCGGCGCTCATCACTAAAATTTGTCAGAAACAAGTCCGTGCGTCCAGCGGCGACACTGACGATACCTCTTGCGACGGAAATGCCGTGTGTGAAAAGGAGCAAGGTTATTCGGTCTGCTACTCTTTCGCCGTCAAACTGGACAGCGGCTGCCACAGAAACAAGCGTGCATGACCGAGGAGGGAGAACCACATCGTCATCAGTTAGACGCAATTGGTTTGGTCGCGCCTGTGTACATTCAGGTGCGCCCGAACTGTTGCGGAATGTAATCAAACTGTCTGGGATATTGATGACGGCGCCGTACTCTCGTAAGAAGTCCATACCAATAATTAGATCCTTGCAGCATGCGGCGAGAACGACGAACGACGCAACGAAAGAAGAACCTCCTATGTCAATTCTCGCTGTACATCTTCCAGAGGGCATCAATAACTGACCACCTGCCGTCCTTAATTGAGGGCCTGTCCACGGTGTCTTCACTTTCTTGAGGCGGATTGCGAGGTCCTGACTGATGATAGAAAAGTCGGCACCGGTGTCGACTAAGGCTGCTACTTTCTGGCCGTCAAAAAAAAAACACTCAGGTCAGCGGTCACAATGTCGTCGCTCTCACGTCTTGTCGGATTTACAGCGTCGTCTAATGGGGGCTTTTCGTCGTCATCTTCATGGCCTGCAACCTTACCCCCGGAGGTCGCCGCCCTCAGTTTCGCCGTCGCGGGCTGGGTGACCTTCTTGCGTTAAGGTCCTCGAAGGTACGTCGGTGTGACGAAGGTGAATGAGCAGGAGAAGGAGAGCGGGATCGACGTCCCAAACCTGGCTGGCGGGTAGGTATTGCCTCCTCTTCAGAACTACGGTATTAGTAAAAGTGAGAACGGGCTTCATGGAAAGAGGCGCCCCTCGGCGTGGTATGTATTTTTCGTTCGCACGTCGATCGTCAGACCATGTTCGAAGATGGCGGAACGAATCACTGCGGTGCCAGCAATGACGGGCAATATGACCTGCACCTCCGCAGTTAAAGCATAGTGGACGTCGATCGATTGTGCGCCATGCGTCTGTTCTTCGGAGGGATGGACGTCTGAACCTCCCTTCTTGCGACGATGTCCATGGTGCTGCTGTGGACGCCTGGTGGTACGTCGGTTGGCTTGGCGGTCGGCTCAGGGTCTGCTCTTGCCGTGGTGATGTAGGGACCGTCGGCGCTGGCTGATATGGCGGCGATGTACCATATGGTGAACGTCGCAGAGCATCGGCATAGCTCATGGGACGGTGCTCGTCACCAGGACCAGCGGTAGAAAATGCATGGTGGATTTCGTCACGTACCAGTTCAGCGACGGACGCAACGGGGGTTTGAGCAACTGGATTTCGGAACTTTTGCCGTTCTTCGCGAACTATCTCCCTAATGAGGTCTCGCAGGGAGCTTTGATCCTCAGGTATGGAGGCAGCATTGATTGGGGCGCTGCTAGACATTCGATGATACTGCCTGCATCGTTGATGGAGCGCCCGCTCGATAGCCGTAGCCTCCTTGATGAAGTCAACTACGGTACTTTGAGGGTGGCGCAGTAGCCCGGTGAAAAGTTGCTCCTTAACGCCGCGCATGAGGTAGGTCAACTTCCCATCTTCACTCATGTTCGGGTCAGCTCGACGAAAAAGACGAGTCATATTTTCAGCAAACATAATAACGCTTTCATTGGGTTTTTGAACCTGTAGCTCAAACAGCTGCTGCGCACGGTCGCGTCGATTGACATTGGTGAACGTATCGACAAGCTGTTGTCGGAAGTCGCCCCAAGTTAACAGACTGGCTTCTCTGTTCTCATACCAAATTTTCGCACCACCGTCAAGGTAGAAATAGGCGCGTGAGAGCTTTTCTTGTTCAGGCCACAGATTAATCTTGGCGACACGCTCATAGTGCTCAAGCCAGTCGTCCACGTCTTCATGTGCGCCGCCACTAAAGTGATAAGGAACCAGCGGTTGAAAGATGGTTACCTGTGAAGGCTGTGTTGGCGGGGAGCCTTGGGGCGCCGGTTGCGGACTGGCGCTGGCCATTTGGAGAGGTAGTTGGCACTTGCGAGGTTCCGTGGAAGGCGTGAACTCTGGACCGAGGCCTATCAGCCACCGACTGAACCGGTGCACGGGAGTTGCAATGCGTGACAATGCGTCCGAGCTAGATAAACGGCTCCCAGTGGGAGTATGGAGCATTAGGTAGGGTTGCGTCCCAGCACTTCCACCAGTGTCACGGTACAGCGTGAACCAAAGGAAGATAAACGTTGACACAGGGACTCTCAGCAGCCAAACAGCAAGATCGCCTTTTTTATCTTTAATCAGCCAGAGCTCCACTACCTAGTGTCCGCCAAATCCCCTTATCGTCGTTTTGGTCCACCAGTATACACGCGTCAATATAGATGTCAGTCTGCGACTTGCTGGTTTGGGCTCGACACCGCTGGAAGGATGCAATTCTTACGGTCTGTCTAAACGAGCACTGTATGTATAAAATGATGTAAAGAGTTTTTTTGAGTTTGAAGTTAGTAAACTTCTCTTTGTATCTTACGGTCTTTGCTGTTTCACGTTGGTTACTTGAATAATGCTTTTTGCATAAGAAGTAGCAAGCGTGGCTTCCTTGCGGTGTCGTGCCCACCAGAGCTTAGGAGTGTTTTGAAGCGATTATTATCTTGCATGTACGTATGTGGTGCCATGTGTAACTTTTATTAATCGTGGCCGGTGCTGTGGAATCAAATCCCGGTCCTTTGAATAAGACGGAGGCCGACGCATTCACTCTAGTCCTTACTTCAATATGCGATCGGAACGAAAGTTACGAAGGTTCGCTCTCAAAACATGCTACCGCCGAGATTAAAATAAACAGCTAAAGCGCAAAGTAGAAACGCTTGAAAAAGTCAACGCTGTTCGTATTGCTGGTGGGGCTGGTGCGGATGCTGACGCCATTCGTGCCATGTCGGACAAAATGAAAACAGCAGACAGCAAAATTAAAAGTTTAAGTACCAAGTGAATTCACTAGAAGAAATCACCGCTACTCGGTCTGTGACCGCCCCTTCTGGCTCTGTTGACGCTTTGCGCGATGTGACGAACCAACTGTCAAAAATTACGAATAGGTGCGACGATGCAGGAAATAGGTTACGTTGGTCTAATCTTCTATTTTTGACATTAAAGATGACCCCAATGAGAACTGGGCAGTCTCAGAAGATAAGATAGTGAAGTTTTGTTCAAACCACCTAGGTACTTCCATACCTAGTCCACAATTAGAGCGCGTGCACAGGCAGGCAGATTTAACACTGATAAACGAAGGCCAATTATTGTAAAGTTCACACTTTTCAACGACAAAGAGCTAATTTTTTCAAATTTGCGTAAGCTTAAGGTAACTAATTTTTACATACGCGAAGAATTTTCCATGAAAACGCGACAAGCTAGCCGAAAGCTTCTGGAATACGCAAAAGGCTCAAAACAAACGCTTTAGGCTATCCGTTGATAAACTTCGCATTGACACTAACACCTACGTTTTCGTTCACTCTAGCAACGTAGTTGTGCTGTCTACGAGATAGCTAGAGGCTAACACGTGCACACGTAAGCGGAGTCAGTTTAAGTTACCATCTTTATCTGCGTCTTTTACTTACATTCGAAGCCTACTTCCCAAGAGGGATGAGTTGTCTTCCTGTTTAGATGATAGTGATGCCGACATAATAATAGTCACGGAAACATGGCTCTATTCTGACGTAACCAACGAGGAACTGTTCCCAGATAAAGACAACTATAACATATATCGACGTGATAGTGTCTACAGATGGGGAGGGGGCTTCTTAATAGCAGTAAAAAGACAATGTCATCAGTTTCCCTTGATACTAACTTCTCTACAGAGATAACTTGGACTACATTCGTTACAACTTATGCAAAAATTCTTATAGGAGCATGTTATCGTCCACCGCATGCCCATTCCTCTTTCCCCAAAGATCTACGTGACAACATAGAACGAGCAACGAATCTCTATTCAGCTGACATTATATACCTTTTTGCCGATTTCAACAACCCACTCATTGAATGGTCTACCATGACTACCACATGTCACGCCTCATCTAACTTTCTCGAAGTAACCCTCGACTACAACTTATCACAAGTTGTTCACCAATGCACCCGTGGTACTAACATGCTTGATCTTGTTTTCACTAATGCACCAGAAACCACTGGAGCGATTTCTTACATGGAAGAATTTGGCGACCACAAGCTTCTTAACTTCCAAATCAACCTACTTGTAACTTTTACAGGCTCAGTGAGAAAAAAAATGCAGGATTATAACTGTGCTAATCTTCATCAGTTCAGGACGGAGATAGAAGGTTTTTATCAGGAACTTTTTTGCTGTCGTTTGCCTCATGAACCGTGAAAGAAAACTGGATTCACTTCAAAGAAAAAAATATCAGAGTTAGCTGACCAGCTTGTGCCGCTGATCTCTGCATCCAACGATAAAACTAACCCTTGGTTTACTAAACATCTTAGAACATTACGAAATAAAAGAAACGTTTCAATGATACCGCCAAACGCATTGGTTCTGTGTCGTACTGGGATAAATACAAGGTCTGCTTACAAGACTATTATAAAGCCTCGGACACTGCTAAGAAGAAATATTATTCGCAGTACTTGCCGTCACTTCTCGAAAATAACCCCCGAAAATTCTGGCAAATAATTTTACGCTACAAGTCTCCTAATCACATTACAATGCACGATAATGAACTAACGCCGCTCTCTGATGAAGCTTCCGCTATTGCTTTCAATCAGTACTTCGCCTCTGTTTTTACACAGGAAAATTGTTCCAGATCACCCTTTCGCTTTAATGACCCCAATCATTGTCACTGCCGAAGGTATAGCCCAACTCAAAACGAATCTTAAAGTTTGTACTTCATTAGGCATTGATAACATTCACTATAAAATACTGAAGAACACCACAGATGTCTCCAGCCGTTTCCTCTGTCTCCTATTTAACCAGTCGCTATCATAAAGTGAGCTGCCCAAGGATTGGAAGATTGGTAAGGTGATACCCGTATTTAGGTCCAGCGACAAGGCACTCGCCACGTAATTATTGACCAATTTCACTTACATGCATATCTTGCAAACTACTTGAACATATCGTGGCTTCTCATATCTACAATCACCTTGAAACAAACAACTTCTTCTTCTCCCATCAGCATGGCTTCAAAAAAGGCTACTCGTGTGACACCCAGTTTTTCGAATTCATGACTGACCTTCACTTTAATATGAACGCTAACGAACAAACTGATTGCCTCTTCTTTGATTTCGCCAAGGCATTCGATGCTGTCCCTCAATGTCGTTTAATCTCTAAATTGGCCGCCCTCCGCATTGATTCATTATTCCTGTCTTGGCTACGAAGCTTCCTATCTTCGCGTGAGCAACATACGGTGATCAACGACATTTTATCTAACCTTTGCGACGTCACATCTAGTGTTCCTCAAGGCAGTGTAATAGGTCCGATAATTTTTCTAATATACTCTAATGATTCGCCCAATAACTTTTCATCCACAGTTAGGTCGTTTGCCGACGATTGCGCTATATACCGCAAATCTAAATGTTTTAATCATCAATCCACTCTCCAAAATGACCTTGACCTAACCTTCCGGTTGTGCGAAACTTGGCAGATGTCACTTAACGCCTCTAAATGCAAGTTAATCTCGTTCCCTTTAAAGCATACCGATTCAGCATTTCACTATAAGAATAATAACACCGCTGTGTCAGCTACACCATCTTTCAATTATTTAGGCATTCACCTTGCCTTCAACCGGCATGACATCTTCAACGACGCGCGGGATGCTCGCATTCGATTGCGTTGTACTCGGTGTTGGAGGTATCGCAATTGAGGTTGATGCCTGCGATGGATCCATACCTTGACGACTTGCCGATCTCGAGCAAGTAGTGGTGGGCGCGGCCACGGAGCGGAGGGTGGAGCGTGCGCAATCACGTGGTGTGTGACGTCGCTGCACCGTTGCTGCAGACATTCCTCTCCGCTCCTCGCGCCGTTGCTAGGGGAGAGCTTGAGGCTCACCGTGGACGGCAGATTCAGGGTTGCTCATAAAGTGCATTCGCGCTTAAAACAAATAAAAATCCCACCTTCGGCTAACGTTCTGCTATTTTTTTGTGAGGTGTACTGTTACTCTCCTTGGTGGTAATACGTTACTCTGGTTCCGGCAGCGTTATGTTACTCTGTTGAGGGGGAGTGGTTATGCACGTTCTCGGGGAATCACTCTACTCTGCCTCAACTAGAGGTGATTAACACACATTAAAATTGTGTGTACATGAACAAAGAAGCGTCGGTAACATATACACCGACGCGGCCAGCACAATAGGCTTAATTCTCGCTGGGCCAGGCACTGGAACCGCATCTACGCGGTGAGTTGCCATTTGAACGAGTAGCTGCAATTGAACTTCTCAACATTTCTTACTGCTACCTGAAGTAAGTAGAAGGATAAGCATGGCCACATATTCATTTACGCGTTGTGGTGGAATCTAATGACAGTTGTTTCTCTCGCCTCCGCTAGGAAGCCTTGCGAAGCGATCGAGAGAGCTCATTTACTTTTCGTGAACTTGGCGGCATATACAACTTTCTGTTTCTGGTAGGGGTGGTGTTTGGCTTCAGGCTTACAAACACTGCAACATGGAATCGTTACAGCAATACACAACTAGGCGAATTTGATATACGCGGGGTCATGTGTAAAACGTGCCTTAATTTCATTCATTTCATTGATTATACTGTCCGCCCTCTTTGGTCTATAACAGGGGTGAAAAAAAACCAATATACACACAGAAAAACAGGTACTCCCTATACAACTTCTATTGTACATGACATTGAATGACAAGAAATAGCTAAAGCACTCTGCTCTTGAGGACATAGAATAAGCAAAATATAAACTATACGTCTTTATACACGACATCCTTTAGTCCCTTCAAAAAAGAAGGTACACATTCTGATAAGACAGTGGAATTTGGCAGCCTGTTCCACTCACTGATCGCGCGCGGAAAGAAACTGAACTTAAAACAATCGTTGTGTGATCTGGGAGGGAGGATGTACATGTTATGCAGGTGCCTTGACGTTTCCCCAGGTTTTATATACATATACTTCGATTTGTTTATTTTTACTTGTTCTTTAATGATTAAAATGAGTAATTTAAGTATCTCATACTCTGTCCTTTGTTTTAGTGGTTCAAGGTGGGCCAGCTTGCAAAGCTAAGATGGGGAGCGGTAGCGCTGGCATTTGCTAAATATAAAACGTGACGCCAAACTTTGTATTCTGTCTAGCTTAGTGCGATTACTTGTTGTGTACAGATCCGATACCATCTTTGCGTACTCTATATTTGGCCGTAAGAGAGAGCCTTGCAAGCCAAGCATTTGATTTCCGGGCTAGCATGGTGCAGATTTCGCCGAAGTCTCCACAATGCCTTGTTAGCCTTAGCACAAACGGAGTCTACATGCAAATTCCATCGTAGATCGGAAGTTATTAATAAACCAAAATATTTGTGTTGTTCTACTCTGCCAAGCTCATGATTGTTTATAGAGTACGTCGTAGTTATATTGCGTTTTTTTCTAGTTACGGTCATCGTTACTGTTTTTGCGGTGTTTAGATTAATCTGCCAAATGGTGCACCAGTTTTGTATTTTTGGAGGTTTAGATTTAGTTCTGATTGATCGTTAGGAGACCTGACTGTTTTATACATTACGCAATCGTCTGCAAAAAACCTTATGGTCACCGTAATATCTTTAGGTAAATCGTTGACAAAAATCAAAAACTGTAGTGGGACCAAGAAACTGCTTTGGGGAACTCCAGAGATAGCATTGGCAAGGGCAGATTTTTCCGTGCTGACTTGAGCATACTGTTTGCGATTGGAGAAATAGGAGGAAAACCACTGCGTTAGGTTTGGGTTTTTAAAGATAGAGTTTATTTTTAACAACAGTTTAGCATGGGACACCTTATCAAAAGTTTTTGGAAATTCCAAGAGTATCATGTCAACCTGCCCTTGCGAGTTAATTTCAGAGGAGAGATCATGAACAAGTTCAACAAGCTGAGTAATAGTAGATAGGCCTTTTCGAAATCCATGTTGCTGTGAGTATAATAGGTTGTGAACATCTACATAAGCCAAAAGATGCTTGGAGACAATATGCTCGAGAATCTTTGAACAAGTGCTTGTGAGCGAGATGGGGCGGAAATTTTCGCAGGCGTTACTACCACCTTTGTGTATTGGTATGATCTCACCGACCCTCCAAGCAGTGGGAAAGCAACCACTACTTACGGAGGACTGGAAAATAATTGTCAAGTACTTCGAGACCCAAACTGCCTACCTAAATAAAAATTCATTTGGTATTCCGTGAGGTCCTGCACTTTTCTTTTTGTCAATTTTATGGAGCAGGTTCAATACTCCTTCTTCACTAATCGTTATTTCTTCTATGGCAGGTGTGTCAGAAGCCTCATTAAAAGTCGGTACTTGTCTGTCATCATGGGTGAATACTGACGAAAAAAAGGCATTAAAACTTTCAGCACGTGATTGTGAGTTTTCTTTATCTGCATCAAGATGGGTTTTCGTGTTTGGATTCACGTATCTCCAGAACTTTTCGGGTGTTTCGTGCAAGAACTTTTTTATTTTAACATTATAAAAATTATCTTTGCAATTTTTAACTAGACGTCTCAATTCCTGGCTCTTAGTGTGAATGGTTTCCTTCCCTTCAGGGCAAGGATTTTTTGAGTGAGCATTCTGTTTTCGTATCAGTTGTCTTTTGGCATGCATCACGTCACGCATTATCCAAGGATTTTTCTTAGCTATCTTTTTTTGTCGTGTTGGAATATAGAATTGAATGCATTCAGTGACCACCTGCGAGAAATAATTCCATAATCCATTTGTACATGCATTAGAATTTTGCAGAAGAACAAAAGTATCGAAAGAGTTTTCAAGTTTTTCTAAAGCAGAGAAGTCATCAGCAGCTGCGAAGTTCGGAATGGTATTTTTGTAGTTCTTGTGCAACCTAGCGGACGCCATATCCAAGGAAAACATAACCATCTGATTATCTGATATGCCCTCAATTACATCACATGTTTTAACATTCTTCTCCAGGAGTGAAGATACAAATACGAGGTCGAGAATAGAGGATACAGACCTAAATACACGTGTGTAGCTAGACACAATTTGGCATAGGTTAAAACAAAAGGCAATGTCCAACAGATGTTCACAATGAGCTACTTCGTTTCCTATATTATCATGCGAATCCCAATAAATGCCTGGTAAGTTGAAATCACCAATCAAATTTATTTTGTCGTCGTGGTGCATATTAGAATCCATAAAACATCTTAAGTCGGTCAGAGTCATAGCAGGAGAACAGGGGGGGTCTCTACATAACTCCTATGTACACAGGGTGATTTATTAATCGAATCTTTACCCATACGGCTTCAATATCACCAGCATCTGGAAAAGTTTGATACATTGTGTCTCTTTAAATCATAAGTGCTACCCCGCCTCCTCTCCCGCCTCGGTCCTTCCTTATTAAGACGTAATCTGGTGGTGTGACTTCCACATCATGTACATCACTATGCAACCACGTCTCGGTGATTGCCAATATGTCAGGATCATGTTCGAAGGTTACACTTTCTTTTAGGTGACTTTTGTTCAGTACGCTGCGAGCATTTAAGTTGATTATCTCAAAATAGGCCTGTTTTTGTCTTTCAGGTCATCGGTGGTTGGGTTTAACAGATGCTTTGCACTTGATTTTCTCCTTGGCATCATCACTCTAGGTGTACAAAACATTGTTGATGAGAACGTTGTCGTAAACCAGTCTAACTTTTGCTCCTTTCTTTCTTTCTTCTAGACTTGAGACCCACAAGTTCCTCCGTATCTCAGATAAACGTTTTGAGTAGTCCTCACTAATGTTAATATGAGTGCCTTTTAGCTTGAAACACTTTTTCAGTATCTTTACTTTGTCTCGGTAGTCTGCCACTCTAGGGATTACAGGGCAATCTTTGCCAGGAAATTTCTTTCCCAGTCTATGTATTCTTTCTATAGAATTCAGTTTCTGGTTGAGAATGGAGCCAACTATATCACCATTTATTTTTTAGTAAGTCATCATCATTCTCAGGGTCTTCTTCTTTTACGCCTCTAATAATAAGGTTGTTTCGTCTCGAGCGGTTTTCTAGGTCGTCAATCCTACTGCATAGAGCACTCAGTTCTGTATGGCTCCTATCGAATGCATTCTCAAGCTTTAGCAGCCTACCATCGACTATATCTATGCACTCTAATTTTTTCTCAATTGTTAATAATCTGTTTTGAACTTGAATCATAGCAGACTCAGATGAGGTCTGTTGCTTTTGCATTCGGGAAATTTTAGACAAGATAGTTTTTTGCATTTCTTGCAGTTCCTTAAACATTGCATCCGTAATAGGTCCAGGGTTTTGCTCCACATCTCCCGACAGTGAAAGCAACAGACCCGCCAGCGCAAAACAGTTACTTATGCAGTTTAGAATGGTGTGTGGACACGGCAACACTATTAGGCAAGGATCGTCACTACGGAAACCATATTTCCAGTCACAAACCTGCACGAGTAGGGGTACGTTAGGTGACATCGTCGCGGCTTGGTTGCCGTGGCCACTGCCGCATGAAGCAATTGGCGTCTTCTTTATAGCCGCTGGCGTGGCGCTGGCGGGCTGAACTGGTGACGTCATCATGCTACGTAGGTGTGCGCAGTAAAGATGATGCTCGGGCTGCAGGCGCGGTGCCATTGGCGTATCAAGGATATCACCAGCAACGATACCCGTGCCGAGCTTGAACGGTGCATCAAAGGTGTGATGCAGATCAAGCTGGCCCGTGCAAAACGCCGATGAGCCGGTCCGCGAAAAAAGGCATCCCGTCAAAACCTGCACGAGAAGGGGTACGTTAGGTGATATCGTCGCGGCTTAGTTGCCATGTCCACTGAAAGCTGGCGTCTAATAATTGCTGCGATACGTGCGTGCACCGCAAAAATAGCGTAGGCTCGGGATCTGTTAGGGTAGAATCTATTCAGGCCGTCGAATCAATCGTTTTAAATTCAACGACATCGAAACATACCATAGCACGCACTACATAAATGTGCACGCTGCACTGGTAGAAACAGTGCGTGCTCCAGTACTCACCGGCGCTTGCCAGTGAAAATACCAGCGCTTGCAGCGCTTTCCAGTGTGCACCAGCATCACAGCAGTTGAGCCTCTGCCCCTACCACCCTACCAATGTGAATCAGCTATTTTCCAGTGTGCCCAAGAAGTAACAGTAAATACTAGCGTGCACCAGTGTCTCCAGCGTGTACCATTGCTAAAAAAACACATTGCCATCACACGGGGGATGCCGTTTTTTGCAATAAGGTAGAAACTAGGGGCACTCTCAGGGTGCAGTGCTTTTCGTCTTCCTATTTATTCTTACTACGCGAGCTGTGACTTTTTTCCTGGAGAGAATCCTTCACATGAAGCAATTAATTTACGCGGAAGACATCACTATCTGGACTACGAGTGGTTTGCATAGCGAGATAAATTAAACGGCATTACAGGAGACCGTAGACGTAGTACAACATTTGGTTAAACAAAACGGCTTTTCGTGCTGTCCCCGAAAATCAGAACTTCTAGTATTCCGCAATAAATTTAAAAAGACAAGGCTGCAGGAGACTTTGCTTCTCCTATTTTCGTGGATATGAGGGATGGACCAATCTGACCTGTGTTAACGATGCGAGTGCTGGGATTGTTGATACAACATAATATGCATAATTGAGACGCGACAGCGCGGCTGCATGCCATGGCCAGCCAAATCCGTAGCCTGCTCCGGTGAGTAGCCAAGCAACATCATGGCATGAAGTAAGCATACTTATGCCGGCTAACCGAAGCCTTCCTGATTAGCAAAATCGAGTAATCCTTGCTTTACTATCATCTCCGGCTCTCTTACAAGAAAAAATAATAGTGTTATTCACGTGGCTCGCAAATCGGCCTCAGGACTCCTTAGACATGCACGTTCTGACTGAATACCAAACTTTGACATAAATAACACCTTCGATGAAAACATTGAGGCACACAAAAATGCGCAAGTGCCCCGTTTGTGAAGTACTGTGGTGGATAGAGGTGTTATACAGACTAGCGGGGTGGACCTCGCTGCCACTGGTGATCACACGCCAGCTTTTGGTAAAGCCTCTGCCCAAGAACATGCTACCGGGCAGATATGATTGAAAGAAAGAGCGATAGGCCTTTACGAGAAGTACAAAAACAACCAGTTTGCCGCGCACGTGGACGCGGCCAAACAAAATGAACACTGGTATACTGTAAATGGGTGGACGCGGGAGGAACAGAATACTAACATCGCCTGAGTACAGACGTCCTCCGCTGTGGAGGATGAAGAGACCGCCATTACTTTGGCCATGACGAGGACCTCTACGCGAACGATATAAAGTGACTCTCAGAGAGAGAGTGGTTATTGTTCTCTCAAAGGAGAGCGTCAACAACCGAGCAGCCAGAATTTAAAACAAAACTGGCAGACTGTCGAGACAATTGAATAAGTATGAGTCCCTGCCCATTCGGGAAAGCCTGGGAACAAGGTGGTACACCACATAGCCCGAGGTCTAACAAACCGGGAAGCGCGTCTCTCGCACCCTGTCTTCCTTGTTGAGGCACCGTCTTCTTTTTTGACGCTGCAAACTTTCACTAATGTGATCGGTGCGTCTACCCATTCCTGATGACCTTACGAAAGCGCAGGTCACATACTCCATTGCAATAAAACTTGTTTTTTGCTTAGTCCTCATCGGCAGGTGCTTATTACATTCTGATCAATGAACTCCACCTTCCAAAACTGTAGCGTGCAAGAATTGGCTACAAAAAACACATATTGTAGGACTGTGATGCCTTTCCTCCAACGAAATTCTCCGGCCAGCACTATCACAGTCAGCGTGGAAGGAGCTCATTAAAACTCCCAATAAGGAGATTCTTTGCACCGAAAGAGTAGCAGCCCACGTGGAGCCACCTTGAGGACTGCACCTTCGTCTCAATGAAGTTGATTCCTCCTTTATGTGTGACCTACAACCTACAATACCAGCACCAGCGATCGATTCTAACGTGTCTTGGAGCGCTCATCGCCTCAGTCGCGTGCGCGCCGTTGGATCCGTGAAGCCACCCGTGTGCCATTCTTCTGCTTCGCATCACATCAGTGTTTCCTTCGGAGAGATGCTCAAGTTTATTTTAATATACATCTCGAAATTCTGGTTGATTTCCTCTACACTCGTCTCCCAATGGGCCTCGTCTCTGTCATTTCGTTTCATTTCGTTCGACGCAGTGAAATGTCTTCGCAAACGGGAACTTGAGCTTCTCGGTATGATTTCAAGAACCTGGTGTGAAAATACGCTCAAATAAGGCCCGCACTATCTCCAAGAATGAGATAGATGTATGACCTCCTCGCCGAACTCTCAGACTTTGAACGGGGTGATGAATTCGTATGCCTTCAACAAGGGGCCGAATTCACAAAGCTTTTTCTTGGCTACGCACTTTTTATGCAAGAATTTTTCTATCTCGAGAATTACTATACCGCGGGTACGAATTTATCTTTTTCGGCACTTAAGAGGGCGAGGAAGACATACGATAGCCGATGAAACGACAAGGAAAGAAAAAATTGTGTGCCCATAATATCAAAGTAGCACGCAAAGAGTCTAGCATCAAGAGTGTATGATGATATGCAATAATTTCCTGCATCTAAGTTTCAACGTCGCGATTGTCTGATACAGCGCTTACGGGATGCCGCGTATGTTGTAATATACGCCTTGGTGTGCTGTGCAAAGCCAAGCACTCGCCTTTCATCAATGTTTGTAGCTAAGAAAAGGAATTGCTCGATGGCCTTAAGCAATAATCCATGCATTATCTCGCCAAGTACACGTGAACAACACTCTAGCTGCATCAAATCAATGAAACCACACATAAATCGATGTATGAAATGTTTAAAAATGTGACTCAAATATCTTCCCCTTTTTAACGCAACTAGTTACCTTGCAGTTTAATGATGCTGCGCTGTTACTCAACTGATCTGGTGCACTCGAGCACGGTGCAGTGGTGAACGTAAGGGTGTTTTGTACCTAGACGTAAAAGCTTGCCTTTCAAACAATATTCTTATTACAAGACGCAAGAGCGACTTTAGTGCCTACGGATGAATTGTACAGAAATATAGAACAGCAGTAATTAAATAAAATTGCGAGCAGAATTTTGCAGGTTAATGCACAGCAGCAATTTTTAGGGGCGAAACTCCTTAGGGCGTGGGCTGTGCGTCTCCTGTAGCCTGTATGTAGCCACCTCTAGTTTAGTTCTTGCAGTGTTCACTAGATGGCGGTACCGTCCCCTGTATGTAGCCACCTCTAGTTTAGTTCTTGCAGTGTTCACTAGATGGCGGTACCGTCTCCTGTATGTAGCCACCTCTCGTTTAGTTCTTGTAGTGTTTACTAGATGGTGGTACTTGTAGCTGATGATGAAAAGATGCAAGATGTTATAAACTAGAAAGCGGTACTTGTAGTTGATGAAAGACGCGAGATCTTATAAAATAGGAATGATGTCACATATGGCGCCTGTCATTGGTTGAAGGCAATCATTCGATTTAGTGCGGTGACGTACGCTAGGGGGAGCGATGTAATAAAATTGAGTGGGCAAAATGTACAGAGGATTCATGGTTTACCAGGTTTATCTCCGGACCTTCGCCCACTCATCATCATTCACTTCGTGGATATGGCGGAATTTTTTTATAAGTATAGAATGCGAGAACGTGCATACGCTTACGCTTAGATATGTGTCTATGTAAAAGGAGGGAGGCTCTTCGGGAGGTGTTACAGTACTAATGCTTTTCACAAAACACGGTGCAAATATTTCGTCCAGCGTTGTTTGAGTGAGCAAACAACGCAAGAGACGTGTATAAGAGTCTTGAAGTTTAGAGACGTTATCACAAGTGCAAAAAGGACGAAAAAAAAAGAGACTATTGTTTAGTCTCCGCGAAAGCTTGAAATCGATAGAAAATAAACAAAATTTTCGGGTCTGAAGACGTCAAGGAAAGTTTCCGCAAAGCAGCGTCGGATGCTTGGAGAGCATAAAAAAGTGAAGTACGCGTTTTACGGGAGTGACAGCCACACTGAGAGCGAGATAAAGTGTGACTGATTTTAGATGTGAGAATCAATGCTAATTAGGCGAGTTGTGAGTTAATGAGTCAAGTCTTCCTTTAAAAACTATAGTGATAAAAAGAAACTGAGTATTCATCTAGTGAAAGTGACCCTAGCAAGTGACAGTGAATTCATAATAGTTGATTAGCGCTGTCAAAAGCAGATCTTTTTTATTTATATTTGGCAAACTATGAGAAGCTAGCATACGTTAGAGCCAGCTATTCCAACATCATGACACTAATGTAGAAGAATAATAGTGCACGGTTATACTGCCGCAGATGGTGGTTTCTATCTTCTAATTTCTTGGGCATACACATTCTAAATATTTTTTTCTATTTTTGACCAAGTTTCACCGGGCGTTTTTGAATTGGCGTCATTCGAAACATTGAGGATATATCAGCAATAGGCTGAATTCAAACACGGATGCAGTGGACGAGCGGTTACAGCGCTTAACTACAATCTAAGAGGAACTGGGTTCGATCCACAGTGTCACGGCCACTTTTTTAAGGAGATTGTCCGGCCTGAGATTATGCGTGGTGGCGGGTACTATTTTTTGAGAAGCTGGCTTTCGCGCTTTCTTCTTTCACTCTCTTTTTGACCCAAAAGCATCGAGCCGTGCTCCTTCACAAATTACATAATTCAGGGTTCATACATTTTCCCTCCATCCACTTTTGTTGCAAAAGTGCCCAGTGCTGAAATACCAATATCATATCTGGTCTATTACATTTCACTTGTTTAGATATGCGACAAGCAATCAGTCGTCACGGTGTTTTGACGAAAATCTAAACATGCAGCAAGCTAATTGCTTGCGACCAAGTTGACTGCCTTTGTAGGGACACGTTTTTGTGCTAACTTGGTGCGCATCATTACATTCAGCAAGGCCAAAGAGCACGGACAGGTAAAGAAGAAACTGACAGAGTGATTAGTTTTTGTCTTCTCTCTCACTATCTGTCATGCTGCGCGCTTCAAAGTATAGTCGCTGTCAATGGTTAAAGTGAACTATAGCAGTTTATCGAGTTTCGTTGAAAGGGTCACATATTGTGCAGAAGGAAACAGAACAGTGGCAATTCGATTTGTGTCATAGAGAGCGACTCTGATTTTGGTTACTAGAATAAATTTTCAAACCGATGTTTATTTTTTATTAACAACAGTTCAAGTAAAGATGAAAGGTTCATGGACTGAATTCGTGTATACAGCTTGACTAGGTTTGTGACCTCAATTTTAATTTCCAACCGGTATTACAATATGCGTAAATGTGACACACATATACAACCACGGGTGACACCTTGTTTATTCTGATGAAAATTTATATGTTGAAATCGACGTAATCGACCAACGCAATGTGTACAAGATATGCCATGTAGAGTAGCTATGCTCTAAACTAATCTTCGCTAATTGGTTCCATTTTACCGAACTTCTTGCTCATGACTGTACGTTGGCAAACAAAACAACTTCTTCGAATGCACATATTGTGTGTAAGGTTGCATTCATTTCTGTGCAGTAAAAACAAATTGAAATGCATAATGGCTCAGAATAAAATGAACTTGAAACAAATTCAGCCAAATCATTACCAAACTTACTCATCAAGGATAAACAGATTCTCATTTAAAAGATACATACATGCATGCCTACATACATACATACATACATACATACATACATACATACATACATACATACATACATACATAAATACATACATACATATATACATACATACATACATACATACATACATACATACATACATACATACATACATACATACATACATACATACATACATACATACATACATACATACATACATACATACTGCCACGGAGTCACGACGTGGCCGAAGACAAGAGACCTTATGTTGGGATATAACTGTTTATTTGGGCGAACCTGTGCCACGTAAACGTAAAGTTCGTTTGCAGTAGCAGTCTTGCACAGTTAGCATTGAACGGAGCGTCGGCCGTCGATCAACTACTGACAAGCGGCGAAGCGCGTCGACATTTATACTCTTGCCGTCGAATGTTGTAGCGTTATCGCTGGCGCTGGCGTAGGTTCCAGGATAATCCGTACAGTTCGCAGAGTCGGCGTCAACCTATCGAAATGATCTACTACAGTCCGGAAGCTTCTCAAAAACTGCAGGCGTGGTTTGCGCTGAGAATTGTGTAGTGTTTTGGGACGATAACAAAACTTGGGAAACGGAACGTGGCATTGCCCACTCTGAAAAAGGCATCGTCGCGATGCTTTAACTAAACATGAAGGTACAACAATGATGCAAGAAAGTACAATGAATAAATTACGATATAGTAATAATATAAAAAAGCTGTTTCGGTTTGTCAACGCGCATGAAACGGCTTGAGACGCGCGACATGGACGACTTCAGGTCACGATCGGGGTCGTTGAGAGTTCGTGATGCCATCGGGGACAACCTCATAATCAAGTGGGCCGAGACGTCGAACCACCCTGTACGGTCCGAAGTACCGTCGCAGAAGCTTTTCACTTAGTCCACTTCGGCGTATCGGCGTCCACATACAAACACGTTCCCTGGGCCGGTATTGCACGAAGCGTCGTCGAAGATTGTAACGACGGCTGTCGGTCGTCTGTTGATTCTTGATACGAAGACGCGCGCGTTGTCCGGCTTTTTCGGCGCGTTGAGTGTACTCACTCACATCGACGTTTTATTAGTCGGTGACGTTGGGTAACATGGCATCGAGCGTCGTTGCCGGGCTCCTTCCGTAGACATGTTTGTATGGAGACATCTGCGTCGTCTTCAGCACCGCCGTGTTGTATGCGAAGTTCACGTACAGAAGGATGGCGTCCCACGTATGGTGTTCGACATCGACGTACATTGCCAGCATGTCGGCGATCGTCTTGTTAAGCCGCTCAGTGAGGCCGTTGGTCTGTGGGTGGTACGCGGTCATCCGGCGGTGGTTTGTCTAGCTGTATGTCAAGATCGCTTGAGTTAAGTCGGCAGTAAATGCCGATCCTCTGTCGGTGATAAAGACCTCCGGAGCGCCATGACGTAAGACAATATTTTCGACGAAGAATTTAGCTACCTTGGATGCACTGCCTTTGGGAAGTGCTTTTGTCTCGGCGTAGCGAGTGAGGTAGTCGGTAGCTACCACGATCCACTTGTTTCCGAAAACCGACATCGGGAACGACCCCTGTAGGCCCATACCAATCTGCTGGAAAGGTCGGCAAGGTGGCTCAATTGGCTGCAGAAGTCCCGCTGGCCTTGTCGGCGGTGCCTTGCGTCGCTTAAAGTCCCGGCATGTTCTCTCATAACGAGTGACGTCGGTGGTAAGACTTGGCCAGTAGTACCTTTCTTGTATCCTCGCGAGCGTGCGAGAAACACCGAGGTGCCCTGCCGTCGGATCATCGTGCAGGGCCTGCAGGAGGTCTGGTCGCAAAGCTGAAGGCTCTACAAGGAGGTAATTAGTTCGAAGTGGTGGAAAGATTTTCTTTTGTAAAAGACTGTTTTGCGGGAAGAGCGACGCAAGTGCGCGCTTGAATACCTTCGGGGCTTCGGCGCTCGTGCCTTCGAGGTATTCTATCAGGGCCTTAAGTTCCGGGTCGGCCCGCTGTCGTTCAGCGAAGTCGTCGGTAGTTATCGTTCGCAAGAAGTAGTCGTCATCCGGGTCGTCGGGTGGTGGTTGGTCGACAGGCGCACGAGAGAGACAGTCGGCATCGGAGTGTTTCTTGCCAGACTTGTAAATGACAGTAATGCCATATTCTTGAAGGCTCCGGCTCCATCGTGCGAGGTGACAAGAAGGGTCCTTCAAGGTGGCTAGCCAACACAAGTCGTGGTGGTCGCTCACAACATTGAAGGGCCTGCCGTAGAGGTAGGGGCCAATTTCGACGTAGCCCAGATGATGGCGAGGCACTCCTTTTCTGTTGTGGAATAATTGGTTTCTGCTTTCGATAGCGATTGGCTGGCGTAACTAATAACCCTTTTAAGTCCGTCAGCCCTCTGCACAAGAACGGCGCCAAGACCTACGCTGCTTGCGTCAGTGTGTATTTCTGTCTCGGCGAATTCGTCGAAATGGGGAAGTAACGGTGGCGTCCGGAGGCGATGTTTAAGCTCCTGAAAAACGTGTTCCTGCGGCGTTTCCCACTTGAACTCCACATCGGCCTTGGTAAGGTTAGTGAGAGGATCAGCGAGGCGGGCGAAGTTTTTCACGAACCGCCTATAATAGGCGCACAGGCCCAGAAATCAGCGCACCGCCTTCTTGTCAGTGGGCGGCGGGAAGTCAATTCCTCTTGCGACGCAAATATTTCGGGTGACCAACAGATGCTGACTGCCTTCAACGACGCCTTCCAAGTCAGGTGATTTGGGAGCGCCGACTGAAATAATGAGGCTTGAGCGAGGCGTAATGGTGACTTGTTCTCACAGCAAATTCAAGGCATGCTTTCCTGACGGCGTGTGCGGCGGTACTGCTTCTTCTGTGGGTAAGGTTATCGACTTTGTTTTTAGGTTGATGACAGCACCATGGGGGCGTAAGAAGTTCATGCCAAGGATGACATCTCTCGAGCAATGCTGTAGGACTACGTAGTCTGCAGGATAAATACGGCCGTTAATGGTGACTCTCGCTGTGCAGATTCCTGCTGGTGTTAGGAGATGACCTCCGGCTGTGCGGATTTCAGGGCTTTCCCAAACTGTCCTAACTTCTTTTGACTTTGCGGAAAATGACCCACTGATGACGGAGTGGTCGGCTCCAGTATTGAGGAGAGCGGTCACACTGTGGCCGTCGATGATAACGTCGAGGTCGCTAGTTCGCCATCTCGCATTACAGTTAGGGCGGGGCATCGGGTCACGGCTGCGTTGACTTGTTCTGCTGCTTCCATGTTGCGTCGTCAGGTCACCTTCGGTAAGTGAGGTTTCGCCGTCAGGGCTTTGCCTGGTTGGCGTTGTGTTCGGAAAGCTCCGTCGCGGCGTCGTCGTCGTCGGAGGATCTTCGTTAGTTCGTCGCACAGCAATCGCACCTTAATCGGTTGCTGCCCTTAGTTTCCCGGAAACGGGCTAAGAGACCGGCCCGGCGTTGGGCCAGATTATGGCCGGTAGTGCAGTGACGTGCGGCGGCTGGGCGGCAGCGAACGTGAAGGGCTTCGTGGTGTCCACTGAGTTTCTGTCAGGTAGTTTGCGATGTTACATGGTCGTTCTCCTGGCTGTGAACGCGGTGCATTGACGGCTAAGCCACGCAGTCCAATCTGTCGGTTCTGGCAACGGCGCTATGTGTGTTTGGCCTCGCCGCAGTGGTAGCAGAGCGGGTGGTGGTCAGGGGTTCGCCTGACGTCAGTCTTCTTTGGCGCACAGCGCTGGGCCGCTGTTGGACGGCACGACGTCGGTGGGGGTGGTGGCGGCGGTGGCGTCTGTCGACTGAAGTGCGAAGGGCTGGCGTTTTGGCGTGGACTGGGAGGAGCGTTGTGGCACACTGCAGCGGCGTAGCTCATAGCTTCCGGCTCGGGCAGCGGTGCTTGGGGAATTTGAAGCGATTGCCGAACTTATTCTCGCACAATGCCGGGGATCGAATCCACTTGAAGCTGCGCTCAAGGCCACAGCTTACGCAGCTCTTCCCGCACGATCGCTCGGATCGTTTCACGCAGGTCTTCGGAGTTACTGGCGTGAGCAGCAGCGCATTCTGGAGTCAGGTGACGACTATACTGTGTGGTGCGCATGTCCAGGGTCTTTTTGATAGTGGTCGTTTCGGCTACAAATTCTTGGACGGTGTTCCGTGGATTTCTCATCAGTCCCGGCCGAGCAGTGGGAGGCTTTGCTGCTCAGCACGTGCCCGGAGGACCCGCTCTGGGCTCAGGATTCAAAGCCTGGCCGCCACCTGAGGAAGGGGGTTAGAGAGGAGCCCGTCTTCCGGCCCCCCGCTACCTTTGACCCCAGCAGAGACACTTGAATAAAGTTTCTTCTCTCTCTCACTCTCTCTCCCATCAGTCCCGCAAAGAGCTCCTGTTTGAGCGCTCGCATGAGGAAACGAACTTTTTTATCCTCAGGCATGTCTGGGTCAGCGTGACGGAATATTCGGGTCATTTCTTCTGTAAAAATGGCGACATTTTCATTTGGTAGCTGAACCCGGGTCTGAACCCGGGAGGTTTGCTGGTAGCTAAACCCGGGAAGTTTGCAGGCATGCGCTGCAGAAAACATCCCACGTTCGGAGCGTGAACTCTCGACTTTAGTGCTAGGTCCTTGTGGTGTCTTCCAAACAGAAGAACACACGACGGAGGTTTTCGTCATGGCCCCAGTGGTTGAGTGCATACGTTTTTAGCCAGGAGTCCGGGTCTTCGAACGGTGACCCATGTAAAATGGGTGGTTGCCTGGGTTGATGCATGACCTTCGTCAGCTGGGACACTGCGGTTGTCCTTGTCGCTGCAGTCGCGGTCATGGCATTGGTTTTCCGTGCCTAGTCTTGTAGAAGCCCGTACTCCGGTGGTAGCCCTTGCTGTCGGCGGCTTGTTCGCTGCTCCTGGTTGGCGTCGGTGTCTTCTCCGCGACGTGGGCTGGATTCACGGCTTGACGGGGGCCTCCGGTACATGAACGAAGCAGCACCTCCTAGAGATGTCACGAGGTCGTGACGTGGCTGAAGACAGGAGACTTTATGTTGGGATTTAACTGTTTATTTGGGCGAACCTGTGCCCAGTAAACGGAAAGTTCGATTAAAGTAGCAGTCTTGCACAGATAGCAGTGAACGGAGCGTCGGCCGTTGATCAACTACTGACAAGCGGCGAAGCACGTCGGCAATTATACTCTTGTCGTCGATTGTTCCAGCGTTATTGCTGGCGGTGGCGTAGGTTCCAGAATAATCTGCACAGTTCGCAAAGTAGGCGTGATCTTACCAAATGATCTACTACAGTCCGGAAGCTTCTCGAAAACTACAGGCGCGGTTTGCACTGAGAATTGTGTGGTGTTTTGGGACGATAACAAACCTTTGAAACGGAACGTGGCAATACATACAACACACGCATACATACATACATACATACATACATACATACATACATACATACATACATACATACATACATACATACATACACACACATACATACATACATACACACATACATACATACATACATACATACATACATACATACATACATACATACATACATACATACATACATACTGTGAGCGCGACAAGCGAATGACTCTTTATTCTCTTTGATATCATCATCACCTGTACATCTTCTTCATCTGAAAATATCATCACCAGCGTGATTTAGGTCGAGCCTGGCTGAATAAACCGGTTCCTCACAAGTGGTAGACTGTGCTTTTTGTTCCCTCAAGTCCTCTCGCCCGTTCTCGCTGGAGCTCTGCTCGGGTCGTCTCATACAACCCCCTGCCATGGCGGCCAAAGAAAACCCTGGCCCATCCAACGTCGCCGTCCTACTGCAGCCACCGCCACCCGCTCCGCCCAACAACATTCGCCTACGTGATCCACCTGTGTTTTCCGGTCTCCGAGGCAGTGATGTCGAAGACTGAATCAAGAAGTACGTCTTCGTCAGCGATTTGAACAGGTGGGACAATCCACAGAAGTTGCGCAGCATCCCATATTACTTGTCTGATGTTGTGAAAACTTGGTTCTGGAACCACCACCCGGATCTTCTCGACGGGGACACTTTCGAGCAGCAAATTCGTCAGATGTTTAGTGCCCCTGCTGTTCGCACTAAGGCAGCAAAGAAGAAACTCGCTGAACGCACGCAGCTGCCGGGTAAATCTTACACCTCTTATATTGAGGATGTCCTTGCACTGTGCAAGCGCGTTAACACCGGCATGTCTCAGAACAACTAATTACGCCACATTATTAAAGGAATTGACACCGTCGCCTTCAACGCCCTCGCCACGCAAAACCCTGCCACCACCAAGGACGTGATAACCATCTGTCAGCGACTTGACGAGCTTTAGTCTTTTCGCCTTTGCTACGATGCCACCAACGTTCCTTTGCCTGCACCCCTCGACTTGCGTGCGCTTATTCGCGACATCGTTCGTGAAGAGCTGCACGGGCGCTGCTCTTCCTGTGCTGCGGAAGTTACTTCCCCTTGTGAAAAAGGTAGCTTGCGAGACCTGATTAAACAAGAGATCGCCTCCGCATCGCGTGCGACGTGTTCCAACAGTCCCTGCGTGCGCCAGACGCGCACGTACGCCGAAGTTGCCGCGCTCTCTGCCGCACCCACTCTTTCTCTGCCTACAACAGCAGACCATACGCCTGTGGCTTCGTTATCACCGCCAGTGCGTGCACCACCTTACTACGCACCTCAGCGCCAACCTTGACCAATCTGTTGCTACTGCGGCTATTGAGGACATATCGCTCGGTTTTGTCGAAGGCACCAACAAGACGAGCAACGTGGCTACGCTCCAGAAGAACATCGAAGCTTCTGTCCAACCATGAACTACCTACGACCACCCTCCCGATCGTCCTATTACCGTTCACTGTCACCTACTTACCATAGGGACTTGCCTGCGAATTCTCGTATGTCTCGCCGCAGGTCGCCTTCGCCAGGTCGCCGTTTAGTGTCGCCTCTACGGCCCGCCTCCCATTCCATGAACGCCCACGCGGAAAACTCCCCAATGCAGTTTTAGGAGGGGAAACTGCATTCTTTGGACAGCTAACAATTCCTCCAGAGCGGCCATCGAATTTGATAGTAGTGTTTGTAGAAGGTGTACGTGTTGAGGCTCTTGTAGGCACTGGCGCTGCCGTTTCGATTATTCGTGCTGATTTTTGTTCCTGCCTTCGAAAAGCCACCACACCTTTTACCGGTTCACCTCTACGTGCGGCGACCGACGCTCTCATTCGTCCACTGGCACAGTGTACCGTTCGTGTCTGCATAGAAGGCATTCGTCATCACATTGTTTTCGCGGTAATTTGTGAGTGCACCGACGCTCTCATTCTTGGGTGGGATTTCTTGCCTTCTGCGTCCGCTTTCATATGTCATCAGCGCCTCCTTCATCTAAATGCCACTGACTCTTCTTCACTTGAACACGATGGACGCATTCGCCTTGTCACCAAGTCACAATATGTACTTCGGCCATACATCGAAGAAATTATAAGTGTTAATTGCACCGACATTGTGGATGGCGACGTACTAATTCTCCATTACGGTCATACCCTACGTAGGGGCACTGTGATCACACCAGGGCTTATTCGCCTCTTCGATGGCTCTACGTACCTAACCGCCATAAATCAAACGCCCGAGTGTGTACTGCTCCTCTGTGGCTCAACAGTATCTTGCGCGGTCGACAGTGAGCCTGTTGCGATTGTTACTCTTCCGAATAACAACCAGATCGATGTTCTGAAGTCACAATCACTGCCATTCAATGCCTCTGCCACACCTGTGTCCGCAACGATAAGAATGACTTAACACATGATCAAACTGAAGATTCGCTCGCCCTGGTAAATAAACACCATTCTCTACTTGACGTGAACTCGCCCGCCCTCAGCATGACTACAAACGTTACTCACAGCATCCAGACTGACGGCTTTCGTATTGTACATCGGCGTCCATATCGCGTGTCACAGGCAGAACGCAAGATCATTGAAGAAAACGTCTCAGACATTCTACGACGCAACATCATACGTCCTTCCTCGAGTCTCTGGTCATCCCCAGTTGTCCTCGTTCAAAAGAAAGACGGGCCAGTGCGTTTCTGCGTCGATTACTATGCGCTAAACAAAATAACGCGCAAGGACGTTTATGCACTCCCTCGGACCGACGATGCACTGCATTCATTACAGGGCGCAGAGTATTATTCTAGCCTCGGCCTTATGTCAGGCTACTGGCAGATACCAATGTCGGAGTCTGATAAAGAGAAGACCACCTTTTCAGCGCCAGATGGGTTGTACGAGTTCAATGTGGTGCCTTTTGGTCTCTGTAATGCGCCCGCCACCTTCGAACGCTTGATAGACGGCATATTGCGTGGTTTGAAATGAAAAACATGTCTGTGCTATCTCGATGACATAGTATTGTTACGTTATCGTTATTATCCACGTTATCGCAGCACCTACAACGTCTTGACGAAGTCCTCACATTCCTTGCAAAAGCCGGTCTGCAGCTTAACACCAAGAAATGTACCTTTGCTAGCAAGACAATCAAGGTTCTCGGCCACCTTGTCAGCAAAGAAGGAATTCGGCCCGACCCCGAGAAGCTTGCCGCTGTCCTCGATTTTCCTTGTCCACTGCGTCAAAAGAACCTGCGCAGCTTTCTTGGGTTATTTTCTTACTTCCGGCACTTCACACGTGGTTTTGCGGAACTTGCGTCTCCGCTCCATCAACTCCTCGCAAAGAACGTCCCCATCATTTGGTCCGAAGACTGCGAAAGCGCTTTCATGGCATTGAACGAAGCACTCACGTAGGTTCCGGTACTGTGCCACTTCGGTTTCACCGCACCCACCATCCTTCCCACCGACGCAAGTAGTCATAGTCTTGGTGCGGTACTCTTGCAGGGTGACAAAAACTCACGCGAACGCGTCGGTGCTTACGCAAGTCGTGCTCTTACCGCTCCAGAAAAGAACTACACTATCACCTAGCAGGAGTGCCTTGCTGTTGTTTGGGCAGGGCAAAGACTCCGACCATATCTTCACGGCCGTCGTTTTACCACCGTGACCGACCATAACACCCTATGCTGGCTTTCATTGCTGAAAAAACTTATCGGGTCGCCTCGGTCGCTGGGCGCTTCGCTTGCAGGAGTATGATTTCAATGTCGCCTACACATCTGGGAAGAAGCATCAAGATGCTGATGCTCTATCGCACTGTCCTTTGCCCAGCGAAAGCCACTCACCATCGATACTCCAAAGACACAGCACCTCTCCACTCGCAGCGCTAAGTTCACCACCTGCCACGCTATCCGTCCTTGTTTCACAACAACGTCTCGACTCGTTCTGCCGCACCATTGTTTACCGCTTGACCGGCTCTACTACTCCTCCAAACGCCAGATTCCGTCGGCAACTTAAACAGTTTAAGCTTGTCAGTGATGCTTTATGTCACTACATTACTTTATGTCGCAACAAGTGGGTACCTATCATTCCACGTTCTCTGCAACGTGTAGTTCTGGAAGCCTTTCATGATCTAACCGCCGCTCATCAGGCTATCACAAGGCTTACGACAAAATACGTAGTCGTTGTTTTTGGTCTGGCCTCTCTTCAGCCGTCGCTAAGTACGTCGCCTCCTTTGTCAATTGCCAACGACGAAAATGACCGACAACTGCTCCGGCTGGATTAATCCAACCTCTTTCTTGTCCCGCCTCGCCTTTTGAAGTCGTTGGAATCAACTTGTATGGCCCTCTTTCTATATCACCCAATGGGAATCGCTGGATTGTCACGGCCGTCGACCACCTTACTCGCTACGCAGAAACAGCTTCTATACCATCTGGAACTGCCACTTAGATCGCCAAATTCTTTCTTCACCACATCTTTTTGCATCATGGAGCTCCACGCATTCTCCTCAGTGATCGTGGAAAGTCTTCCTATCTTCCATTGTCGAGCAAGTTTTGCGTGCCTCAAACATTGTTCACAAGACCACTTCTAGCTACCACCCGCAGACCAACGGATTGACTGAACGGTTTCATAGGACCCTATCGGACATGATCGCCATGTACATTCACCCCAACCACACGAACAGGGATGCAATTTTACCCTTCGTGACATTCGCCTATATTACGGCTGCTCAACGCACTACCGGCTTTTCTCCAATTTTTTTTCGTCCATGGTTGCTCGCCGAGTTTCGCTCTGGATGTCTCTTTCCTTTCGGCCCCTGCACCCTCGACGGCTCCTTTCTCAGAAGAATTCCTATCTCGTCTCGCACACTGCCGTCACCAGGCCTGTGTTAAACCCGGCCTCTCTCATGACACTCAAAAATCTCGCTACGACTCGTCTCGCCCTGTTGTGAGTTCTTCCCCTGGTGACGATGTTCTTCTATGGACTCCACTGCGCGTCCCCGGCCTATGTGACAAATTCATCAGTCGCTTCATTCGGCCTTACACGGTGGTCGAACAGACATCTCCTGTCAATTACCGCGTTTCTCCTCTTAGCGTTAGTCCTGATCATCGTTGCCGAGGAACAGAGATAGTACACGTATCTCGTTTAAAGCCTCATGCGCGACCCATTTCATAATACTGTCAAGCAACCAGGCGGCCGCTTTCACCGCGCGGGGGAATTAGTGTGAGCGCGACAAGCGAATGACTCTTTATTCTCTTTGATATAATCATCACTTGTACATCTTCTTCATCTGAAAATATCATCACCAGCGTGATTTAGCTCGAGCCTAGCTGAATAAACCGGTTCCTCACAATACATACATACATACATACATACATACATAGAGATGTGAATTATAAGATGAATGAATATAAAAAACAATTTAAATACTCATTTTGAACCTGCAGAAACTAACTTACGCGAGAAGTCCTCCAGCACTGTTATCTTTGAAGTCGGTGTTTCTCGAACCACCTCGGAGAAGCTTATTGCATAGTTTCTGCTGCTGCCCAGTGACAAGTAGTTTTTATATTAAACACCAAAATAAAAACCTTGAGAATGTCATGCTAAAGAAAAGAGCTGTGCATCAAAATTTCGTACATGTCTGCAGCATTACTCTGTTTATTTACATAGCTTGGCTTATTACAACACACTAAGAAAGCATGTTAGGTCACTTGGGCTGAAAAGTCGGAACAGCGCAAAAAAAATCTGGACACTACATGAATAATACAATTCTAAGCTACTGAGCTATTCGGTGCAAACAGCGTTTATATTGACAGCTATAGATCTCATTTTGTTTCCCGAAAACTATCCTCAAGAAGTTTTAAAAGTTTTCACATCAGCACAGTTCCAATGCAGCTAGCTATCTGTTGTGTAAGATATCTGCTTAGTGGGCAAAGACGGTGCAATATTTATGTGAGGTGATGCTCCAGTGCACTGCATGTATGTATGGCTGCTGGCCTCAACTGCGATGTTGCTCAGCACATATGTGTAAAATCACAACGAATACTATACCATTACAAAGTTATTATGCGTCAATTTCATGAAGCAGGAACCACAATAAAAGTACATGAAAACGTTTACCTTCACACAGGTTCACTCAATTTCATAGAGTTTTCGCAGCTCATCTTAGAATGGTAATAATGGTTAAAACACATTGTTACTTGCACTAACAAACTATTTTAACATGCCAGCTTCAATATTACAGTATAGCAGTACCTTTGTGGGGCTAAACCATTGTACAGGCACCAAGAAAAAGATGAACAAAAGAGTGCTATAGTACATATTAAAAATACTTTTATTTCGAATCTGAGTAAAGCTGAATAGATGATAAGTCACTTGCAAAGTACACAAATACGTTATGAACAAACCTATCCGAGCTAAGTATACTATAAAAAAGTTACACATATACAGTAGAAACATAAAGGTAGACTGTTGGAGAACGGACTGCCAGTGGAATAACAATACACAAAGACTAAAATCTACTGTTAGATATACTAGGAGTAGTGATTACCCTCTACCTTCCAAATAAAATATTCAAAGATAGAATCACCTCCCAGAGCTTATACACACATGGCATCATTGGTGCTATACAAGTGAATGTATAGTGAACAATTATATTGACTAAGTACAAGATTACCGAATCCATGGCTTTACTTTTTATACTCAAAGAATACAAACACAGTTACCATTGCCAATCATGAATGCTATTATTTATGGCAGTTAAATGCATAGACACGCAGGCACTTTGATTAACATGCATGTTGAAAACTTCAGGTCAAAACCATTTGCAAACTAACACTACAGAAGCCTTTAAGTTAGAGTCAAAGTTTGGTATCTTTCATGCAAAGTTTAAATAACTTAGAATGCAAGCAAAGGAGCCGATCAATGATGCACTGCTAAGAAGTTAAACTGAAGCTGCATAGAATGTTACTACATGTACAATTCCAACTGCTCCTGACCTCAAAATACGCTCTTTCTGCTCTGATAAACTTTGAGCTGGAGAAACGTCACTGGCAATTCTTTCTACTTGTCGGTCTTCTGTGCTCTTTTCTTGATACTCTGTACATGGCATTAGAGCACTGGTTCTCTTGTTACTGCTGGAACGTATCAAAATACAGATCATTGTTGCAACCATGCCACATGCAAAAGTGTACAGTAAAAAAAGTATGCGCTCATATTTAAAGATGTCGTACTTTCAGAAGCCGATAAGAAGTATACAGATATAATAAAAAGAAACGAAGTCTTAACACGCATACAAACAGTGAAGACTGAAAATATATGTTATTATGATACAAGAGCAAAACTAAGTTATAGATGGAGGCATGAAACTTGTGCCAGGCATAATAAGCCAATAAAACTTCTTCTATTTCAACTTTAACTAGGTGCAAGGAGAAGGCCACAAATCAATTCACTAAGAAACACAAGTTACACTGTATTACAACACAACAGCTAATGTTCATAACTTTAAGGCTTTTTAACATAGCCAGCTCACCACACCGCGTAGAGGAGCAGCCTAAAGGAGTCTAAAAATGGGCAGTCTAGAAGACACAAAGCACTTGCGGATTATTAGTGTGCTTGTTGCTCACATCTATTATTGAAAACAATGAAAACCTTTCAAGAATGCGCTTCCTCAGGGGAAATGATCATACTAAAAAAACTTAACGGCCTCCTACAGGTGCCACCAATACTCACCATTGTTGTTGATACCAGTGTCGTGCCGGATGGATATGCTGTGTCATGCACACAGCCCCAAAGGAGCGCTCCGTGACTTGGCTTGCATGTGTGCTGGCTGCATCTCACTGCTGTTGAAGAAGCCTAGCCCAGACAGAGAGATGAGAAGCCGTGGCTTTGAGGCGCACTGAACGTCACCTTTAGAGATGAACAGTGCATACTTAGGTCATTTACAATTTGTAAAAAAAATATATCACTATGCAGTCGTCGTGAACACGTTCTACTGAAACACAACATGCCACAGCACTGAGAGACAAACAGCGACATCAAGTAAAAGATCCCAGTACTGTCCCTATGTCGTCTAAGGCTTGTTCAATAGGTCTTTCTCCTTGCAAGTTGTGAACAGCCAGGCGATTTTCACCTACTTGCTATTTCCTTCCGGAGCACTTGATCCATAGAGTCAGTGACAAGCTCGAAAGCTCAATGAGGAATCGAAGTATTTGTGCACGTTCAAAAGCACGAGCTTTCGAGCCTCAGGTGATTCGAGTTTCATTCGTAAGCTGCGGGCTTTGAACTTTCAACTTTCACAATTATCTCGCAATTTAGCTCTAATAATGTTCAATAAGCATTATGTGTCAGAATAATACAGTTTTCCATGCAAGCAAACATGCTTGGGATTTCAATGTGTGCGCAGTAAGTGGTGTTTACTTAATCATGTGTATTAAAGAAAAACTAACCTTGCAGCCAGCCGTTAGGCAGTTTTGTGCCCTCGAAACTCCCAAGCAGATGGCAGTCCTTCCAGATGAGGCTACCTTGCATGCTTGCAGGCCACTTCCTGGTCCGCTGAATGAAAAGAGTTCCAGCAGTGACATAGACTTGAATATTTAGGGGGCACGCGCCGTTTCAGATCGTCCCAAAATGTATCGATACCTGTATTTCAGAGATCGCACCAATCGGACAGTCAGAACAAATCGACGTACACTAGAGAACAAGGTTTATGAACCACTCGCTGAAACGATCCTCTCATTTTTATTTCCAATAGCGTGCAAGGAATGTGCTCCTATTAACCTCTTTGGTGGTAATTTGCACCAATGCGGCAGGGATCTCAAGTTGTACTTTTAATCGGATAAAATGGGGCGCAACCCAACAACATAACAAATAATCTTGATCCTATGCCGTGCCACATTCGACTGCACCAACCATTCACGTGGCACATTTGTTTTCATCCAACCAAAATGTTTAGAAGCATAATTTTACTCCATTGACGCCCAATAGGATTCTTCAATTACTGTTACTTCGAAGTTATTGGACGACGCTAGTTGTCAATACCATCCACTGTGTACAAGGGAAACAACACATGAAGCTCAAAGCGCTGAATGAAATAAAAAATTCCGCCATATCCACGAAGTGAACGATGATGAGTGGGCGAAGCTCTGGAGGTAAACCTGGTAAACCATGAATCCTCTGTACATTTTGCCCACTCGATTTTATTACATCGCTTTCCTAGCGTACGTCGCCGCACTAAATCGAACGATTGCCTTCAACCAATGACACGCGCCATTGTCACAGAACGAGCGCTAAAAATGTGCGCGCCGCCAAATTCTTGCGACAACGGGCGGGAGAAACGCCGCGAAGTCAAAAGAAAAAAAATGAAAGAAAAAGAAAACAAACGGCCAAGGCTCCCCGGTCGCGCAGCGCTCTCCCCGCAGAAGCGTGGCTTCATCGACGAACCTCCTCACCCCACAACGGCGGCCGAGCAAGCCCGCGATTTCTCTAGAACGAAGGAGGCGTGGCCACGCCGAGATGAGTCATCCGACACGGAGGGCAGTCGAACCGTCTCACGCCTCTCCCCTGCCTTCGCTGCGCATCGCGCCGACGAAAAGAGGAGAACTTTCTGGAAGGTGGCGCGGAAGGTATTTAATGGAGCAGCCGAGACGAGAAAGCAGGAGGAGACGGAAGTGAACGCCAGAGCGCGTAGGGATTCCGCCGTGTAGTCGGCGAAGGTTTTGGTCCGTAGGGACGAGGCCGGAGATGAAGAGGATTTCCACCTGCTGGTGAAGGCTCGAGCTACAGGCAAGAGCGTGTGTTTACCGCTATTGAGCGAGGACGCGTGACAACAGCTGCGTGTGTGAGGCCGACGTGGTTCCGGCGAAGAAGTTGAAGTTTGAAGAGTGGCCAATTGAAGACGGGAGGTTTCCTGGAAGAGAAACATCGAGGGCTGCGGAACGACTACAACGCTGGACTTTGAGTGAGTGATTCTCGGAAGAGTATCATCTCGACTTTGGTTCCAAGAACTTTGGGCTGAATAGGTTTTCTATCTGTTTAGTCTTTAAGTGTCTTGGTTGTTCAATGCATGTGGCTGCATTGTAGCTCGTATTGTTGTCCGAGTCCGTTGTCTCAAGTGTGGCTGATGGTATTGTGTAGTACGTTGATTGATTGGTTTGATTGGTGACATATTGTATGTAACTATTGTGGAGTGTGCATTTTTGTGTATTGTTTTCGATCTGCCAATATTGAGAATATAATTTGTTTGTTTATCAACTCTCGGCTCTGACTTGTTCTTTGGGCCACAGCCGGCGTCCGCTGGCGCGCCAAAAAGGACCACTTCTAAATTGTCCACGCTTTCGTGGTGCGGTTCGGGGGGCCGATACTTCGGCTCTTGGAATTAGCCCGGCGATCGCCTCCCTAATTAACGGGACCGGTGTGACAATTAATCTGGCGTCCGCGAAACAGGACCTTTGGTGCACAGTGTGTCCAAAGTAGTGAGAAAGAGCCTCGAGTTGTGATAGTGCTATCGGAACAATTGTTTGTGTTGTTCAGTGTTCTCGTTAACGAGTACAGGAGAGTTTTCCGATAGACTGATTTAGGCAGATACTTTTTGCACGCGGCAAGGTTTTATTTGCGAGTTGCGAGACGTCATGGATCTCGAAAAGTTAGTCGCTCTTGGTGAGAAGATGGGTCTTTCTGGCGCCGAACTACGGAAGTGGGTAAGCCAGAAGGAGAAAGAGGCGGTGGAAAGAGAGAGGTTGGCAGCTGAGAGAGCCAAGGAAAAAAAAGCGGCTGAGTTGGAGCGAGAGAGGTTGGCAGCTGAAAGGGCGAGAGAAGAAAGAGAAGCAAAGGAGCGACAGCTGAAAGAAGAAAGAGAGGCAAAGGAGCGACAGCTGAAGGAAGAAAGAGAGCAGCAATTGAAGTTGGAGCTGGAGAAAGAGAAGTTAGCAGCCGAAAGGGCGAGAGAAGAAAGGGAAGCGAGGGAGCGACAGCTGAAAAAAGAAAGAGAAGCGGAGATGGCTGAAAGGGAACGGCAGCGGCAGCACGAGATGGAACTCGAGCGACTCCGTTTGCAACAGCGAAGTGAAACTCCCGTCCAAACTAGAGTTGAAAGCAGCGAACGGGAAGATCATGGCTTCCGCTTGAACCCAAGCAAGCTGCTCGTGGCGTTTGATGAAAGGAAGGACGACCTTGACGCGTACTTTCACCGATTCGAGACGATTGCGAAGAGCCAGAATTGGCCGGAGCATCAATGGGCAACTGCTTTGAGTACTTGCTTGAGTGGTGAAGCGCTCAGGGTGTACGGTAGGCTGACGCCGACCGATGCAGCCAACTATACAAAGGTGAAAGCTGCTTTGCTGAAGCGATTTTGATTTACCGTAGAAGTATTCCGGGACAGATTTCGGACAGGAAAGCCAGCTGATGGTGAGACGGCTACACAGTATGCCGCCCGACTTTGTCATTATTTCGACAGATGGATTGAACTTTCAGGGACAGCGCAGGAGTACGATGAGCTTAGAGAGCTCCTAATTAGAGAACAATTTCTTTCTAGTTGCCACCCGAGCCTGTCGCTGTACTTGAAAGAGAGGAAGGCTGAGTCACTCGAAGGAATGCTTGAATTGGCTGATCAATTCTTGGAAGCGCAAGGTGGCACTAATTTGGCCAAGGTAAAGAAGGAGTGTCCCGACGATTCGAAGAAATGGGCTCCCGAAGAAAAGAAGCATGCACCAGAGAGCATTCCGCGATGTTTTCTGTGCAACCGAGTGGGTCATCGCGCGAAAAACTGTCGAACGATCTTTACGAGCCCTACGGTTGTAAAATGTTTCAAGTGTGGTCAGACTGGGCACAAAGCAGACGCTTGTCGGAACGGAGTGAGTCAAACTCACCAGGTATCCTGTGTGCAAGCAGCACCGAAGTCTGATAATAATGCCGTCACTGATGGATTCGTAGAGTTGAAGAATGGGAAGAAAATTCCTATTGTGGGGGCTGTAATGTCAAAACAGCCAACCGGTGTTACGAAGGGAATGCCAACGCTTCCTGGAAAGATTGCAGGCAAGAATATTACGGTTCTAAGAGACACCGGTAGCTCCACGGTTATCGTGAGGAGAAATTTGGTACGGGAAAGAGAGTTGACAGGCAGAACGAAACCGGTTTGCCTAATTGACCGTACGGTCCGGATGCTTCCCGAAGCAGAAATTGAGGTTGAAACCCCGTACTTCAGCGGGAAGGTTACTGCGTTATGCATGACGACCCCCCTTTACGACCTTGTCATCGGAAACATCGACGGGGCGCGAGGGCCGAATGATCCAGAACGTTTGGGGGAAGACCCGAAGATAGAGCCCTCGCCAACCCAGCGGCCGCGAGATACAGTGGAGGAGCATCCCGTGACGGATCTCGCTAGAGCCCAAGGTGAAGCTGCGGCGCAAGAGACAGCGAAGGAGAAGACGAATGTGTCGAATAAGTTCACGGGCCGAGCAACCGGACTTACGTCGGCACGACCTCAACCGACCGACAGTGTAAAAGAGACGGAGTTGGCCAGCCGGGCAAAATGTAGAGGCATGATCAAGCGGGTAATTAAACAGACAGGACCCGTCGAATGTAATGACGCGTTAACGGTGTCGGAAGAGACAACGATGGCTGAGACGACGCCTCAGATATCGTCGGTAGAAAAGGCTCGCCGAAAATGTACAAGGAAAAACAAGAAGAGATCGAGCGAGCACCGCAAGAAAGGACGCAAGCGCAGCTCAAAGTACACAGGATAAGTGCTGAGGTCAAAGCAGAATGTGTTTGGCAGAGTTGAGTGCCATATGTTGTGTTAATGTAGTGTTATCCTGTGTCACAAGTGTCGAAGTGCCTGTGCTGTGATGTGATGTATAGTGTCGTCTGATTGTTGTAATGAGAAAACTTTGTACGTTTGTATTGTTTGGAATGTGTGATGAAGTGCTGTAGTCATGTACCTGTGGCTATATTTCATGTGTTGTGGAATTGAACTACATGTATGATTGTATTAAGTAATCTATTATGAATGTGAAGTGTGATGAGCGACGGACTATGTTACAGACTGTGAGAGTGTGTGGTGACTGTTCGCGCTCGTTTGTGTGGTTCTGAATATTATGAGATAATATTCTTAAAGTGGGGGGCAGTGTCACAGAACGAGCGCTAAAAATGAGCGCGCCGCCAAATTCTTGCGACAACGGGCGGGAGAAACGCCGCGAAGTCAAAAAAAAGGAAAGAAAAAGAAAACAAACGGCCAAGGCTCCCCGGTCGCGCAGCGCTCTCCCCGCAGAAGCGTGGCTTCATCGACGAACCTCCTCACCCCACAACGGCGGCCGAGCAAGCCCGCGATTTTTCTAGAACGAAGGAGGCGTGGCCACGCCGAGATGAGTCATCCGACGCGGAGGGCAGTCGAACCGTCTCACGCCTCTCCCCAGCCTTCGCTGCGCATCGCGCCGACGAAAAGAGGAGAACTTTCTGGAAGGTGGCGCGGAAGGTATTTAATCGAGCAGCCGAGACGAGAAAGCAAGAGGAGACGGAAGTGAACGCCAGAGCGCGTAGGGATTCCGCCGTGTATTCGGCGAAGGTTTTGGTCCGTAGGGACGAGGCCGGAGATGAAGAGGATTTCCACCTGCTGGTGAAGGCTCGAGCTACAGGCAAGAGCGTGTGTTTACCGCTATTGAGCGAGGACGCGTGGCAACAGCTGCGTGTGTGAGGCCGACGTGGTTCCGGCGAAGAAGTTGAAGTTTGAAGAGTGGCCAATTGAAGACGGGAGGTTTCCTGGAAGAGAAACTTCGAGGGCTGCGGAACGACAACAACGCTGGACTTTGAGTGAGTGATTCTCGGAAGAGTATCATCTCGACTTTGGTTCCAAGAACTTTGGACTAAATAGGTTTTCTATCTGTTTAGTCTTTAAGTGTCTTGGTTGTTCAATGCATGCGGCTGCATTGTAGCTCGTATTGTTGTCCGAGTCCGTTGTCTCAAGTGTGGCTGATTGTAATGTGTAGTACGTTGATTGATTGGTTTGATTGGTGACATATTGTATGTAACTATTGTGGAGTGTGCATTTTTGTGTATTGTTTTCGATCTGCCATTATTGAGAATATAATTTGTTTGTTTATCAACTCTCGGCTCTGACTTGTTCTTTGGGCCACAGCTGGCGTCCGCTGGCGCGCCAAAAAGGACCACTTCTAAATTGTCCACGCTTTCGTGGAGCGGTTCGGGGGGCCGATACTTCGGCTCTTGGAATCAGCCCGGCGATCGCCTCCCTAATTAACGGCACCGGTGTGACAGCCATATGTGACATCATTCCTATTTTATAAGATCTCGCGTCTTTCATCAACTACAAGTACCGCTTTCTAGTTTATAACATCTTGCATCTTTTCATCATCAGCTACAAGTACCACCATCTAGTAAACACTACAAGAACTAAACGAGAGGTGGCTACATACAGGAGACGGTACCGCCATCTAGTGAACACTGCATGAACTAAACTAGAGGTGGCTACATACAGGAGACGGTACTGCCATCTAGTAAACACTGCAAGAACTAAACTAGAGGTGGCTACATACAGGCTACAGGGGACGCACAGCCCACGCCCTAAAGAGCTTCGCCCCTAAAACGCACCAACAGTCATCAGGTAGCCTTTCATGGGCGTGAATTAACTCAGAACCAGCCATGGCACCAAAGTATACCACCGTGGCGGCAGGTTCTACGTGGCCACAGTGTTCGTAAGAGTTGCCGGACCACTCTTAGGATTTTCTTTTATCCACGCTGTTTTTACGCAAAATTTCGTTTCATGAATGCACTTACGAGCACTTTTCGTTCATGTAAGCAAATATAGCAACTGCATCACCATCGCTGACATGTTCCCGGGCAGTCACAGCACGCTTTATTTCAGCGGCCGATGTAACAACAATAGCCTCTTACGACTTTTTTTTTCGTTTTGTGAATCGACCTACACAACAAAACTTCTCTTGCACAAAAACGTTTTCGTAAGTGAGGTTTGTGAATCCGGCCCCAGATTTCTATATCCACCCATGGATACTTATTGATACCTGGGGTTTAACGTCCCAAAACCACACTATGATTATCAAAGAAGCCGTGGCGGAGGGCTCCGGAAATTTCTACCACCTGGGTTTCTTTACCGTGCACTCAAATCTGAGCACACGGGCCTACAACGTTTCCACCTCCATCGGAAATGCAGCCGCCGCAGCCGGGACTCGATCCCCCGACCTGCGGGTCAGCAGCCGATTGCCTTGGCCACTAGACCACCACGATGGGGCCCTCCCATGGATATCTACGGATGGCATGCGACTGCCTGTGGTGATACATGACTACTGTTTCTGGTGGTACAGTAATCGTAATCATGGCTATTTATTCATCTCCGTGGTCTCTGTTTTATTGGGCAAAAAAATACGGCAGATCCCACATTCCTGGGAATCTGCGTTATGGAAAGCATGCGGAGAAAACATGACCGTGTTGCAATTGTTTATTTAGGCGACACGTCATGAAATGACGCTACCTATATGTGAAATTGCTTCACGCACAGACACATGTTCAAGAGTTTCAAATAGTTATATAACGAGTTGTTTTCACTTGCACAACAATCTCAAATAAAGCATGCGTATTAGAAACACCAAAAGATGACAAGAAGCGCTGAAGCTCGCGTGTATGCAGGCCCTGGACGCTGTTACAGAAATCAACTTCAGCGCATGGAAACTAACCACAATTGACGTCAACCCGAAGTGACGGCTGTTTTAAAGAGTACACATGTAATATTTATAAAATTAGGCAGGCTGCACTGCAACCACTAATAAGGTTACACGAAGATTGGGGTCTACGTGAAATGTAGTTCTGAAACCTGGTGTAGTTCTGTGGTAAAATACTTCATTGCCACGCAGAATGCTTGAAGTTTATTCCAGCTGGGATTCTGGCATTCATTTTTTGCGTTTGTCTAGGCGACGCTACCAATTTTGGGTATTTCTTAACGCTCGTGCGTTGAAACTGCCCATGTATGTTCTCGTCGTTCCTTGGTAGATACTAAGTGTCAATCACCTGCGACCCATACCCGCATACTTGTGGCACATACCCGCACATTGATATGTGTTATTGTCTGGCTGGAATTGTTTGACGGCGTACGCGACGGCATTGTGGCATTATTCATGACTTGACTTGTGCGTCCTATTGGTCAAACCATGCTGCTGTACCATGCTAGTTTTGGTTCACGCAAAGTTAAGGGGGTGACCGCGATAGCACCCAAACGTAGGCGGCTAGACAGATAGTTACGGTCAAAGTCGTTTAAGTTCGCTAAGAATTGCTTCGCATTCAAGTCCTTGCTCTGATGAATGACCCTACTTACTTAGGCTAACTAAAAGACTTGCTCGGCTGTGTCGTGAAAACTTTAGAGCTTGAGTGTAGTTCAAAGCTATCCAGCTGCGCGGGGATGGTGACAGAACGAGGTACTGCACAAGATTTGTCATGGTCGTGATGGTGAAAAGGGCGGCGTGTAGGCTGGTAATGAGCCAACTTAAAAATGAAGGTCGTGCTTATTTAGTAACGCATTGTGCCGTGTGCGCTCACTGCGGATGTCACAGTCGGTGGCATTCAGTAATCTGTTATTCATTCCAAATACTCTTCTCTTGTACATCAGTAGGTGGGGTTATCAAGCCTTTGCCGGTGCTCGCGTGAACTCTCGTGTATACTTATCTGGTCACCCTGCGTGTAATCTTGCGGAACTATTTGGGAAGAATCATAAATTGCAAAAAACGACGGTGTGCGTTTAGTACCGAACGGTATGAACAAATATTTTGGCTCAAACTGCAACACATCAAAATGTAATCATGGGAAAGCCTATAAGGATTCGAAACTTGGATGCTGAACATACTTTTATGTTTTCAGGAAAGCAAAAAGGAGGAGTCCATTCCTTTAGAGGACATCCAAGAGGTAAGTGTTTCCCGAGATTACATACAATTCTATTATTGTCGGAAGCTATACGCAAAACACGGACAGTTCCAATATCTATGAAAAACGTGTGACACGTACAGGTGGCGCACTAGTGTAGTACGCAAGCTCACCATCAGCGCCACGAGCGGCCACTGAGTTTTAACTGACGTGCTACAAATTCTCGCCTTCCTTTTTCAGTACCCGGGACTTTGTAGTTATGGGTGTGCGCGACGGCTCCTGGTGCTGTAAATTGCGCCGGTGGCTTCAATAAAGTGCTTAGCGCAGAGTTCTTCAGAGGCTTCAACGAAGATAAGAAACACGAATGGTTTAATTTTATTTCAATACATTAAAGACCCTTCTAAGGAGTGTTACATAAGGGTTAGTTGTAGAGAAATTTAATTAGGTGGTAATTACATAATTAATTTGCAAGAGAGGAAGTATGTTACACATTGCAATCATCAAGTGTGGAAGGTAATGCTTCCAATGGTGAGCCAAAGTTCATTCCACTCAGATGATGGGCGTTGAACGGCGGAGGCCGAAAATGTCTTAGTGTAACTGCATGGTGAGGTTACTTGTAAGGCATTCTCAGTGTGATGAGATAGGCGGCTGGTGAACTGATAAAGTCCGGACGTTCACATTGGCTCAATTGAAACTCGTGGAAAAGAGGTAAAGTGGCAATTCCACGACAAAGTGCAAGAGTTGATAAAGATGATTCTTGTTTCAACAACTGCATACTGAGATGGTACGAAGGATAAATGAATAAATCGTATGACATGGTTCTGCAGTGCCTCAAGCGAATTTATTAGATGCGCCTGAGGCGGCCTCCAAGTGGCAGTGGTATACAAAGCTTTGGTCTGATTATGGGTTTGTAGACTAGGAGCGTTAGGTGTTTGAGAGCATGACATAAATGATGTTTCAGAAGTACGAGTGATTCGTTAGCTCCCGCTAATATGTTAGTGACATGATGACTCCACGTTATGTTATTAGACAATGTTACACCCAGCTATTTTAATGATTCGTTTCTGTGCATGTCTACACTGTAAAAAATTATCGAGTAAGAAGGGTGTCTTTTTGTCCCACAACAATATTCGTCATCAGGCTTGCGTGCGCTTCCTTTCTTGAAAACTTGGCGCTGGCCACTTTTCTATCGAGAATGCGATGTACCCTGATAATCGGCATGTCGATCGTGACCGGAATGTACCGGGCGCGGGGCTATAGCGCAAAGATGGAACGCAATATAGATGACGATTATTGTTGTGGGACAAAAAGACACCCTTTTTATTCGCTCTTTTTAGAGTGTAAGTCACTGGCTGTGTAAGCAAAAGTTAAAAGATTACGACGTGAGGAAGATAAAGATTTGCATTTAGTTGGGTTAAGTGTCATGAACCACTGGTTACATCATGCTTGAATGGAGTTACGATCATGTTGAAGTGTTTGCTGCTCAGATGGATTAGGTATAGTACGATGAAGGCACATTCATCAGTGAAAAGGCGAACATAACATGAAACGCATGCACCATGTGAAGGTATGCCATTAGTACCTAATGCCAAAAACAGAGGTCTTGAAGCCGAACCTATTACGCTGCAGCAGGCACACTTTTGTCGTGACTTATGAGGCCATCGTCGTAAAAACTATGCTGAAGGAGCGGTGTGTGCCACCAGCATGGGGAACTAGGAAACTTAGGACATCCTCATCGAAGTTTCAGCAAACAATTTTTTATCATTTTGCCGACCTATTACTGAGCGAACAGTGGTGGTAACGTGGTATATTCGCTGTAGGTTGATGTTGTCTGGAGGGCAACCGTGTGCCATCGGCTTTCGTGCTGTAACGAAAGCCGATTTAGTGATGCTGTAACGATTATGCGAAGTTTACTATGCTGCAGTTCTTGTTAACGTTGCTCGGCCTGCATGGGTAATGGAGTATATTTGTTGAATGTCATCTTATTCATCACATACGTAGCATAAAAACAGCGTAACGTGGCACCACTTGCATGCACACTGTTGTCAAGGGGCAAATGCATTACAGGTGTATTAACAAATTTGTGGGGTCCCCTAAGCATTGTGCCACGCATCCAGCTCTTGTTGCCTAATGTCGGCGTATACATACTGTGCTGTTTGCTTATACGTAGGGCATGGGAGCAAAACTTTTTTATCTGCAAGTGAGCGTTACTGAATTGTGCTGATCCATTTGATTGATATGCGGAGTTTAACGTTGCAAGACCACTATATGAATATGAGAGACGCCTTGATGAAGCACACGGGACTACGGTATTTTCTTCTCCACCAGCCGCATCCGCTGGTATTCGACCCCATGAACTGCAGGTCAGTAGCAGAGTACCTTAGCCACTAGACCAACGTGGTGACTGAATTATACTGGCCTTTATGCACTGATAACAGTGAGCCAACAATCCATTAACCCATACATCAAACATAAACTACGGTCCACGTAACAATAACGCACCTACAGCGAAGTGATGATGTCCAGTAAATTGGCAATATGGTCATCGCGCAGATTTGGGTGCACGTTAAAGAACCCCAGGTTGCCGAAATTTCCGGAGCCCTCCACTACGGCGTCTCTCATAATCAAATGGTGGTTTTGGGACGTTGAATCCCACATATCAAATAAATCAATATGGTCATCGCCGTTAAATGCGAGACAACTGTTGGTTGATGTACGTAATACGTGCTCACGCTCTGTATATGCATGTGTGTACTAGGAGGCATTGGCCCCCCGAAAACAGAAGAGCTTTGTTCCAGATGGGCATTTTTGTAACTGATAATGCATTTGTACGACGCAGAAATTCATGCGTGGCAAAGCAAAGCTGCTACATTAACACGACAAGGCCCGATTCATGGAGCGGCTACTGAAAAAATGGCACTAGTTCATTCTTTTGCGCGTTCCCTTTAGGAAAACGATACGCTCGTCATAATATAATATTTCTTATTGATTTTATTTATATTGTTAATATTGATAATTCTTATTTATTTATTGATATTTCTTATTGATATTTATAATATTATTTTGCTTATTCCTGGCTTTTACAGTTTCTGAGGTGTTTAGGAACATTTCATCTACTTCCCGTTTGTAATTCCTTAGCTCGTATTTTGGTTTTTCAATTCGTGACGGTTTGTTGTCACGGATCTAGCAAAAATCTATTCCCAGCACGACATATGACTGCATTGACAGTACATGCGCTTGTCAAGGAAATACCGGTAGGAGGTTACTTTATGGTTTCCTAAAATTCTACTCGGTAACGAGTTATCTTTACTTCGGAGCGAAGGCAAGGTAGCCGGGTGTCCACACATTCGTGTTGCGCCACGAGTAGTGCAGTAGCTTGCGAGTCATTTAAGTTTTACTCGCTCGAATCCTTAACGCATTTCGAAAACATATCAGATATAGTAACGAGAAAAACATTTCTAATGTTCTGTGCAAATTTAATTGTCCTAGTACGAGTTCAGTTTTTAAATAAATAACTCTTCGCGGCCACAAGCTGACGTCACCGACGTCATGTTTCTTGAAAAACAGGAGAGCTCAGAAAGAGACGATGTGAAAGAAACAAAAATAAAAGGAAAGTGGACTTTCAAACCAAACAAGATGTAATTTTCCTGCAATTTTCCGCAATCATACAGCTTCACAATAAACAAAGCAGGAGTAGAGTTTATAGAAGGCACATTGGATAACTATCAGTAAACTTAAGCACTGTATTGAAAGCGTGGTGGAATGGTCTTTAAGCCATGTTTCTTTTTTATTTTAAAAACTGAATGATAGTGAACTGCAGCAAGCTGTTTTTCTGGGTATTGTCACAAATATACTGAGTCACGTTGCTTCATAAATATTTTAGCGTAAGCTAATGTGTCATAAATTTTGGATTGATTGATTTGATTGATATGTAGAATTTAACGTACCAAAACCACCATATGAATATGAGAAGCCCCGTAGTGAAGTCATGGTAATAAGGGCTGCAGCGCGAGCACGAAGGTGCTAGAAGAAACACAGGAAAAGCGAGGCACGGAAGGCAAAGAGGACAACACGAGCGCTGTGTTGTCCCCAGAATATGTCACGTTGCTCACGTTTGCTGCTAAAAGGTTGCCTGTTGTGTATATTGAAACGAAGATGCGCGAGCGTACGGGGTGCAGGAGAAGAAGAAGAGTAGTCGGGCGCGCCTGGACTGTGTGGTAGGGTGGAAGCGTTCTAGGCCTGTCTCAGAAGTACGCTGCTATTTCACAACGCCATTTCACCTCATCTGTAAATAAACACAGTCACTCGTAACAGTTTGGTGGAGGTGCTGGGTACATCGATCTGGACGACCCAGCTCCACCGAGTTTGCGACGGAGCAGACGCTTGGCAGGCTTGCCACTGCAGCTATTAGACATGGAGGACGCGGGAGCAGGCCATAACAACCTCGTTGCTGATGAGCAACACGCTCACCAGCCAGGACAAGATCGCTGCGGCTAGCCGGGACGTCAGCCGAGGACCTTTTCGGGGCAGCCGGATGACGATGTTGACGACTGGCTCAAGCACTACGAAAGAGTGAGTCGCAGCAACCGCTGGAGCACTGCTAAGCAGCTTGAGAACGTGGTGTTTTTTTCTCGTCGGCACCGCGTCTCTTTGGTTCGACAACCATAAGAGTGCATTGACCACATGGGACATTTTCGTGGACGAGCTGAAGAGGTGTTTTCGTGATTCAACAGCTAAGGTCAAGCAGGCGGAGCAAACGCTTTCACGCAGAGCTCAGTTACCTGGCGAAACATGCACCACCTAGATTGAGGCCGTCTTGAAGCTTTGCGGAATCGTGAGTGCGACCATGTGTCACGAAGATAAGGTAGGTCATCTGCTCAAGGGAATCGCGGAAGACGTGTACAGTTTCCTTATCACTAAGGAAGACTTACACACACCTTTCGACCTAAGGAGGCACTGCCGAGCGTTTGAAGCGCTAAAGAGGAGGAGAGTCCTACCAAATTTTGGATGTCTTCAGAATGTGCCCACGATTGCAAGTGTCAACTTTCCATCGCAGGACGACATCTCTTTTCTTATAAGACGAGTGGTTAAGGAAGAACTTTCTCAACTGCAAGCTGAGGACACCGCTGGTGTCTGCCATCAGTGTGCATTCGACCAACGGCCCCGTGAACCACTGGTACCTCGGATGCGACAGAGCTACTTTGAGCCTCGCCCGAATTACACCGATCGGTTCGAACGAAGGAGTGAATGACCCCTCCAAAACCAGGAGCGCAGGCAAGGTGCGTCACAGCGATTTACTCCTCGACCACCATCGCCCGGCTTTTATCAACCAACGAGGTTTACTTCACCGGGGACGACTAGACGCGACACCCGTACTTGCTACAACTGTGGGCTACCTCAACACATCGCTAGGTACTGCTACCGTCGCCAGCAGCGAGCTCCACGATTCAACGTGTACACGCCCTATGTACCTGCTGGCTAGTCTCGACCTTTTCAGGGCTCTTTCCAAAAGCAAAACGCAGCACGTGCTGACTCGCCTTGCTCTGACCACAGCTTTACCCTACCACAAAGTCCAGGCGCCGCTCCACTACTCTTCTTCTTCTCCTGTGCCTCATAGGCTCGCGCATCTTTGTTTCATTTCACCACGAACAACACCACGAACAGTGAAGGACCTGCGAAGTTTTCTGGGTCTGTGCTCATATTTCCGCAGATTTATCAAGAACTTCGCACAACTTGTCTCCCCACTGACGTCCCTTCTTCATACAGACACACCGTACTTGTGGGATGAAAAATGCGAGGCTGCATTTCAACAGCAGAAGTTTTTATTGACTTCAGGACCCATCCTAAAGCATTTTGATCCTGAAGCTTTGACTGAACTTCATACTGATGCGAGTGGGCTAGGAGTTGGCGCTGTGCTGGTCCAACTCTGCAACAGCCGCCAGCACGTCGTAGCATATGCCAGTCGGACACTGACCCGAGCAGAGGCGAACTACACCGTCATCGAGCTCGAGTGCTTAGCAGTCGTCTTCGCCATTCAGAAGTTTCTACCGTATCTACATGGCCGCGAGTTCACAATAGTGACCGATCACCACTCACGATGCTGGCTTGTGGGACTTCGTGACCCGTCTGGCCGGCTGGCTCATTGGGCGTTGCGCCTGCGAGAGTACAGCTTTTCTGTTACCTATAAGAGCGGGCGATGTCACACGGATTTCGACTGCTTATCCCGCCATCCTTCAGTACACACCCATGCTGACGACAATGACATTGATGACTATTTAGTTTCTGTCTCGTCCGACTTCCCAGATACAAGCAGCTTCAAACGTGAGCAGCAGCGCGACCCTACTCTGAAACCCTTGCTCGAAGCTGCACATAACTCTGTCGACAAGCACTTTAAAATTTCAAATGGCTTTCTGTATAAAAAAACTATTTTGCCTATGGCCTCCCGTTGCTTCTAGTTTTGCCTGAAAGCCTGCACCAGGTCGTCCTTCGTTTTGCGCACGGTGACATAACATCCGGTCAACTCGGTTTCACATGGGCGCTACATCGACTACGTGAGAGGTTATACTGGCCTAAAATGTGGAAGACCACAAAACAGTACGTCACCAGCTGCGCTATATGTCAGCGCCACAAGCGATCCACCACTGCCCCTGCAGGTGGTTTGCGGCCCATCCCTCCACCGACATCCCCTTATGAAAAAGTCGGCATCGACTTGCTCGGACCCCTTCCTAAGACCCCATCGGGCCACCGTTATGTTATAACGGGCGTGCATTATTTATTGCGTTATGCGGAAGCAGACGCACTGACATCGGCCACAGCAGCCGCTGTTTCTTCTTTTCTGTTAAAACGGGTCTTACTGCGGCACGGTGCTCCACGGGTTGTCATCAGTGACCGTGGACGACAATTTATCGCCGATGTGGTTGAAGAAATTTTGCGCCTCTGTGGCTCCTGTTATTGCCACTCCACCCCTTAGCATCCGCAAAATAACGGTCTCACAGAGAGAACAAATCGAACTCTCACGAATATGCTTTCGATGTACGTTGATGCTGACCACAGCAATTGGGACGCCGTCTTACCATTTGTTACTTACGCGTATATAACTGCCAAACATGAAGTTACTGGACATTCGCCCTTCTTCCTGCTTTACGCACGAAATCCACAGAGTTTTCTGGACACTCTATTACCTTTCTCGCATCAGGAAGATCTGTCCATCGCTCAGACATGTCGCGCTGAAGAAGCACGTCAACTAGCGCGCCTTCGAACATTGTCTTCGCAAGAACACAGCAAGAGTCGCTACGATTCCAAGCATATCCCCTTAGAGTTTTCTCCTGGTGACTACGTGTGGCTGTGGACTCCTCTTCGTAGAAAAGGATTGTACAGAAAGTTTCTAGCAAACTATTCCGGCCCATTCGTGATAGTCACTTATCTCAGTAACGTGAATTATGTTGTCGCCCGAGTCGCAGCCAATAACCGCCGTTCGCGCACTACGCAAATTGTTCACGTAGCCCGCCTCAAACAGTACCATCATAGGCCTATTTAACTCGGTCGGCGAGCTTCGTCTGCCGCCGGGGGAAATGAAACGAAGGTGCGCGAGCCTACGGGGTGCAGGAAAAGAATAAGAGTAGTGGAGCGGCGCCTGGACTGTGTTGTAGGGTGGAAGCGTTCTAGGCCTGTTTCAGAAGTACGCTGCTATTTGACAACGCCATTTCACCTCATCTGTAAATAAACACAGTCACTCGTAACAATATTATCATATGTGCTGCGAATAATAAAATTCAGTTGGTAGTCAGCGCTCGTGTTGTCCTCTTTGCTTTCCATGCCTCGCTTTTCGTCTGTTTCTTTTAGCACCTTCGTGCTCGCGCTGCAGCCCTTATTGCCGTGAATTCAAACCAACTAGCCCAAATAGCCATTCTTCTACCGTAGTGAAGGGCTTCGGAAATTTCCTCCATCTTGGGGTCTTTAACCTGCATCCAAATCGAAGCACACGGGCCTACAACATTTCGACCTCCATCGGAAATGCAGCCGCCGCAGCCCCGATTCGATCCCGCGACCTGCGGGTCAGCAGCCGAGTACCTTAGCCACTAGACCACGGGGGTGGGGCGTAATTTTTGAACAAATAATGGTGACATTTTGTCTGAAGAGCACTATTCGTTTAATTTGTTTCAGAGATTGTGAACAACAAAGCACACTGTGCATTTCTGCTTTCACTGCCACCTTCTTGCTGTGTTATCATAGTGATGTCTGTCCCCGCTACCTTCGATTTCCTTTAAACAAAGTACATCGCCCGTCATAGTGTTCTGTAAAGTGAGGTGTACCCGCCAAGAAAGCTTTGTAGCTTCGACTTTGTACGGCTACAGAAGAAACGGTGAAGAATGTGTTCGCGCTGGTTGCCACTGTCAGATAACTGAAATACACATTTATATGTGCTAGCACTACGCATAGAAGTATAACATCGTACCTGCTATTATTAAAACCAACAGAATCCTAGTTAATGCTTCTCAGCATGGCTTTGCGTTATCTTCTTCTGCTGTGAACGCCTAGTTGCACAAACATAGTTATACCTGTTTCTTGTGTTGTATTTACCGCTATTACTTTCGTTGTTCCTGCCCTAGAAGACCCCGCTTCACAATGACCAAACTACTCGAAGTATATACAGAAATCGCATCGTAAATTTCTCTCCTGCACCGCGAAGTGGCATTCACACTATAAAATCAATTTGACTCAAGTGATTGGGTTTCTGAATACGAGCTTTAACAATTATTTACTGGGGCGGAACCCGCAGGAGTCATTATGGCAAAAAGGAAGGACGGCATGCAGTCAAAGCCCAAGGAGAGCGTTTGCAACTATCTTTGTGGTAGTAGATGTCTGTCCTGTATTACGCTCTCTTTTCTTGGCTGCTGGAAACTGTTTGCTGCACAAAATAGGCACATTTTCTCGACAGAGTACCTGTGTTTTCGCTGAACGAGAGTGAACAAGCTCCATCGCCAGGGTATAGTCATGCTTCTCAAATAGCTTTCATGTACTCTCTGCGGTTGTTATGCTACTCTCTTACAAAGTTTTAGCATCTGGTCTGGCTAGAGTACATCAACTTCTTCCAAGAGTAGAATAACTCCTGATGCTAGCACTAAGGTTTAAAATTTTTAAAAAGACGAGAATTCTCTACAAACACTGCATGTTCAGCATAGATTCCTTGTAGCTTACGTCTCATATACTGCATGAACATTGTTGCAAACAATATAATCGTACACAAAAACAGCAACACTGCACATATAGACAATTCGATGAATCAATTCATGTATGGCAACAGTGCTATACAAGACAAAGATAGCTGTGCTTAGTGGGGTACACGTGGCCCTTTCGCTTGGTGCTGTACTAAAGTTCCTTGATTGTGGCGTCGGATCACGTTGCTTCATCGAAGATGAAAGCTGCTGGACGCGGACTGCCTCATTCTCAATGGTATCAATGGTTTCACTGGTAAAACAGCGAAAATATATTTGTGCTGGGAGCGCAGACATTGAGCCTCTTCGAGGAATCGCATCAGGTTTACTTCAACTTGAAGAACATGTCTAGCAAGCCCGAGAGAATAAAGTGACTACTCATGTGTAGCGGTCTTCTCCGTAAAATGCCAACACACATTTGCGGTGCATTACTACACTGCAACAGGCAAAGCAATAACAGTGTTCGGGGAAATTACGTTGCGACTCACGCTGCAGATTACTTGTATTCTATTGAGTTTTGTTGTCACATGAAAAGCTGAATTTGCATGCTATTCCCTCGATTACCAATTAGAGCTTTGCCTTGCAAATAGTAGCTTGAGATAAGGCAAATCGTAAATTCGATTGTATTATAAGTGTTCTTCACTTTCGTTCACTGATTCATGGTATGAGGTTTCTAATGCAAGAGGTCGTAAGCTTACGAACACTTGCTTGTTCGGGTTGGCACTTGTTCATATTCGAAGCAGATTTATGAACGTACACTAAGCAGGCTACGAATGCACCGACATTATACATAGGCGTGTGCGTTCGTGGACGTGTATGTTCACACTTGTGATATAAAAGTTGCTTGGGGGGGAAGGATTAAATACGCTTATTTGGAATGAATAGCACTAGGACTTCTGCTGAAAACAAGCATAAAGTCACACACGTAATGCAACTAATTTCCTCAGGCACTTGCTTTTGTAAACAAAACTAATCTCCAATCTTAGAGGGGCCTGAATATTGATAAGACTGTACGCAAGTTACATCATGGTAAACTCACTGAGGAGAATTAGGTCATCGCGAGTGAATTCGTTAGAACAAACTACCTTACCGTTCGTCACCTTCCCTCCAATGCGTGACTTTCTCTTCGTTTGTTTGTCCATTTTATCCTGGCACAACCGCGATGGGGGATCGGCCATGAAACGAACGGTGTCTTGCTATTTAAAAGGAAATGTTCATAATTGCGCTATGTTACGCTTTCAATGAATATGCTTAATTTTGGTAATTTTTTATAACACTGAACTTAGCATTCTCTTCTTCTCGTCTCTCGAAAGAAATCGCAAACGACTTCGCAAATGCTCCTGTGGCTAAAACCAAGCACAATAGCCCCAAAGGAAAGAAGAACCGGAAGGGATAAACTTATAATCAACCTTCGAAGCGCTTCATCTAGAAGTCTTTTCCTCTGATTGTTAAATAATCTGCACGTTTTAAAGAAATGATCAAGAAATTCACACTCAGTGCATTGGAGGCATAACGGTGACTGTACCAGACCAGACCTATGTAGGTAAAAAATCAGCGGGGGGACTCAGCATCTTTTTTGGTAACTGCGATTTCAGTCTTTTTAGAAGAACACCATCGATTCTCCCAACAATAATTGAGGTGAGGGAACTCAAAAACTGACAACGCAGACTTTGCGAAGTTGTCCGATACGGCAATTTTTTTCAAAACGCGCAGCAGTTACAAACGCCACCGTCGGCAAAATAGGCATTATCGGACCATTACATGATAAAAGTGCGAGTGCAACCGCTTGTTCCTTTAGAGGTATACCTTCGTGCCCTGGTACCCATATCAAGCGAATTTTACGCATATGTCGTGGAATGAGGGACACAATATTATTAAAGAAATTAAAAAAAATGATGCAGTTAATGATTTGCGCCGTTCTCCGTCACGCGTTGTCGTTATTTTCTAGGAAGTGATACAACAATATGTTGCCATCTTTACACCACGCTGCCAGTCATTACAACAGGCTGCAATGGTGGCTTCGTACTGCTTTCTTTTTTTTTAGGGGCAACGCTCCCCTTAGTCTAGCCTTGTCATGCGTCACACATAACCGAGAAAAGAGATGAAAAAAAAGACAGTATATCCCGAACAGTAAAACAGATGACGCTGTCTCATAGAAGTAGGCACAAACTGCAGTTCAGTGAGGACATTCTAGATGGCACTGTACCACTACACTCTAAAGCAAAATTACCCGAAAAAGGAGTAACGGTCCCCAATATGCGCGCGCGATGAACGGATAGACCATTGAGGAGCAACCACAGAGGGAAGCGTGCCGCTTAAAAACCAATTGGTCTTCAAATACGCTCTAAAAGAATGAACCGCCTGGGAAATGCGGGCAGTGCGCTAAGCATTGACAAGGTCATTAGCCGTCCTCCCCCTCTCCTGGTTTTGTATTTCCCCGTATTTTGCTGGCGACAGTTCGCGTTGATTCGCGTTCGGAGTGCTCGACAACGGTCGCCTAGATTCGACGATTTAGGAATTACGACATGGTGCTTGCGTGTACGCTTGGGTGAGCGTGCGCTGCTGCTTTTACGTTTCGCCGCACCCATGAAGTCTGGAGCAGATATCGACACGTCACCACGCCGCGCTGAATATCTCTAGCTTCAAGATAGTCATGACCAACACTCGACAGCAACAGCTAGGAAGTCCAATATGGTGGCCGAGAATACCGCAGGCCTATTGGATACATTACTTCAATCCGACTCAGGGTGGAAATCAGCGCTGGATTCTATCGCAAGTAGGTGTTCATTCTTTCTTCGGCTCTACTTATCGCGTGTGTGATACGGATTGCGCTTGCCGGAGACGGGCTTGGTCGTGTGGTATATAGCACGCACTGAATGCACAGCGAAGGTCAGTTTGGGCGTCTGCGGTTCGCCTGTGCTTTGCGATCACCTGTAAATTGGACGCCATTGCCGTCGGCCTCCCGTGTGCTCGCTCATCGATTGCTTGCCCGTCTTCGCCACGGCGATGAGCTCCGGGCTCTTCCCGTCAGTCAGTCGCAAGCAGCTCGCCGTCCATTGGCCGCGGCGGCGGACTCGCCGCGCGCTGCACTGGCTCGAGTTTGTGGAAAAGGGTCGCATTGCCGTCCATTTCTTCGGCGCTAGCTCCAAACCAGCTCGACGCTGTTATGGGTGGCAGCTAAGCGTACGCTCGCTCTCCTCTTTGAAGTTCGCTGGTGGCAGACACTCCGCGTGCAGCGTCGTGTTTGGTCTCACGTTCGCTTGCTCGAGCTGAACGTCGTCGCTCGCTTAGAACGCGCTGACTTGTTGGCGGCATGGTGGTTTGCAGAGTTGTGGCGGCGGCCGCCGCCCCTAAGCTGTTGCACTACAGGAATCAAAATAAGTCTTTGACGATGTGTGACAACACGGTGAAATCATTAGCATGTGATATCTCATGTATGTTGTTATTTCACCTTGCACGTATTTTTCATATGCATTCGTATTTGTCCTCTGTCACGTGTGGCTCACTATTTTACATCCTTATTGCGCAGCCATGGGCACATACCGTGCTGAAGGCTGTGTGCGCTGGCATCTTCGATGCCTGTCATCCGTCTCTTTTGTCAGAGCACCTCCTGAAGAACTGTACGAAATCTGAAGGTAAAGTTATTTGTGTGTCATACTTTACCCGCATGTTTTATAATAACTTGCACGTACGTGTCATATGCATGCATCTTCACCGTCTGTCACGTGTGTCTAGCTATTTTTACAATCTTATTGTACGTGCAGCTGTGGAAACACAACGGGTAAAAAAGGCTGCGTGCGCTGGCGTCTGCAATGCCTGTCATCTATCGCTTCCTTCGAAGGAGCTCTAGAAGGAGTGAACAAGATATGACAACGAGACTGGACTTCTACACTTTACCACGAATTCACTTAATAGAATGGAGAAACTTCATGTGTATGTAGAAAAATAAAAGATTTTGATGTCTCATTTTCTCTTTTGTTGTTGCCGTGACTCCGAAAGCAGTTACATATTGGTCGCTAAGTACTTTTTCGTGTGTTCTTTTCTGCGCTATTTGTTGCTCACTGCGCAGAAAAACAGGCGAAAAAAGTATTACCCCTGGCCAAAAATAAATAATAAAACAATGTTTGAACTGGGGATAAGAAATTCATCTGATTGGAGTATTTGAGTAGATCAACCGTTCGTCCGGTGAGGTGCAACTGTAAGGACTAACGCTCGCCCGGTAAAGTGTAACTGTTGGATTACCAGTTGCTCTATAAGGTACAAGTGTGAGAACTTAGTATTAGTTCTTTGAGATGAAGTGTGGTGCTAACGGTTACTCACTAAAGTGTGAATGTGACGACTAAATGTTAGTCCCTTGAGCTCGTCTGTCGGAACTAACTGTTAGACCCAGTGCTGTTAGCCCTTAAAGAGAATACTCGTTGTGGCAGCCCCAGTGGTTCCCAAAAGAGTGAACTACACACCCTCTTAACACCCTTTTGCCTTAGAATGTACTCTCCAATTGGCTCCTGGATAGTCGTCGTATGGGGCGCATGGCTGGTGGGACATGGGCAAAGCACAGCAGCGGGAGCGTTGAAGACGCTTGCGCTCAGCTTCCTTGGCTCGCGTCTCGTCGGTGTTACTCCCATGTCATCTGCATTCTCAAACGCGATTGGACGCATGTATGGACAGACAGATGCACGGATTGACGGACTCATGCTTCACCCTACTCATCATCATTCACTCCGTGAATATGCTGTGATATTTTCGTGCTTGCAAGGGGGCATGGGGAAAACAAAATAACTATGCGGTCACTGCTCAACGCGTACAACGTGGTAACATGTCTTCTCTCAAGCTTGACCCTTTTAGCGCCGTTCGCAGGCGCGGCCGCTAGGTGACGAATGCTTAGATGAAGTCGCGACTACCTTTCGCGCTACGGACAACCAGAGTTACATATTCTAGCCACTTTCTAGTGCGAGTAGCTCAACATCTCATCTATGCATATTTGAAAAGCAGATGCACATGTTGCACATGCAAGTATCTGGTAACCGCTACGTACTATGTAGGCATGGCAAATTTTTATTATAAAATCACATGACGTTCAACGCCGGTTTAGTTACTGAATTTTACTTATAAGCTGGCATTTTGTGTTACCGCATTAATACGCTGAAAAAGCTACGCCCAAGTTCGGGAGTTGTAGTAAGGCACCTACCAACGCACTTCCAAAGATCTTTCAGCAGTGCTGGCCGAGAAATTACCTACGAACGTTACTATCGAACGTCTGGTCCGACTTGCGATGCCACGGCGTGTACCAGTACGCCAGAAAAACAATGCCAGTCAACAAAATTACAATTCAAGCGAGTCTCTGGCAATCTTTGCATTAGCTTACCTCGGTTACATTTATTTGCAACGGTGACAGGCTTGCGTAATGCTTACACGTCAACCTTCGCGAATGGCAAATGTAAGCCTAGCTTACCAGACGAGGCCGTCATGCATGCAATCGGCACTCCTGGCTTTATTGACACGTGATTCCGCGGGTTAAGAACAACTGTAAAGTAGAGCTCTGCTATCGGTTAACCTGAATAAACTCTTACATACGGTGTCCGCTCAAAGAACGATTAAAATCAAGAGAAAGTTTTAGAACCGTTAGCAAGCGCTGTGGGCGTTGTAGGCGTAGCGGGCATCATATGAGTTTTAGAATAGCGTTAGCCCTTCTACATACCGCAACGCATGGTCGTAGTGACACCATAGCCTCGAAACCACGCTTGCAGGATACATGCGGGCCACGACCGCCACACGCAATTTCCGATTGTCTGCGTGTTGTCCGCGAAAGCGAACAATGAGTCGCGTTACGACCCATGCGCCGTGGCAGCGATCGCACCCCAAGGGCTCGCAGTGCGCTATTCTAAACTCCCTTATGAGACGCACTTTCAGGCAGCGTACACGAGCCGCCACATAAAAAAACCATGGGGGCATTTGTTGACGCTTCTCTGATTGACACGTGACAACCCGGGCTTATCTTTCCGTACGCATTCATGAAGTAACACGTTGACGTACTTACCCCGTCACGGTAGTCTAGTAGCTAAGGTACTCGGCTGCTGGCCCGCAGGTCGCGGGATCAAACCCCGGCTGTGGCGGCTGCGTTTACTTTAGAGGCAAAATAAATAGGCTCATGTGCTCAAGATTGGGTGCACGCTATAGAGCTTCAGGTGGTTGAAACCTTGCGAGCCCTCAACTACGGCGTCTCTCGTATTGATGTGGTCGTTTTGGAACGATTAACCCCACAAATAGATCAATCATTCGCAATTTCGTACTTTCGCGCACATAGGATTGCGTCATAAAGAGTCAGCCATGTAGTTCTGGCTTTCGGTTTACAGATACAAATAAGCACACACTCACACAGTCACTGTACCAGCATGTCACCGCTGGCCATAGAGTGTACACCTTATTTCCAATCAAGTACGGGCGCACTTATCAAACATTACAGTCGATATAAAACTTCTGTGCACGTCAGCTCGAAGAAAAAGTGAGAAATGGCTATTGCACTCAACAGTAATAGCTGATAGCGTCCCCCAGCTTCTCTTTATTTCATGTATATGTGGCTGTGTATTCAGGGAATTCCGAAAAAACCTTGGCATCTTAGCCTTAGAAGCATGTCATTCATGGGCGGCAACCGTTTCCACTTTATGAAGCCGCAAAGTTGAGTTTGAAAAAATATCGTGTCTCTTTTGAAGCTGCGACCAGTGAATTCAAACGACATAATTTTTTTACCAGTTTTTTCACTGCGCAGCCTGAATGGTGTGACGTGGCATGTTGCAGGGTACCCGCCAGTTGATACGTAGACAGCGAGTTTTTATTTCCTACCCTGAATTCTTCTTTGTAGCTTATTGGCCAAGAATTCACACTCCTTAATATCGCCTTATACAGAGCTTTTTCAAAAGGTAAATGTCCAAATAAGTGTCGTATCTCGGATCAGTGATAGCAACAGCTCTATCGAGATACAGTTTGACGAAATTATTCAGAAACAAGCAAAACTTATGTAAGACCGCACTTTAATTCTAGTCTGAGTGATAATCTGGCAAACTATCGATAAGGATGGCCATTGCTACAGATACTTTGCAAAATTAAGAAAAGTAATGAATTGGGCTACTTGCTCCTATTCAAGATTGGTCATTATCCTCATTCATTTTATACTTTGTACCCATTTTTATAGCAGAGTTTTCGCAACAGTTTTCGCTCCCAGCAAATTAACTGCTCCAACTAGTTCAACCATAGTTTTAGCTGATTCACTGTGGGTGTCTTCCTCTCTCACTGTAAATGAGAACTCACACGTGCTGAGTACTTTCAAATTATTAGTTCCAACGTATATGCAGTTAATTAAAATGGTTGGGGTACCAGGGCATAGGGGAATTTTTCTCATTGAAATGGCGGATGCATTATCTAAGTCCTCTCCCATTGGCTCGGTTCTTCACATAATATCAGCATCTAAATTCGTTAGAGGGGCAACATTTAGGAGCACAGTAATGTTAGAAAAACTTCTTTGCCGTCTGATTCACACATCAGAACATCAACACCCAAATCTTCGTTGTAGCTGTAAAATATGTGACATGCATTCAGTTGAAGTCCCAATCACAAGGCAGAGGTGTCCTTCTTATCTCAACTAATATTTACACAGAGCTGGTCAGGCTGCTTCCCCTAATCGCTGGTTTTGTGAACTACCTTAGACAACACAACACTATATAAAATACTGTAGTACTACGCTGCCTAGTGCTAGCTCACATTACATGCCATCTTCCGTCTCGTAAGAAATGAGTTACACACTCCAAATGTGCTCTTATTGGGGACATTGTCCCTTGGGTTCAGTGACGGGAATGTTGCCGATGCCTTGCAGGAGTTTATTACAGCTTCAAAAAGATTGAGACTCCAGAGCATAATTTTTATTCCTACATTTCTTTTTTCCGAATCGCGTTATTCATTCAATTGTTTATCGCTGCTTCTGAAACCATCTGCTTCATTTTCTGCATCCGTTATTTGTAAATGTCCATTTCTCATTCAATTTTGGCCCTTCTCATTAGTTTATAAACGTGAACTAACAAATTAACAAAGGGTAGTTTGTCAGAACTACCCTTTTTTTGGGCCAATCCCCAGCGTTGTTGTTTGCTAGTTTCCAGGCCCTTCCTTTTTTCCTTCCTTCCTTCATTCCTTCTTTCTTTCCTTCCTTCTTTCCCTCCTTTCTTCCTTCCACCCTTTTTTCATTCCAGCTGGTCAATTTCATCTCTGCGTTTTCCCCAGTAAACGTGTCTTTGGCTCACCGCTACAGACGAATCATCAAGTGATGGAGAATGCTAGATTCTTTTTCCAACCTGAACTTCGCAACCGAACTCTGCCTTCGCTATCAACGATGTCCACCAATGTTGCAAAGCAGACCACCCCTCCATCCTTACCAGCCTGCTGACCCAGCGTCCCGAGAAAGTGAGACCCGATCATCTTCAATGGCACTCATGACCAGAACTTCGAGAACTGGCTCCCTTTGTACGAGCAAGCTTCCATAGTAAATTGGACGAAACGACTAACTTGACCAAGTCCGTGGTTCTGGTTCAACAGTCATGAAGCTGATCTTACCAAGTGAGCCACTTTCAAGACCACATCCACGAACGTGTTTGTCCAGCCGGCAATGCGCAATCCCTACGCACAACAGCGCTTGCGGGATCGCGCCCAACTGTCTGCGGAAAGTTTCGCGTCCTACATCGTGGGCGTTGTAGGCCTCTCCCTTCGCTTCAATCTTAGCATGTCGGGAACCGCCAAGGTAAGACATAATATGAAGGATACCGCAGACGACTACTTTAACATGATGGTGGCAAAATACTTGGAAACAGTAGCGGAAGTTATCCAACGCTGCCATAGTTACTATTAGTTGCGAAAACAGCGCATTTCAACGCGATGACCTCTTTTCGAAAAGACCAGCACGTCAGTTGTGACTGTTGGCGAAATTTCTCTGAAACCGACGGTATCGACTCCACAAATCCAGAAATTCATTCCAAAGAAAGTGGCACGCCAGTATTCTTGCGCCCTTCCTTCCCAGCATTACTGATGAGCTGACCTCGTCGCTGCGCCAAACCATTGAAGAACAAGTCTGCGAGGCACTTCCAGCCTCGTACCTGCCACCACCGGCGTCCGTTCTTTTGACTTACGCAGACGTCGCGCGAAGCCAGACACACGTGCCGTCAAACGTCGTCGACACTGCCCACCAAACGAACGCCTTCTACGCAACATGCCTACCAACTGGCTCGCATGTTCCCATTCGCCACCATCCTTTAACACTTGCCAACAAACCTTGGTGCGCATCGGACCCATCTGTTTTTATTGCTGTCTGCCTGACCATCTTATGCGGTTCTGTCACCAGCTGGTCCCTCATTCAGGTACCATTGATGAACTTACTGGAACATCCACACAGATCCACCACAGACGCTGCTGCTCTATGCTGCCTCGGACACTTTTCCACCGAGCCGCCGCGCCTTCAACTATCGTCGACCACCTTCCCCACGTGGACGTTCGCCTTCACCGATGCTTCGGCGTGCACCACCTGCCCAAACAGAAAACTGGCTACCGCAGTACCCGAGGCAAGGACTGCACCACCGTCGAACTCTACTAGGCCTTGTTCTCTACCTACTAATAAAATAACTGTCTTTATTGAAGGTGTTGCAGTTCAATCATTATTAGATATAGGAGTTGCCATGTCTCTATTAAGTGAAGCAATGTGTCGCTAGTTCGGAAATGTTATGATTCCACTTTCTGGTGTTTCTGATCACGTAAACCATTTTATAACTTGCACGACTCCGCTACTCATCCAGGACGTTCTGTACGTGGTTGAATTCATCGTGTTTTCATGCTTCTCACACGACGTTATATTAGGCTGGGACTCCCTGTCATTGTTGATTGCGCCCGAACCGAACTAGAATGATCATTGCTCCGACGACGGTTTTAATATGCGTTGTATTTCTCGTGTTGTCTTCGCTGCGGAGACAGATATCCCACCTATATTTTGTGCTATTGTGTCGATCTTGTGCGACCAAGCAGCTTTTTCAAGCGTCATTTTCACACGATCAGAAGACTTCACTTCTCGAAAACATTTATTCTACCTTTTGCTCTTGTGATGGTCGAAAACACTTGCGCAACCATTTATTTAACGAATCTCCTTGCAGTATCAATGACATTGTTTCGTGGCGAATGCATCAGCCGCCTTGAGGTTATTGAATGTGTTTGCACTAGTCTACTGCCCGATCACGCAACAAGCCTTCAGTCCGCCAGTATTACTCCCGTTTTCACGCCTGACACCTCTTTTCTAGACGCTGTCCTTCCATAGATTGATTCGGACCTTTTTCTTCTCCAACAAACCCAACTCTCGACACTTCTTGACCACTTCCGGGCATCTGTGTACTTCAAGCAAGCCAATCTGGGTCGAACAACTGCAATTGCTCATCGTATTGACAATGGCACACACGCACTAATGCGTCAGCATCCATACCTTGTCTTTCACATTGAAGGCGAAGTTATTGTAGACCAAGCGTCTGATACGCTTAATCATGGCGTCATACAGCTGACGAACAGTCTATGGGCCTGCCCGGTTGTACTAATCAAAAAGAAAGTCGGGAGCACCCAATTCTGTGTTGAATACAGGCGCCTTAACAATATCAACCGCAAAGATGTTTATTTACTCCCCAGATTTCACGACGCTCTCGAACGTTTGCAAGGGTCAGAGTTCTTTTTTTCGCTGGATCTTCGATCACGATACTGGCAGGTACCCATGGATGACGCTGACCGCCCCAAGATTGCGTTTGTAATTCTGAATGGTTTATACGAGTTTAACGTGACGCCGTTTGGCCTTTGCAATGCCCTTGCCACCTACGAGCATCTGACGGGCAACTTCCTTCGAGGCCTCAAGTGGCAGACGTTTCTTTGCTATCTAAACGTCGTCGCCAATTTTTTCAAAAACTAATATGCCTATCTTCTGCACCTCACAAGTGTCTTGTATTGCCTCACACATACTGGGCTCGAAGTAAATTTAAAAAGTTGCCATTTTTTCCGCCCGGAAGCTCACCATTTCAGGGCATGTTCTCAGCAAGCACAGTGTTCTACCTGACCTTGGAAAACTCTGTGCTGTCGCCCAGTTTGCGAAGCCATCGACAATAAAGGAACTTCGAAGCTTTATCGCCCTATGTTTGTACTTTCCTCAAATTTTCCACAATTTCGCATTGGTCATGGCCCCTTCCAAAGGGCTACTTTCTGACAGTAAGGGTATTTTGGCGTGGTCTTCCAATTTCAATGACACATTTGCAAAACTACGCCATTTGCTGTCATCTCAACCGTCTGTATGTCACTTTGATCCAGATGCTCCTACCGAAATCCACACCCACGCTTGTGCACTCAGCCTTGGCGCTACTCTCACTCAACGCAAGTCTGGCTTCGACGAACACGTCGTTTCACATGCCAGTCACACTCTGACGAGTGCTGAACAGAATTAGTCAGTCAAAGAAAATGAATATTTGGCTATCGTTTGGGCAATCATAAAATTTAGACCTTACGTGTATGACCGTCCATTTGACGTCATGACTGATCACCACACCTTCTAACGGATATCATCACTAACAGACCCGTCTGGTCATCTTGCTCGTCGGGCATTACGCCCTAAAAACTTTGATATCCTTGTCGTCTACAGGTCAGACTGCCGACATTCAGATGCCGATGCTCTTTTTCGCTCTCCGCTTCCCCATTAACATGGCAGTGCGTCTGTTTGCAGACTCGATGCTGCAACACTTTCGTACTCTGGCATGCCCAATGAGCAGCGCTAAGGCGCTTGTATAGCCCCTCTGGCAGAGTTACTGTGTCAGCCGACCCATGTTACCACCAATCGTTCACTGAGGCGCACAGCTCGACACTTCATCCGCGATGGAATCCTGTACAGTCACAATTACCTTTACGACGACCGAAAGCGGTTGCTTGTGATTCCTTGCCACTTACGTGCCGATGTTTGCGACTTCCTGCACAGAGATCCTCAATGCTGCCTCGCCGGAGTGATAAAAACTTATGCATGGGTACTATTGGCGTGAAATGTACCACTTTGTCCGACAGTACGTTCATTCGTGCTCAAAATAGCAACGACAAATACGCCCAACGCACACAGCAAATGAACAACTGCAGCCGTTGCCTTGCCCTTACCGACCTTTCCACCACATCGAACTTCACCTGTACGGTCCTCTTCCCTACACATCTCACGGTAACCGCTGAGTGATCGTCAGCATTGATGACTTTACACCCTACGTTGAAACTGCTGCGCTGGCTGAGGCCACACCACGCGAAGTTTGCCTATTTATCCTTCACAATTTTGTTTTACACCATGGCTCGCCTCCTGACCAACTCAGTGACCACGGCTGTGCATTCTTCTCCGAAGCCATACAAGCCCTTCATGATTGCAATGTTGTGCATCGGACAACCACCACGCAGCATCCGCAAACGAATGGAATGACCTAATGATTTGATCGCTCACTGGGCGACATATTATCGTTGTATGTGTTTGCTGACCACATCAACTGACACCGCATACTCCCCGTTGTATCTTATGCTTACAACAGCGCTATTCAGTCTACGACAGGATTGTCTCCATTCTTCCTTCTCTTCTGGCGCGAACCTTCCTCATTCATAAACACCATTCTCTTGTATCGTTAGGACGCTTAGGAATGCACAACTCTAGCCGAAGTCGTCACCTATGCGTAAGAATGAAGGTGACTCACACGTTCTTTAACCGCACAAGATAAAGCGTAATAGAAAGACCATCATGACGAAAACCTATTTTTGCAATAATATTCATCTGGCACCTTGGTATTGCTTCGTTTTTTTTTATTTTTTATGTAACAATACTGTAGGTCTTCTGCAGACCCATACAGGAAGCGGACATACATCATCACAGGTAACCAAGTAGATACAATGTTCAGGAAATACAATATTTTGAGGGACGATATGCACAAAAGCTAAACCCTTAAAATAGCGGGTACAACAATACTACATTGGTGCTCTTCCCATACACGAGAAGACAAAAAAATAATAAAAAAACCACGTACTACGCATGAAAAACAATGTATATGTACAAAAGAGTACAATGCACCACTGCAAAACACGTTTTTTGTTATCGCAACAACAAGAACACCAAAATGTAACTGTACTGGCTCTGTTAACTGCTCCACAAAAGAACAAAATTCACCAATACTTGTAATATTACCAGCTTCACCTCATTGCACGTTCCAAGCGGTGACAGCGCGAGGGAAAAAGGAATAGTTAAACATATTTCTGTGGGCACTTAAGGGACGTATACATTTATCATGGTTCGTCCTAGTAGAACGGCGACCAGGCGGATGAATATAGTCGTCATTACAGATTTTAAGGTGACCGTGAAAAAGGCGATAAAAAACTTCATGGAAGCAACATGACGCCGGCTAGATAGAGTTGCTATGTGCGCTTGATGACGCATGTTCGTTACTATGTCACGCCAGGAGTATATTGAGTATATAAACCTCGGGCCCTGTTCTGTAATCTTTCAAGTTTTTCGCGAAGATAGTTTTGATGAGGGTCCCACACTATACATCCGTATTTTAGAATGGGCCTGGCCAGGGTTTTCAAGGCGGTAAGTTTGCCTGCTGAAGGTGCTCTGCTGAATTTTCTACGCAGAAATCTGAGTTGTTTAAATGCCTTGGCACATGTATTGGTAATGTGCTGTTCCCATTTTAAATCTTGCGAGAATGTGACGCCCAGATATTTTACTTTGTTAACTTTGCTAATATTGGAACCATTAGGATTGTACACAAATGACAAAGGTCGTTTTTCTTGGTGAGACTTATAAACGCAGTTTTAGAGACATTCATTTCGATTCCCCACATCTCACACAATTGGGAAATGTTTCGTAAAGAAGAATTGAGTTTTAATTGGTCATCAATACCGTGTATTGCAGTGTAAATGACGCAGTCTTCTGCGACAAGTCACAATGTTACACCTGGTTCCGCACAAGAAAAGATGTCATTAACGTACACAAGAAATATTGTTGGCCCCAAAACAGACGCTCGGGGTACACCGGAAAAAACACTGAGGCAGTAAAAGTCTACGTTGTTTAAAGTTATATACTGGGAGCGATTAGTTAAGTAGGCCGAAATCCACTCAATTACTTTGCTATTAATCCCAAGAGACTCAAGCTTGGCCATTATTTTGGAATGAGGCACACGGTCGAAGGCTTTCGCAAAGTCTATGAATATTGCATCAGCCTGAAGTTTGGAGTTAATTATGCCAGCAAAGTCATGCGCTATTTCTGCAAGTTGCGTTACCGTGGAGAGACCCCTACGGAGTCCGTGTTGCTTTGGGTACAGCATATTGTTATATTCTAAGTATTCTAAGTAATCTACAATGGCTCTGTTGAAGATGTGCTCCATTAATTTACAACAGTAGGTCGTCTGCGCTATGGGTCGATACGTGTCCCCCAGAAATCTGTTACCACTTTTATAGATCGGAATTATTTTCGCGCGTAGCCAGTTTCTCGGAAGTGCGCCAGTTTTCTGAGAAAACATAAATATTTTAAACAAAAAAGGAGCAAGCTTTTCTGCATAACGCCTAAGAAATGCATTTGGGATTTTATCTGGTCCCGGTGATTTCTTAACATCAAGTTGTAAAAGCAGGTTCAAGATACCTTGTGTGGTTATCTCGATTTCCGGCATGGCCGAGTCACGTTCAAAAAGCGGCCCTTGGACTGGGCATGCTTGGGTGAATACCGATAAGAAAAAGGAAGTGAACGAGTTAACTATTGCGTGCGTATTTTCAGTAACGATGCCACTGATTTCTATCTTACGAATAGGACTGTCCGGCTTAGCTAGGTAACGTCAAAATTTCCTCAGTTTTCTTGTCATAAAGTTGGTTAGGGTGTGTGAAAAAAATAGGTCTTCGCTTCGCGCAACAGTCTTTTAAACTCTTGGTAGCACCGACTTATTACAGCTGGATCGCATTTACACTTCCGAACTTTTTTCAGCTTCCGTTTAATATAAAATAATTCTTGCGTTATCCAAGGAGTCCTTCGTTTCGTCCTCTTACGTTTCGTAGAAATGCATGTTTCATCACAGTGAAAAACTGCCTTGAATTTGAACCACAAGTTGTCAACATCATCGGAAGGTTCAGCGTCAAAATCGTCTAACTGCATTTCTAGGTAATCAACAATACTTTCTTTGGCAGCTCTGGAATAATCTTTAATAAATAAAAGCGAATTTTTATTGTCACTTTTTGCCCGGCTGAGGTTAGGGAATTCAATTAAAACCATTTCATGCTCGGAAATTTTATCTTTCACCATAACGTGAGCATTTGTTGAGCTAGAAATTAAAACAAGATCTAAGATGTTAGAAGAAAGCCCTTGAATGCGTGTCGCTTGCGTTACGCATTGAGATAACGAGAAACTTAGCATAGTATCCAGAAGTTGCTCGCAGCACATTGCCTCTCTTGCTGCGGTTAGGTTTTCCAATCTATTTCTGCCAAGTCGAAGTCGCCAACAAGTACTAGCTTCGTCGAATCGTGCATTTTTGCGAGGAGATAGTTGTGCAGTTCCGTAAGATAAGATTCAGGTGCCCCAGGTCGTCTGTATATTCCATGTATCAGAAGAAGTGTGGTTGGAAATGTTACAATGCACCACAGACTGTCGTGGTTGGTGTGCCATTTTCTTCCTGGAACGTTAAGCAACTTTTATAGCGATAGCCACTCCACCTCCGCGGCTGCCACGGTCCTTGCGAAGTAGGCTATAGCCTTCTGAAAATATTTCTGAATCATGAATACTGGGATGAAGCCGCGTCTTGGTAATCACCGAAACACCAGGTGCAAAAACCAGCAAGATCTCCTCTAGTTTGTTCGTTTTCTTCACTATACTTCTGGCATTGAAACACTACAAAGAAAACGACGGCGTGTTTGCTTGACTTCATTGACTTGAACTACTGCCTTCGCGGCTAGCAGTTAGGGAACGCGCCGGCTGCAGAGTTATCCTTTTTCCCACGTGCCTATCCAAAATGCGGAGCGTGTCATTTATTTTCATCTTTTCGAAAAAAAGCACAAGCTCATCGCCACTGTCTCGGTTACAATTTGAGGACTTCCATAACTTCCTGCGTGTTTCATGGACTGCAAATGAAAAATCCTCGGAAAACGATATGTTCGTACCTGTCAACTGTGATTAGTTGCGCAGTATTGTCATATTTTCAGCTAAGTCATCAAACCGCAGTATGACGTGACGATCTCGATCAGTTATTTTTTTGGCAACACATTGAACGCGCTCTAAAGCCTTCACTATAACTTTCAGTAGATGGCTGAAGATTTTGTTTTCGACATATTTCCTCAAAGATTCGGGGCCTTCATCATCACTTTATGGTATGCCGTATATCAAGATAACTTTACGGTGGCTTCTGTTGTCTAAGTCGACCATTTACTGCACAATTGTGCGACTTGCCTTTGAACCGCATTAACAGTTGCTTCACGCTTGCGAACTATTCCCTTACAGTCGTTGAGCGATGCCAGTGTATTCTCAATAAGAGACAAGCGCTTTTGAATGTCCTGCATTGTGGTCAGAAGTTCACTTTGAGAAGCCGTGATTTCGGTGACGGCATCTAAAATCTTCTGGAGAACATGATAATCGCGATCACCCTCTACGTCGGGATGAGGGCCTGAGGTTTCCTCTACGTCACTGTTCAGATTTAGCAGTAACTTAACTATACGAGACGCATCCGTACAACATGACCACAAACAACCGGGACTCGGCAACGCCACAAGGCATGCACAGCTAGCTCTTAAACACTTCGTGAAATGATTTTTTTCACCAACCTGTGCATAGATGAGCACGAAATTTAGCATCGTGCGCCTGGCAGTGACACCGAGCCCTCTGAAGCCTGGGCGAAGGCGTTGCCACATTTTATGCCGTTCCTTGTAGGTCGGTTGGGTCGCTGGCTTACCGAAACTTCGATCAAGATGAGCCACGTGACGCGACGCCGTGTCAAACCGGGGAAGCAATAAGGCTGTAGCAGGGGACAGGCCTACTTGATACGGTGCTGTCGATGTCACAGATGCAATGTGTCCCAAAGGCGCTGGAAACGAGGCATCACCGCGCAAACCCAGTCCCAGGAACACATGTGCATAGAAGAGCACAAAATTTAGCTTCATGCGCCTGGCGATGCCACCGAGCCCATCATCTGTTTCTGGGCTTTTCACCAAGCTACTGCTGAAGTACGACAGCCCCTACCAAGTTCTACGCCAAGCCTCACCGGTTAACTATATTGCGGAGCCGGTTCAACCATAGACAGGCCAACGCCATCGCTGCCGCGAGGCTGCTGATGTCAATCGATTAAAGCAGCACTACGACCCGCTCGTCTTACCAGTTCTATAGGTCACCAGGATGGCATCTTTTCTGGGGGGGTGATTAATTCGCAGCATTGATGTCTTACACAGGCAGGAACAAGAGCGAAAGAAGAGAATTAAGAGTGGTGTTGCTGCTCGTGCTCACTCCGCTTGAAAGCTTTTGAATTTACCCTCGGTGATTTCTCCAATAAACGTGTCTTCAGCTCACCACTAAAGGTGCCCTATAACCGTAAAGTGTTTTGGTGACGCGTTAGAGGTTGCTGTTGTCCATTGCTTCAAAAGTGTTGTTTTTGGCACTTTGGGAACGCATCGTTCGTGATCACAAAACGACGCTTTTGTTATCACTAAAAAGCACACTTTCAACAGAAAAACCTCATGATGGGAATTCGTGGTTTGTCCTCTAGATAACTCCTATCTGTACTTGTTTATACGCCCTCGAAACCCCCGCAGGCGTCTGCGCGAGCAAGCGTTTGGTGTGTAGTGACACCACGAGCCTGAGCTAACGGGGGGGCCGTGTCCGGGGAAAAGGTGATCCTGGGGTTTGAGTTGACACTAGGTGCTTGGACTTTTAAGCCCCCCCCCCCCCGGCAAAGGCAACACACCTCTTTTGCCCCGTCTTCACGTAGACGGCACCCTCGGGCTGACCCAACCAGGGTAAATCGGCAGTCACCATTTCCTATCTCTCCCCCAGCATCTTCGTTTTTATCTCTCACTTTTTATCTGCCCTGTCTTCTACTCTCTTCTGTTTAGTTCCAAACTTCCTGGCGGCTTGAGTTAACCCTGTGCAAATAGCCTACCTTGGCCTAAGCGCATTGGGTTATAGTTGCGTTGTACGGCTGGCGTTTGCAGGTTTTAGCATCCGCAAACTTGTAGCATCCCATCGTTGGGATCCATGGTGGGTGGTCACCAACAATATAAAACAGGCATGCATAGAGCCTTTCCTCTGCTAAATGATCATACCAACCCACAGCGGATACGCACCGATGACAAATTTTATTCAACCAGCCAAAAGAAAGATTTCCTCACTTCCACGTCATTCACTGTGAGAAAACTGGAAAGCAAGCCAAGACCGTATCTTCTTTCGTAGTTGCCAGGTGTCTTACCGAAACTCTCGGGGCTAGATACAAGATAACCAAAATGGCTAGCGGAGACCTGCTTCTCAAAATTTGGGACAAAGAACAATTTGAAAAGCTAGACGACCTCTCATTTTTCGGTGACGTATCGATCACCATAACACCACACAGATCAACGAACCTAACTCGAGGAGTAGTATCTGACGCAGGCTTACTTGACCTGGCTGAAACTGAACTTTTCTGAGAGGTGGAAAAGCCAAAATGTGAATAATGTAAAGAGAATTATCATCAGAAGAGATAACAAAGAAACATCAACGAAACACTTAATACTCATGTTTGCTTCCAGTAAACTGCTGGAACTTATTCAAACAGGGCACACAAAGACATCTCTCAGTCTGTACACACCAAACCCTCGTCGTTTCTTCTAATGCCAGAGGTATTGCCATGGCTCTGAAACTGTCGTGACCGCCAGACAAGTGGCCAATGCCGCCGCATTGTGCACAAGTGCATACTGACTTGTGCACGATGTGGCGGCCTTGGCCACTTGTCTGAGAACTGCAAACAACAACCACACTGTGTAAACTGTGAAGGAAACCATGCCGCATAGTCACGCTTCTGTGCATACTTGAAGAAAGAAAAAGAGATAATTACATTGAAGGTGAAGGAGAACATATCATTTAAGGAAGCATGGCGAAGGGCCTCATAATTTTATGGACCTACATATGCTGATGCAACACGTCATGGGGCACCGCCGCACCAGCCCCAGTCACTCCTTCGGCCCACACATAGCGAGCCGGCGGTTGTGGCACCTACCCCAAAGGTGGCTGTAGCCCAGACTACACCACCTACTCCCGAACAAAAACCGGAGACCCCAGTGTCCTCAGGTCTGAAGGCCTCACCTTACCAGGCAAGGCCCGAAATTCGAACTACTAGCTCGCACGTGTGCGCATCGAGTGCCTCTGAAGAGGCAATGAATACATCGGCACCCTTGGTGCTGAAAGAGTAGCGTAGCGCTTTGGAGCGCACAAACAAAACAAAAAATCAGATAACAGAGCCTGGTGACGGCCGTGTTACGTGAACTCAATTTTCCCGCCTAAACAGCCACTAGCTTTTTGTACACAGAGCACTACTTTACATTCACCACGAACACTCAAATAATTTATTGGAACGTCAGAGGGCCTTATCAGAAACCTTGACGACATCCACGAACTTTTACACGAATACTGACCAAAATGGTGTGTGCACAAGAAACAAGCCTTAATTCAAAACACACCAACTTTCTTCATAAATACGTTATTTTGCGAAAGGAACGTGATGATGCCTTGACATCATACGGAGGTGTTGCCATTATAGTGAATCAAGGGATTGCATGCACACACTTACAGTTACAAACATATTTCAAGGCAGTGGCTGTTCGAGTGGTTCTTTTTGATAAACTGACCACAATTGGCACCATTTATATTCCTCCTAGCTATCACCTGCAAAAACGTAATTTGCACTCTTTAATTGGTGAACTTCAAGAGCCTAATGTTCTCCTTGGAGACATTAATGCGCATAGCAGGCTATGGAGTGACTCTCGTTGCGAAGCGCGAGGCCGACTGATTGAACAGTTCCTTCTCTCGTCAAACACGTGTCTCGTATATAGAAAAGATCCATTCTATTATAATCTCGCTAATATTACCAAATGCTTCATAGACCAAAGCATAGTATCGCCGTCTATTGTGCCTCTACTCCGGTGGAAATTCATCAGTAATCCGTATTGAAGTGACCACTTCCCCTTAGTTTTGAGCACAACCACAGCAACTGAGTGTCCACCACGTGTCCTCAAATGGCTCATAAAGATAGCCGACTGGGAACAGTTTTATACCATCACTCGTTTAGGTTGGAGTGACATATGTACTTTGAGAATTGATGTTGCTGTCAACTACTTCACAGCGTTTTTGATTGATGCTGCAATAAAGTGCATCTCACAAACAAATGGACACCCTGGAAAACGGCGTGTGCCATGGTGGAACTCTGTATGCCGAAGCGCGCAAACAGCAAAAAGGAGAGTGGAGGTTGCTTCGGAACTCACCGACAGCCGAAAATCTTGACACCTTCCAGAAAATAAAGTCTCAAGGCCGGAGAACGCATCGGCAGGCCAGAAGAGAAAGCTGCCAGAAGTTTTTGTCAGAGATCAATTCATATACACAGGAGGCTTAAGTCTGGAACATGATTGGTAGGCTAGGAGGAAAACAAGTACACACAGTTCCACTCGTAAACACACAGGGCGAGAGCTTAGAAGATCGGACGAACTTCCTCGGTCCACACTTCGAATGGGTGTCCAGCTCGTCACACTATACTGACGCTTACCAAAAATACAGAACAAGAATAGAGAAGCAAAAACTCGAACACAAATGCAGTAGAGACGAGGCACGTAACCAAGCTTTCAGTTCAGTCGAGCTCCAAACATCACTTAACTCCTGCAGTACTTTCGCCCCAGGTTGTTACCATGTGATGTGTGAAATGTTAAAAAACGTACCAATCGAAACACAAAAATCTTACTTTCTTTGTACAATACTATCTGGTTTTCTGGCGCTGTCACTACATCCTGGAAAGAGGCTAACATTATTCCCTTTTTGAAAGAGGAAAAGGACCCATCTTCTGTTTTGAGCTATAGGCCTAATGCACTTACGAGCTGCTTGTGCAAAGTCTTCAAAAAATGATAAACTGCCGACTTGTACATTTTCTCGAAACAAACAATTTACTCGACCCATTTCAGTTCGGGTTTCGAGAGGGTAGATCTACCACAGACCACCTTGTTCGTATGGAAGCACAGATCAGAGACGCTTTCGTCCATAAACAACATCTTCTCACTGGATTCTCTGATATCGAAAAGGCTTACGATACAACATGGAGCTTTGGAATATTAAGAGATCTGTCCCGTCTTGGCGTGTGCGGAAGAATGTTTTACGTATTCGAAAGTTACTTGTCAAATCGGACATTCGGAGTTCGAGTAGGCAGCATTCTTTGCTAAAGCTTTTGTCCAAGAAGCAGGCGTGCCGCAAGGTGGTGAACTTATTTGCATACGTTTTATTACCAATTGAATTCTCTACGCTTGTCTATCCCTCAAAATATCGTTTACTTTACATATGTCGACGACGTTCAGTTCGGTTTTAAGCCTCTTAGCCTAGCCATGTGTGAGTGGCAGGTTCAGCCTGGTTTGAACAAAGTCTCCAATTGGGCTGAAGAAAATGGGTTCCGGTTGAATGCACAGAAAAGCACGTGTGTCTTGTTCTCCAACAAGTGAGGTATTCATCCCGAACCCGATATTCAAGTGCATGGGCAACGTCTTACCACTAATACCGAACACAAATTATTCGGCCTAATCTTGGACATTAAGCTAATCTTCATACCGCCCATCAATAATTTAAAAAAGAAATGCATAAAAGCTACAAACGATCTAAAAGTGTTGTCTCGCACTACGTGGGGAAGCAACCAGAAGTGTTTAATGAATTTGCATAAAAGCCTCGTATGTACCCTGCTAGACTATGGGGCAATAGTATATCAGTCTGCGACACCTACTGTCCTTAAAATGCTTGACCCTGTTCATCAACTAGGCATTCGGTTTTCTACGAGTGCTTTTCGCAATAGCCCCGTGCAAAGCCTGTACGTGGAATTGAACGAATCGTCGCTACACCTGCAGAGATGTTACATGTCTTTCAAATCCTATCTTAATGTATATGCTGACAAGGATTACCCATCACATTCCACAATTAATGACATGTCGAGCCTTGCTGTGTTTGGCAAACGGCCTTTTATGAGACAGCCCTAATCACTCCTGGTGAGGGGCCTAGTGAAGGAAACCGGTGTGCCACTCGAAAACCGCTTGATGGCTCCCGCAGTATGCCTGCCACCATGGCAGTGGAAGGCGATAGATTGCGACGTGTAATTCTTGGAGGTTACAAAGACTGCACCAATCAACCATATCAAGACATACTTCCTTGAACTACAACATAAATACACATGTCCTCAGTTCTTTACGGATTCTTCAAAGTCTAACAGTTGCGTTTCGTACGCAGCCGTCGGCCCATTTTTTTCGGAAGCCGGCGTTCTGCACTCTGATACAAGCATTATCACCGGCGAAGCTTATGCCATACTTGCGGCCGTTAAACACATTAGGTAAATAAAGCTACAGAATGCAATAATAAATACAGGTTCCCTAAGCACAGCAAAAGCTCTGAAAACACCTAAAAAGCACAAAAACTCTGTCTTTGTCTCGATTTGTTCACTCCTATGCAGTGTACTCATCCAAACATCATGTAGTTTGCTGAGTGCCTGGACATCGCAAAATACAAGGCAACGTTCTGGTGGACCAGCTAGCTGGATCTGCCCACAAAACGGCTAGCAATACATGGATACCAGTTCCTGCACTCGACTTGAAAGCCTTTCTTAAACGAAAGCTCAGGGAGCATTGGCATAGCACATACGGCACACACAAAGGTAACAAATTGGATGTCGTCAAGCCGCAACTTGGTCATTGGCCGCCAGTATCAAAATCATGCCCCACAGAAGTAATACTCACAAGGTTAGGAACAGGACATACATACATTACACATTCATTTCTTTTGTCTGGTGGTGATCCACCTTTGTGTGAAAGATGTGGAGAAGTGCTCACCATACTTCACATTCTGATTCAGTGCAAAGAATTAGACACGCTAAGAAGACAACACTTTCCATTTCCCTACCGACAGCAGATACCCCTTCACCCAGCAATGTTCGTTGGTAGGGAACCATTTTTTACACATAAATCATTGTTGGCGCTTTTAAGAGAAGTTCACACTTTTTTATATTATATACCCGGGCATTCCGTAGCATGACCTCTCCCGAGAGGTCTCCGCTGTGGTGGGTACACTCAACAAATCACTTGCCTCATGACCCTTGGACGCAAGGGTGTGAATGATGGAGGTACTTGTGCTAACGCCAGACATGTCCATTATTGTTTTTATTATCACAAACGTTTGTCATGCATTCACACCGCACACGTTTCACGGCAGAGTCATGTTTTCGTTCCTTCTATGTTTTTACCCGCCTTAGAGCGTTGAATTTTATGGCCCATATACAGCCGCTTATTACAATCATTGTTCATATCTCTTGTAACAAGAATTGGCGATCTTTGCTCATGAAATGGCCCTCGCGTCACAGAACATCAAACAGCATCATTACGCCCTCGAATTCAGAGTAAAGAAAACGGCCATGTGGAAGGGCCTACAAAGGGCGTTGATGGGGCAAAATCTTTACTTCTATGTCGTTTAGTGAAAAGAAACCAGGAGTTTTTTTATTCTTACTTGAGAGTATTTTGGAAAATTAGGGCAATATTTTACCCTTTTAAGGCGTTCTCAAGAGACAGAGCGGAATTATTTTAGTCGCGTGATCACGCTGTTTTTGTCTTGTTTGAATTCTCTTTCGAAATAAATAGGAATCCAGGGCGTTTTAGCTCACCCCTCTTCGGAGTACGGCCGCGAAGTTACAACGTAGCAACTTTGCGGCCGTGAAGCAGTCGAAAAGGTGTAAATCCTGTGGTTTCTTGCACGCCCGTGTTATATGCGAAAGGTATGAACATGACGACACTGTCTCAGTTTCTATGGTTGATGTCGACATACATGGAAATCATGTCTGTGATGGTCTTATTGAGCCGTTCAATTAATTCGTTAGCTTGTGGATGGGAAGCTGTCGTTCGGTGACGTATGATGCCGCTAAGTGTCATCTCTTCTTCCAGCAGTTGGGCAGTGAAGGCCTTGCCTCTGTCTGTTTGAACCACGGCCGGTGCACCATGGCGGAGGACGACAGCATGAATGCAGAATTTTCCGCGACATCGCTTGCCGTACCGTGCGTGAGTACTCGTGTTTCACAGTAACGGATTAAATAGTCAGTCACAACCATTATCCGGCGAATCCCCGCTGAATATTGTGGAAATGGACCTAGAAAGTCCATGCCAACGTGTTGGAACGGTTCTGGGGGTGGCTCCACAGGCTGTAAAAGACCAGCAGGTTTCATGGGCGGAGTCTTGTGACGCTGGTAGTCTCGGCAGGTTTTGACGTAGTGCTTGATAATACGGCAAAGTTTGGGCCAGTAGTAGGTGTGGCAGATACGAGTCAGAGTACGCCGGAACCCTAAATGGCCGGAAGATGGTTCGTCATGGCGCGCCTTAAGGATGTCATCTCGCATCACAGATGGTACGAGCAGTAGCGTGGTTCGAGCGTTGGGATGAAAGATCCGCTCGTGCAGGACGTTGTTACGGAGGAAAAATGATGAAATCTTGCGCCTGAATGTTCGTGGTGGCTGTTCAAGCTTGTTCTCGAGATAGTCGATGATCAGGCAAAAGTCAGTGTTATCACGCTGTTTTTGAGCCAAGTCGGAGGCTGTGACGGCCTTGAGGAAATTTTGCCATCAGTTTGGTCAGGAGGAATCGACTCGACAGGGGCATATGATAGGCAGTCAGCATCGGAGTGCTTGCGTCCTGACTTGTAAACCACCATAATATGATATTATTCTAAGCGGAGACTCCATCGAGCTAGGTGGCTTGAGGGGTCTTTGAGGCCTGCAAGCCAGCACAAAGAATGGTGTCGGTGACTATTTTGAATGGTCGCCTGTACAAATATGATCGGAACTTGGCTATGACCCCCACGACCGCTAGGCATTCCTTTTCTCTGGGGCAATAGTTCGTTTCCGCTGATGAGAACGTGCGACTAGCGTAGGCGATCACTCACTCGATACCTTCCTGCCATTGCACAAGGCCGGCTCCGAGGCCGACATTACATGCATCTGTATGCACTTCAGTGTCGGCATTTTCGTCAAAATGACCCAAGATTGGAGAAGTCTCGAAGCGTCGTCGTAGGTAGGGAAAAGCTTCGTGTTGTTCCGGGGCCCACTAGAAGCAACTTTGTCTCTCGTGAGTTGGTGTAAGGGTTCTGCTACTTTCGGAAAGTTCGGGACTAGCGACGTTATTACACTCAAAGGCCCAGAAAACGGGGTACGTCGTGTTTGTTAATCGGCGTTGGGAAGGCAGTAACAGCCAGTGTTTTCTCGGGGTCTGGGCGAATTCCGTCACTGTTGACGACATAGCCCCGAAACTTGAGCTTCTTGTTGCCAAATTGGCATTTTTTGGGCTTGAGCGATAGACCAGCTGTTCGTAGTGTCACGAGGTTGTGATACACGCAGCACTTGAGAGGAAGCACGCAGGAGTCAGGGCGGTGTCGGGCGAACTGTTTATTGGGCAAACTTGTGCCCAGCAAAACAGGGCCAAACACAACTCACAGCAACAGCGGCGTGAACAGTCGTCGGCCGACGGAAAAAAAAAAGACCCCCAGTGGCGCACTGCGCCGGCTTTTTATACACGCGTCGTAACGCGTTCCAAAGTGGCATACAAGATAAACGCGGCCTGCGTTGCGCTTAACAGAAAGTGATAGCGTCTTCCTTCGCAAACGAAAAGAACCGCATGTGTCAGTTTTTTATACACGCCACGCGTTCCAGAGTGGCATACAAGATAAACGCGGCCTGCGTTGCGCTTAACAGAAAGTGATAGCGTCTTCCTTCGTAAACCAAAAGAACCGTACGTGTCACTACCCCCCTCTGAAAAAGCATCGTCCCGATGCTAAAGACAGAACACAAGAGAGAGTACATGCAATAAATTACATTAACAATGCGTCACAGCTAATCAGCGCGCGTAATAAGGTTTAAGTCGCACCACGTGTACGACTTCGGGTCGTGCACGGCGTCGTTGGGATGACGTTAAGCCATCGGGCACGACCTCATAGTCCAGTTCACCACGACGTCGGACTACCTTGTAGGGTCCAAAGTAGCGTCGCAGGAGCTTCTCAGACAATCCCCGTCGTCGTATCGGCGTCCAGACCCAGACAAGGTCACCTGGTTGGTATTCGGTGTGGTGTCGTCGAAGGTTGTAGTGGCGCCTGTCGACCGTCTGTTGGCTCTTGATACGCAGGCGGGCTAGCTGTCGAGCTTCTTCAGCGCGATCCAGGTAGCTGGCGACGTCGAGGTCTTCTCCGTCGGTGCCGACCGGTAGCATGGCGTCAAGCGTCGTTGTTGGGCTCCGTCCGTAGACGAGCTTGTATGGAGCAAACTGCGTCGTTTCCTGCACGGCCGTGTTGTACGCGAAGGTTACATACGGGAGTATGGCGTCCCACGTCTTGTGCTCGACGTCCACGTACATGGCCAGCATGTCGGCGATGGTCTTATTTAGACGCTCGGTGAGGCCATTCGTCTGTGGGTGGTACGCGGTGGTTCGGCGGTGGCTTGTCTGACTGTACCTCAAGATCGCTTGCGTTAGGTCAGCAGTAAAGGCCGTACCTCTATCGGTGATGAGGACCTCGGGGGCTCCGTGGCGGAGGACGATGTTCTCAATGAAGAACATGGCGACCTCGGCGGCAGTGCCCTTGGGCAAGGCCCTTGTTTCGGCATAGCGGGTGAGGTAGTCAGTCGCTACGACAATCCATTTGTTGCCAGAAGTTGACGTCGGGAACGGCCCCAGTAAGTCCATGCCGATTTGTTGGAATGGCCGTTGAGGTGGTTCGACGGGTTGCAGAAGTCCGGCTGGCCTAGTTGTCGGCGTCTTGCGTCGCTGACAGTCTCTGCATGTTTTTACGTAGTGGGCGACGTCGGCAGCGAGGCAAGGCCAATAGTACTTCTCTTGTATTCGTGACAGTGTGCGGGAAACACCAAGATGTCCGGCTGTCGGGTCGTCGTGTAATGCTTCCAGAACCTCTGGACGTAACGCTGAAGGTACCACGAGGAGGTGGTCGGCGCGGAGCGGCGAGAAGTTTTTCTTCAGGAGGACGTTGTTTCGCAGGAAAAACGAAGCCAGTCCTCGGCGGAATACTTTCGGCACGTCGGCGGTCTTGCCTTGCAGGTAGTCCATGAGGATCTTGAGCTCCGGGTCAGCTCGTTGGCGTTCCGCGTAGTCGTCGGTACTTATGGGTCCCAGGAAAGAGTCGTCGTCCTGGTCATCCTGGGGCGGCGGATCGACAGGGGCGCGAGACAAGCAGTCGGCGTCGGAGTGCTTTCGTCCGCTCTTGTAGACGACGGTGATGTCAAATTCTTGTAGTCTGAGACTCCACCGTGCGAGGCACCCTGATGGATCCTTCAAGTTAGCTAGCCAACACAAGGCGTGGTGGTCACTCACGACTTTGAAGGGCCTGCCGTACAGGTAGGGGCGGAACTTTGATGTAGCCCAGATGATGGCAAGGCATTCCTTTTCTGTCGTGGAATAATTGGCTTCTGCCTTCGAAAGTGACCGGCTAGCGTAACTGATGACCCTTTCAAGTCCGTCGGTCCTCTGCACGATCACGGCGCCGAGCAAAGACCAAAGGGCACGACCTTAAACTCGAATAGGCCGTCTGGTGTTATGAAGGCAGTCTTCTCTCGGTCTCTCTAGTCTACTTCGATTTGCCAGTAGCCGGTTTTGAGATCCATCGACGAAAAATACTTGGCGTTGTAGAGTCTGTCCAGAGCATCGTCTATCCGTGGGAGAGATACACGTCTTTCTTCGTGATGTTGTTCAGGCGACGATAATCGACGCAAAAACGTAGGGTTCCGTCCTTCTTCTTCACCAACACCACGGGTCATGCCCACGGACTCGTAGACGGCTGAATGATGTCGTCACGCAGCATTTCGTCGACTTGTTGCTTGATGGCCTCGCGTTCCCGTGCAGAAACTCGGTAGGGGCTCTGACGGAGCGGACGGGCATATTCGTCGGTTATGACGCGATGTTTCGCGAGAGGGGTCTGACGAAGCCTCGACGACGACGAGAAGCAGTCCTTGTATTGGTGGAGTAAGGCTTTGAGTTCCTTTTGTTGCTGCCTGGAAAGGCTTTGATTGACGTCGAAGGCGGGCGCGGACACTGCTGTCGACGTTGCGGCTCCCTGAGAATCAGTGAGGGCGAAGGCATTGCTCGCTTCCACAAATTCGCTTAGATGTGCTACCGTCGTGCCCCTATTTAAGTGCCTATATTCGTTGCTGAAGTTCGTCACCATTACCTTGGCTTCGCCGTTATGAAGCTTGGCTATGCCTCTTGCGACGCACATCTGACGGTTTAGGAGCAGGTGCTGGTCGCCTTCGATGACACCTTGTAAGTTGGTAGACGCTTTGGTGCCGACGGAAATGATGACGCTCGACAGTGGCGGGATGGTTACCTGCTCTTCTGTCACATTCAAGGCATTGTGAGCGACGTTGCAGTCTGACGCCGTTGCATTATCCGTGGACAGCGTGATTGACCTGGATCTTAGGTCGATTACTGCGCCTTGCTGGTCCAGGAAATCCATGCCTAAAATGACGTCTCGCGAGCATTGCTGCAGGACCACAAAATTCACAGAATACGTCTGGCTGTGAATTGTGACTCTTGTTGTCTTCGGCTCACTCGAACGACCGGGTCGGCGTCGTCCTCTTGGCGGCTTGGGCTTGGCTCACGGCTGGACGGGGGCGTACGGTACATGGACAGAGAAGCACCTCCACCAGATGTCACGAGGTTGTGATACACGCAGCACTTGAGAGGAAGCACGCAGGAGTCAGGGCGGTGTCGGGCGAACTGTTTATTGGGCGAACTTGTGCCCAGCAAAACAGGGCCAAACACAACTCACAGCAACAGCGGCGTGAACAGTCGTCGGCCGACGGAAAAAAAAAGACCCCCAGTGGCGCACTGCGCCGGCTTTTTATACACGCGACGCGTTCCAGAGTGGCATACAAGATAAACGCGGCCTGCGTTGCGCTTAACAGAAAGTGATAGCGTCTTCCTTCGTAAACCAAAAGAACCGTACGTGTCAGTAGCGCATCAAGTACTGCCCGAAGACGCTGAAGGTTCTGCTTGAAAGTCGATGAAAAAACGACGACGTCATCTCAGTCGATCGCCACTTGAAACTAGATGAAACTGTGTCCATCATTTGTTGAAAAGTTGTGGGAACATAGCACAGTCCAAAAAGAACCACCTTGATATCTACGAGCCCATCAGGAGTATTGAAGACGGTCTTTTCCCGGTGACACTCGTTGACCTCAGTTTGCAAATAACCACTGCATAGATCCATGGATAAAAATTATCAGGTGTTTCTCAGGCGGTGGAATAGGTCCTCGATGGAAGGAAGCGAATAAACGTCTTTCTTTGTCACGGTGTTTACTTTGCGATAATCCACACAGAAGCGCAAAGTGCCGTCTTTCTTTTTCACCAACACAACTGGTGATGCGCATGGGATTGAATATGGCTGAATGATGTCGTCAGCAAGCATTTGTTCTATTTTGTCTTGAATGGCGTCTTGTTTTCTGTGGGAAACTCGATAACCATGTTGTCGACTAGGCTTTTCGCTGGGCTCTGTTATATTCTGTGCTTTGCGACGGGTGTGTAATTTTAGACGTCGTGGCAAAGCAATCATTGAAGGAAAGCATAAGGGAGCGAAGACTCTCTTACTGTAAAGTCGACAGTGCGCAGTTCACATCAAGCTTAACCGGAGACTATTGGTCGTTGCGAGGACCGAAAGAGGAGAAGAAAAAATGTGGAACACTTCACAATTTTTCGTGTCATCCTTGCGCAGGGGCCATGCTGATCTTCTCTGTATCCTTTCAATTTCATTATATGTACTTTGGAAGTACATATACCGGAAGATTGGAAGAGAGTTGCGCTAGTGACAAGCTGGCTTTCGTGTCTCCAATTTTTTCGAAGTAAGCCATGATACACTTCCTCATGAAATGCTGGTATTCATGGCTGAAATTTGTTAGTAGAATTTTCGCTGGCTCTTGTGTAAGTTTTATGAGACCACGGCCGACGCATACTTGACGAGACAAGAGCACGGGTACATTGCCTTCCACAACTCCGAGAGCCGTTCGGTTGATGTCACTCAGCATGTTAACCAGAAAACCAGAACGAGGTGGTACTGTCACTGAATCGTCGGATACACGCAGCGCCATCATGAGCGATTCAGAATCCTGAGAATGTTCGTTGCGTGAAAATGTCACTCGGAGATTTTTAACAGCCCCATATTCTCGAAGGAAGAATAATCTCAAGATGACCTGCCTGGAATACCTGCCGTAGCACGATGAAAGTCCCGATGGAGGTCGAAGCGCCAATAAGTACTCGGGCAGTGCACCTCCCAACCGGCGTCACCAAATTACTACCCGCGGTACGGTGCTGCAGACCGTTCCATGGCGTCACCACTTTTCGGAGAGCAGCCATGAAGTCACCACTCATAACGAAGTAATTGGCACCAGTATCCACGAGTGCGGTGACCGAATGATTGTTGACGGTTGTACAAATATCGGCAGAAATTGCTACGTCGCGTTCATAAAGTTTCGTGACAGAGATATCGGCGTCGTCAACGTGTCGTGGCGGAGGATGTTTGTCAGTTCGTTTAACAGCGGCCCCACACCAAAGGCCGCTGGCGTGAGTTTTTCTGGCGTGGGCCAGGACTTGGGGACCTGTTTCGTACACCAGAGGACGTGGCGTAACTACTGGGCGAGCCGAGGCGCCGAGGAGAAGGTGAGCGTGACCGGTGGCTTTGTGCAAGAGGAAACGGCTGCGGCGCTGCTAGGTATTGCTGAATCTCGCGAGGACGTTCCCCGTTGCTGGGTCGACGCGCGTTAAGGTTAAAACCCTGAAGGCTCATCCTGCGATACGCACACTGGCGGTACAGATGGTCCGATTTGCCGCAGTGGTAGCAAAGGGGTATGTTGTTATAGGTGCGCCCTACGTAAGATTTACGGGTGACTTCACGCGGAACGTGTATACTGGAAAGTGCTCTCGTAGTTATTTGCAGGTGCGAATTGACGGGGAGATTGTGAGAAAGTAGAGGGTGGCCAGCGTCTAGTAGAATGCCGAGTACTCCTCCATGGTTCGGCGTAAGACAGAGCAGCAGCTTCCTCACGCATTTGGAGCAAAGATTGGATGACATTCATGAGTTCATAGCGAACAATGTCTCCCAGATTCGTCGCACTTGGGTGAGTAGAAGTGGCACGAACTTTGTCAAGCTCCTCGCGGACCACGCTGAGCCAAGTCTCGCGGAGTGCTGATAAGTCCTGTCCACATGTGAAAGTTGACACCGCGGTGTCAGAAGCTTGGCGGTCGTACTGTAGAAAGCGTTGCTGAAGTGCCCGTTCCATGGTAGAAGCTTTCGTGTTGAACTCATCGACAGAAGTTGGAAGCTTGCGTACGAGTCCTGCAAAATGTTGCACTTTGACACGCCGCAGGAGGAGTCTAACTTTTTTGTGTCATCCATCCCTTGGTCACCGCGCTTAAACAAGCGTGCCATGTCTTCGACAAACAAAGCCTCGTTTCCATTTGGCTTCTGAACCCGGCACTGCAGAGCCTGCTCGGACTTTTCGTTCCTTTCGGGATTTCTAAGTGCCTGGCATAGCTGTCACTTGAATTCTTGCCAGTTAGAGCTAGACGGCTAATGGTTGGCATACCAGATGTGAGCATAGTCTTCAAGTGCGAAAAAAACGTAGCGAAGCTTCTTGGTGTCATTCCATTTGTTGGCGGCTGCGACCCGATTGAAATGTTCCATACAGTCATCTACGTCTTCAAACACATCACCATGAATCGGCTTCGGTGTGCGTGCTGTGTAGATGATGCTTGGGGTGGATATGAGTTGGTCTACGTTGCTCTCTTGCGTCTGTCTTGCCGCTGTGGTGGCCATTCTCGCCGAGCTCAAAAGGCGAAATTCAAGAGGTAGTCCTTGCAAGTGGCTGCTGAAGAGAAGGGCCAAGTTTTCCTCCGGAATGGTGAAAATGGTGGCAGAAGCTTGAAGCTGCTTGAGTTGAAACTAGAAAATTGCGATTGTACCCAGAACCTCCACCAGTTTTTCATGGTAATAAAATTTGTGCAAGTAACACTGTAGCAAACAGCTGAACAGCTTCAATCGAGCAGCGCGAGTTCGTCGTTGTCTATGCAGACCAAATCCTTCGACATGCAACTAATGATGGCACTAGCCACGCAACAGTCAGAAACCCACTACATGCCCGTGTCTATATATATATATATATATATATATATATATATATATATATATATATGTAAGTGTCAGAAGTGAACTTATCGCACGTGTTTGAATTAAATGCAATACCAGTGAATAAAATTCCTTTGAAGATTTCTGCACATTTTTTCCCGTAGAACACATCTAACATTTAGAATGAACGGAAAGTCCTCAAATGCTATGACTGGATGTACCTGACTACTTCTTTAGGAAAATAAAAAAAACCTGAAGGCACAATTTAATCAACTTTCAAGTTGCAGCAAAGCCATTTTCACCAGATTACTCCGAATAAGCTTCAAGTCACAACGGTACAAGAGAGGTTGAAGAGTCTACTCCAATAAATTTGCTGCTTCAGTACTATTGGCGACCATATCGATAGAGCTCAAATAAGGCATCGGTGAACATAGAAAAAAAATCCACAATCCACAGAACTGGTTAATGCATTAAAAGTGGTAACACAACATACAAGATTAAAAAACTGGACGGAACAAGCAGACGCAAAGCACGCGCCTTTTACTGTCTCATTTCCTGATGTGTACCCTTATTGCTTCCTAATGAATACATTTGAAATTGTCTAACTTTGAACTCTTCTAGCATATTGCAGTTAAAATGACAATAGGGCAAACCAGCACCACATTCACAACAAATAAAAAATAAATGCAGCATTACAACACCACCACTTACCCTATAACTTAAAAAATCGCCAATGACGTCAGCTAGCATACTTGCGCGCAGTTGGGGGATGTCATTTCATATTATCCGGCGTTTTTCTGATCACCACAAATATAGCTGAAATTATTTCCACGTATTTTCGAACTTTCAAACTTGTCCTGCTCGTTAAATTCAATTGTCAAAATTTTCCTGCATGTTTAATGGAGTCTGTAGTTTTTCGCCGATTTAGCTAAAGTGCGCGAAAACATTTTTTTCAAAAAATTTTTTGCAATGCACTCAATAAAATGGTGTTTCTGGCAAGGTAATGAATCGATTGAACTGCAAAAATATGGCTTTTTTGTATATCAATTCGTTGAGGGCTTTCACCACGAGAAAAATGAATGATCTTGTTGTTGCATATTTTTACAGGATCTCGGCTAGCTCAAAGAGAATATGTTCAATCAGCTTGTTTGACATGCTACAAATTAAAAGTACTTTATGTGCTCAATGTGTGGCATATCCTCTGAAAAAATGCAAATTTCACTTTTTTCGGAAACTTCTGTATACAGCAGCAGAAAACTTACCTTGCTGTTGGACTAAAAATATGCACGATAGCTCATTTGAATTGTTATGTATAAGCTATGCCGAGGTTCAGTTACTAGACAGCATTATTTTTTACTTGAGAATTGAATTTTTTTTGAAATTAGGTATGTCTTATACCTTTTTAACTGTGCAACTATGATGCATTTACAAAGGCGATCCTCAACTCCAGCCGACTGGCCTAAGATGCAGATGGCAAACTTCAGGCTATATACAAAGAAATGGGCGTATCATCTGCATGCTAATGCTTTCAAAAATGCCTAACAACGAATGTGGTCAGTGTGGTGAGTTCAGATGAAAAACCCAGGTTTAGAGATTTGCAGTCACACGTGTTACTTTCCTAGGACCTTCTTCAAATGCAAAAGGCGTGTCCTACACAATAATAAAAAAGTTTATTTATAATCATTACTTAAGTTTAACACCATGTAAGTACCATTCACGCAATACACTGATGAACGCAGTCCTAATACAAATGCTTCATTTTTTTCGGATTTCGGGAGACCACTTGGTTCTTTGAGACCCAAACCACGTCATATGAGTAGACACAAATGAAGAGCTTTGCATTAGGAACTCTGAGGCTGGCCTATTGTCTTCTATTGTCTATGTTGTGGGTATTGTAGCGTTACTGCGTATATGTGTACTTTTTAACGCCTTCATAGCTATTTTAGGAGTCTTGACTAGAAAAGGAAAGGGGGCTGCTCGACTCCTTCCTCCCCTCTTGTCCTTCAAATATTTTTCAGTTGTTCATAAGCCTATATACGCGTACACATACAAAAGCACACGAGTGTACCCAAGGTGTGGCTGACAACACCTTTTTCCTCCACACAACCGCACCCAAAAATATTTCTTTTGCTATGCTACTTGTCACCACACTCAAGCCACATTCCTTGTAGCGCACCTGTGTTGGCAGTTAAACACAAACGATTACTCCATTTCACTTACAGTTGATTTATAGATGGCACCAAGATTGCCGGCTATATTTCCATCAGTGGGCTTGGGCTGAAGAATGCCTTCGGAAGTACATCATGCTGCAGAGTTACGTAGGTCAATAGCTGTAAATAAAACAATAAATTAAAAAGATATATTTTTACTTCAAATTTTAGTACTCTCTTGTAACTGCATCTATGCTCAGGTAATACCTAAAGCTTCCAAAAAGATATCATGAATATAGAATGTCCAAGCGCAAAGAGGAACTTTTGATGCTGAATACAGAGTTTTCTTCCCTCGAAAAAGGAAAAATTGCGATTCAATTTTCTACACGGTCTGCAGTACTTTGAGTGCCCAAAATATTTTTCAATTTTAGCTTGTCAAACAGGCCAGCTGCACATAATCTATTCTTGCTCTTTGAGCTTGCCTTGTTTTCTGAAAAAATACCAAATTTGGCACCTATTTAGCTTTACTTGTGTGAGAAGCCCTCAAAGAATTGATATACAAAAATGAGTCATTATTTTTACAGTTACATTGCTTCGTTACCTTGCTACAAATACCAATTTATAGAGTGAATCACAAAGCATTTTATGGGTGAAAATGTTTATTGACGTCTCTAGTTCTGTCAGCACAGAACTACAAGCTTGCAATAGGCACGAAATGTTTGGTAACAGAAATAAACAAGCAGTACGAGTTCTTTGAGAAAAGAGACATTATTTCGGCCCTAGTTTTGATGGTCTAAAAAACGTTGGTTGATTCGGCACGTCAAGACCCAGTTATAACACACTAACTGTATACAAATTAGAAAAAAAGAGAAACGTCTTCGAGGGGCTTATTTTCGTTAGACACAAACAGAGTAATGCAGTTGACAATTAGGCCAGAAAATATTATCGACAATAACTGCATCAATTATAGTGTAATATTTATGGTGTCAAGTAAAGAATTCATTGCAGGTGAAAAAACTCTGCTGCACTGAATGTCACACCAACAAAACCTGTTAAATTTATGAAAATATCGCACTGAGATTCCTTGCACTGGTTTGCAAGGCACAATATGCTCAACATGTATGCACGGGTCAATGATCTCTGTACACAGTCACAAAACCAGTAGAGTATTGAGGAACCACGACTTCATAACAAATCGTATTTAAGCAGCATTTATACAACACATATGTGGTGGTTTGAATACCCTACCACTACCCTTAAGGCAAACAAAACGTCCTACCACTATCCTTAAGGCAAAGGTAATGATTCACAAAACGTGGATGTTGTTCTCTAGGAGCGTGCTATTTCAATCTTACGCAGCGTTCTAGAGAAATATTTGTTGCGAAGAAGTTTTAACTGTCAAACGCCTTCGGTGATTTCTCACACTAGTAGATTTCACTCATTATTCTCACTGTGAATATATACAAGAGTGTTCAAGTGGCATACATATCAACAAAGCATTTTTCTGAATGACATGTTAAACGCACACTGATTTATTCAGATCATTTTTTTAGTTTTCTTCAAAATAAAACGCATGAGCGTGTGCATGAGTGGTGCGACACAAGCCAAGCATTCAGCTGTATGCAGAGAGACCGGCCAAAGAAACGGTGATCTAGTCCACATTGGCTGTACATATTGTATAATAAAGGTAATCTATCCTGCATAAATAGTATTGCTCTGCTTTTTTTTAACGTTATACGCCTGCCTCACTTCACGCATATATTTTAAATAATGCTATCTCGACTATCGTATCTAAGGCCGTCTTTGTATAACCATGGTCTATTCGAAACAGCATACGAGGACCCGCTATCACTGGAAAGGTGACTGCGATAATCTGCCATGCAGGTATCAGAAACCAAGCACGTAAGCTATAGTCAAGTTACGCAAAAGTACACGCCAGCACACTCCTTAAGTGAATCTATATTTATAAACAAATTTGATAGAAGTATCTTGCGCAACTTTTCCGCTTTCAAAGAAAAACCACGTCTCTGATAGCGCACGTTGACATGCAGTTTTAAGTACTTTGGCCACAGTTCGCCTGCTACGCATTAGGTTTGTGGAAGCTGCACAAATAGCGCTATTCTATTTTTGACAGAACTGTCAGTTCTGCTATATTAAGTGGCTTGGTGATAATTTTTTCAGCCAGTAACTTGTAGAATTCTTCAACGCCTTGTAACGTTTTCCTAAATTTATTTATATTTTCCCAGTAATAATTTTTATTCACCATCCGTTCACGAATAGCGGGTCTCTCATTCACTATTAGCGCGTTAAAATATGACTTTAGGGGCTGGGTGTTTAAATTCAGTCATGCGTTGCGGGAAAGAACAAGTGACGGTTATCATACTCTGGAAAACCTGGATTTGCGCGAGTGAATAGTACCTTGGAGAGAATGTTAAAAAGTGAATATTATAAGATAATATCAAGGATGACCATGACGACAGTGATGGTGATGATGGTGGTCTAATTGCCTCAAAACCCAAACTGAAGAGGTGATAATCAGTACGTACAAATGAAAAGAGGAAGCGCATAAATAGTACTCGAAGTATATACTTTCAGTCGGAGTTGCAGATATTATGGCTGTTGAAAACTATTTGGGTATTTCCAACTCAGCCTCAAATCTTAATACCATTTTATCATATTTGAATTATTTTCTACGCAAACTTCATGTGGATGTTTTGGTTTTCTTTTGTGGAGTTTCAACTAGATTTGATGGCTGAATTGGTATGTGATCTCGTTAAAGTGGAAAACAGGATTTGTTTCGAGGTCTGGATCGGAACGAGATGAATACCAAACCCTGAAAGCGCCTGCAAATGAGGAGGATTGAATCCTCCTTTACATTAAAACAATATTGTGCCTCGAAATTCTAGAAAACGTCAACGCCGCTTGCCTTGCGAATAGCCCGTGCTGTGAGAAAAATTCCTGTGACATTTTTCTTATGGTGTGGGCTTCAAGAAAAATCCCAAACCTCACCCCTGTACTCAACCATTCCCGAAAGGACTTGGAGGAAGCCCTGCTCTGCTGCTGTGACCTGACAGCCCAAAGAGCCTTTGTTGAGCGTGTCTTGGCTGCGAGCGATATCAATGGCCTCCCGTAAGTGGCCACCGACTTAGTTTTGTACAGAATGGCTTCTTAATGACCGTGCCCCACCCTTCCTGTAATAACTACTTCAAAAAAACGCTTTAATTATCATTGTTACCATTCTTAATTTGTGTTCCTTACTCTCCAAATAATTACACAGCATCTGGCGACTGTGATGTACGTCTTCGTACTTTTTAGCTTTTTGGTTGCATGGTACGCTGACTGAAGATAAAAAAATTTAATAAAAGAAAAAGTGGAAAAACGCTGTGCTAAGCAAAGTAAGATGCGGCATCCATTTGAGCATCTAGGAATTGCGGCATCCATTTGCGCATCTAGATGCGGCATCTAGGAATTCCGCGAGATAAATTGATGTGAAGTCAGGAATTAGGAGCGCAAAAGACCAATTAGGCTGATGAGAAAAAATAGCTGCTCCAGCCTTCTGAAGCTGTTGCATTGCATTCATGACGTGAAAGTTACTACGTAATTGGGAAAATGACTAAAATGGTCTTGAAGGAGGCCCACCAGAACATGCTTCAGAAGTAACTTGGCATTGTTTGGAAAGATTTCATTGAAAATCAAGTCAACTTGCACCAAGCATAGGGTTTGGGGAGGTAAATGCTAGAGAGAAACGTGAAGATTTGATAACAGAGACTCGACAAAAATGACTTAGGGTCTTTGATAACGATACCACAGGCGCCTGAAAAAAGAAACTGGATATTTGATGAAAACTGTCTGTGAATGAAAGAGGGGCGCATTGGGGAGTTTAAAAAATGTTTGCACAATAAGCTGTTCAAATCTAGCATCAAGTGGAACGATTCGAGCTTCCAAATAAAGCACGCTATTCGCGACACACCTAGATAGCCCGAGACACAGCCGCAGAGCTCTCCTTTCTAGCAATATAAGAGGTCTTAATTTGTACTCGGCACTTCCGGAAAACAAAACGCAACCAAACTCCAGAATTGGGCGTAGGAAAAGTTTTTATATTATAAGTAACGTATTTCTGCACATGCCTGAATTTTTATTTCAAAACTGGCGTAGCAATCCGAGGCCACTTTCTTCATTACGGGTGTGTGATTCTATTTGTGGCTGCTAATTTAAATTTCCCACGTAAACAATGCCAAGATATTTTAGTGCTGTTACTTGTGGAAGCATATCACTTTGATAATGCAGTGGAAGAAATACGGGAACGGATAGAGGAAATATAAGAAGAGCACATTTGCCAACATTAAGTGAAAAAGACAGCCCGCCAAGCCATACCTCAAGCTCACTCAAATATGACTGTAAGATTTGATACAAACTATTGATATCTCGGAATGACGAGAAAAACGCAATGTTATCGGCGTAGACGTAAAGAGGAACTTTTTTAATAACGGGAATTGGTGATAATAAAATAATAAATAAAAGAGGTGACAGAACTGATCCTTGCGGAACACCTCTTGTTTGCTTATATGAGGCAGAAGTAATTGCCTCGTAGCAACAAAAGAATTGTCTCTCAAAAAGAAACTCCTAACTTTAGTCATAATTCCTCATCGTTATCACCCACTGCAGGAAATACTGGCACAAAATGTTTTGCAAGTGTTTAGCGGTTACCACGCTCTACAGGAGATTGACGATAATTAGCATAGCGATTGTCCTGGTCGGTATCAAGCAAGTGTGGTTGCAGTACTTACTTACTAGGTGTTTTGAAAAGGCTGAGGAAGGCCGCTTTCACTGTGACTGTGCTGCGCCTTCAGCGCAGGTCTGGCGTGTTTTTTCTTTACGTGTGTGATGCTTGCTGGTCACGCACAGCGCGCGAGCGTACTTCAATATACCGGCAGGCATATGTGGTATGGTACTATGTTACGCTATCACGCCTCTACACGAGAGAAAAAGGCAGATAGATTCAGAATTGTGTACAGCCTTTTGTTGCTTATTTCATCGTAAGCTTTGTGTTTTTTCAACCCTTATTATTGATGTGGTGAAGTATGTGTGGTAGTGATCTTGTATACAAGGTTATGGCCTTGTGTACTATAGCTCAAGTGAGAGGTGAGATACATAAGGCTTTGTCAGTACCACTTAGGACCAAAAAAGAGGCCCAGGCAAGTCCCAAAACGAGTAAAAAGTGCATCATTCACAAGTTTATTGCAGATACGATGGCCACTCGTGGTACCGATGCCTACGCATGTCTCAAGTTTAGAGAAAAACGCAAGTGGCTTATGCGTGTTTGCGACGTGCACTGTGCGATAGCTGAGCAGGTATGTACGTTCGGGCTATTTTATTGCAATAGCAATTATATGGACACTCTCAGCTGGTTTTTGCAGCTGGCGTCGGCGTTGACGTCACCAACTGTATATAGAGAAAGAAAATTTATTCACAGTGCGGCAGAGCGGTTGGCTTGAGTGATAGCTTGCTCTAGCCGGCTCTCCTACACTGGGGCAGATGAAAGGGGAAAACAAAGACTAAAGGATGACGATGATGAGATAGAGAGGTGAGTATGTGGGATTCTTTCTAGCTCAGATAAATTTTGTAGCCAAGCATATAGTCCAGTTGCTTCTAAAAAGGTTATAACCACTCTTGAGACCACAGTTGCACTGTTGGTGCCTGGCTAAGGGCCCAACACGGTCTCATCAGTTAATGACCTACTGCGATATTGTTCAGTAGAAGAAATCAGCGTTTGTCGTTCATGTGCGTATGCTGGGCAGCTACGTTCCGTTTGGATCTTTCCACTGGCCTCTCGCTTGTTGCGCGACATTTGCTGCTGCCGCTAAGAAAGCCGATGACGAGAACTTTTCATCTGCTGGCATCTTGAGGAAACGACCGCTCAGACATCATCTGGATATAGAGACATTTATTCGTTTCTCTTTTTTTTCCCAATGTCCCTGCACCCCTGGTTTTATCCCCTGTCTTCCCATTCAACCACTCTTACAGTCCAATCGTAACGCACCACTCTTACAGTCCAATCGGAACGCACAGATGTGTCTCTCCTCGCCACAACGTCGAAGACCCACCGTCTTTTGCCCACTCATCGGTTCTCCGCCGTCGCTCAGGTTTCTTTCACACCGGTTTCCAGAATGTTCGACAACGGGCGTTGCCAGGTCGTGGAAAAGCACCTCCGAGTAAGTTCCCGTGATGCCGGGCTGACAGGCCATCAATACAATTGGCCCATGCGCCAATGCCGTCGCCTCCGCTGGTTCTGATTGTCCGGTGGACGCGTACGTGTACCTTCCACCTGTACGGGCCACCTGCAGCCTGGCTTGTTCTCCTGTAAGGCGCCATATTTGAACCCCTTGGGGCACGGGAGTTGTCACGTCCTTTGCGGCCAGCAGTAATCACCTTGATTTTAGCGCCTAACAGCCAAACATCCAACTTCCCCAGTGCCCAAATGATTGCATAAGCTTCCTTTTCTATTGTGGCCTATCGGGTCTGAGCCGGGCTAAGCTTCTTGCTCAGAAAAGCGATAAGGCGCCCCTTGCCCACCAGATCCTGCTGTGCCAGGCACGCACCAACGGCGTGATCGGATGCATCTGTGGCGAGGATATATTCTTTCCCCGGGTCTGGTGCCTGCAACGCCGATGCCTGCACTAGACAGTTTTTCACCTTGTCAAAAGCTTCCTGCGCCTCTGTATTCTAACGTAATTTCTGTGGAATACGTCGGCCAGTTAAGTTAGTCAGAGGCATAACGACTTTGGAGTACTCGGGCACGTAGTCCCTATAATAGTTGGCTAGCCCTAAGAAACTACGAAGCTGTCCCTTTGTTTCGGGAGCCGGGATCGCCTTTATCGCCCTTACCTTCGCTTGATCGGCCCCGTGCTTGCCTGATCCCACAATATGCCCCAAGAATTTTACTTCTTGTTGTGCAAACTGACATTTGCTTACGTTGAGCGTCAACCCTGCCTTCGCTAGAGACACAAGCACCTTGCCTAAATGTTCCAGGTACTCGTTTCATTTCTCGGAGGATATCGCTACATCGTCAATGTAAGCGCTAGCATAATGTCTATGTGGAGCCAGTACACTATTGATGACCCTCTGATAGGTACTGGCGGCATTTTTTAACCCAAAGGGCATCACTCTCCATACGTACTGGCCTGAGGGAGTGGCAAAAGCAGTACAAACCTGCGCGTCCTCGTCGAGAGGTATTTGCCAGTAACCCCTGAACATGTCTAGCGGAGTTATGTACTTAGCCTTCGCTGTTAGTGCACGGAGGCATACCACCTCTGGCCATCTGGTATGTAAGTCTACGACACAAAGAGCATAGTGGTGACCTCTAGCTGAAGGGGGTACCATAGGACCGATGCAGTCCATGTTTACTGTCTGAAACGGCGCGCTGGGGTTTTATCGGAACCCTATCTCTCTGCCTCGTCGGTGATTTCACCTGGTGTCTATGGCACGACCTACAGTACTCCTTTACATCTCGTGACATCTGCGGCTAGTAAAATGAGCTTTTCACTCGTTGTAGTGTTTTTCGCTCTCCTAAATGACCTGCCCATGGTGTATCGTGAGCCATTTTCAGCACTTCTTTGTGTCTGTGTGATGGTAGCACTAACTGTTTGCAGATGTGACCGGCGAGGTGTTCCTGATGATACAATAGCTTGTCTTGAACAAGCATGTCATGCGTTCCGGCCTTTGCCTGCGCCCAAGCATCTCGCAAAGGAGGGTCTGCTTCCTGAGCCTCACGAAACTCCTGTCGTTTGCTTTTGACCGGCTCGGAACCTTCGCTGTTGCTCTCCGCGGTTATGACGCCTGCCATCGCCCGTTGCTCCTCGCATGCCTCATCTGAGAGCTCTACTATAGCATCGGTCTCCTCGACTGCTGAACACTCGTCTGACACTATGTCACGTTTAACCCTTTCCTCGAGAAGCTGTGCGTAATCGTTGGGCGTGATCAGCACATCGATGCCGTCTAGCAGCTTATCTGTGATTGCACAAAGCACGGCCGACTGCACCACCTCGGACATCACGTAAGGACTTCCTTCAGTAGCTATGAGCGGCACATAAGCGAACTCAGCGGTTACCTGTTGCCCGAACGTTCCCGTCAACTTTATCTGCGAACCCGTACCATCGTACTGACGTACCACTGCCTTTCTGATGACGCTCACCTCCGCTCCTGAGTCTACCACGGCGTTTAATGACCGACCTGAGCTCTTAAGCGTTACAGTTTCCAGTGAGGGTTGTTTCTGCTCTTTGCGCTGCCACAACCTTTCTGCCATTGCTATTTTTGACCCGAATGCAGAAGCCGTCACCCTCGCGACCACTGGACCGTTTTCTTGTCCTGCTGGCCTAGTGCCTTGCCTTGCACCTAAGCCCTTATTGGGGCGATTCCTGGCAATGTGGTCGGCACCCTTACACTCAAAACATCGCCTTTTCCCTTTTCCGTCCGTGTGTGTATCTACCGCTGTTTTAGCTTTCTTTTGCCACTCCTCTACATTTGCCTTCTTTTGTGCTGCCTTGCAGTTTTCGCTCTGCTCGAATCTCTCCGCGACCCTAGCCACGCCACTGGGCAACAAAAAGGACTCCTGTTCATTACAAATGACATGCGCTCTCGCTTCCGGGCAAAAACATTTCTTCAAGCAATCCGCGATGACTAGCTGCTTGAGTTCCTCGAACGTGCCTACCTTTGAACTCTGGACATATTAGTCGAAATAATTCTCAAGGCGTACGCCAAACTGATCCCAGGACTCCCTTTCTCCCTTTTTCGATCCCGCAAACAGCCTCTTGTACTCCGCCGCCGAAAGCCTGAGACCCTCCAAAATGCTTGACTTAAGCTTAACATAAGCTTTGCGCTCCTCTGCTGTAAGGCTGCATAGCAGCCCGCGTGCCTTTTCCCTCAACTGCGTTTCTCATAATCAAATTGTGGTTTTGGGACGTTAAACCCCACAAATCATCAATTTTCACTCAACTGTGGCAAAACTAGCCCGGCCCAACATTCGCTCGGAACTTCATACGACTCGAGCGTTGCCTCAACATCCTCGAAACACATTGGCGCAAGCGCCTCTTGGTTCGGCATTGGTGCCAGTACACCCTTTAACAAGCTTGCGAATTTCAGTCGCTTGTTTTCCTCTGACCTTTTGCCAAGCGCTACGTTGTCATCGCTCTCGTTAAACTCTGCCCCATTACGGGATCGTAGCCGCTGGCTTTCCAGCATCGAGCGCTGCTTCTCCGTTTCCGCCTCAGCAATTTTTAATTGAAGCTGGAGCAGCGCTAGCTGCTGTTCCGACGCCGTATTTGACGTGCCATTACCATGACCCCCCGTGTCGCTGTCGGCGACTCCCAACGCCTGCAAATTTCCTGCCCCGTCCGCGTTCATTTCCGAGTTGTCCCTTTCTCTGTCTCGCAAGTTGTAATGCCTTGTCATCGCCTGCGCCCAACAGAAAATCAAGAGGTACCCGCCTGAAGTAGCCTTGTGGTGGCCTTTTTTTCCTCGGAATCCGGTGGACTAGCCTTGCTTCGTTGATCCCGCAGCGTGGTAGTCAGTTGAAGGTGGTTGTCGACAGTCTCGGTCGATGTCACTCCCCGCTGTCCTCCTCAGTTCAGCCATGCCGATCCAATCGGCTGCGCCAGTTACGTTTCGTTTGGTTCTTTCCACTCGCCTCTCGCTTGTTGCGCGACATTTGCTGCTGCCGCTAAGGAAGCCGACGACGAGAACTTTTTATCTGCTGGCACCTTGAGGAAACGACCGCTCAGACATCTTTTGGATATAGAGACATTTATTTGTTTCTCTTTTTTACCCACTGTCCCTGCACCCCTGGTTTTATCCCCTGTTTCCCCATTCAACCACTCTTACAGTCCAATCGTAACGCACCACTCTTACAGTCCAATCGGGACACACAGATGTGTCTCTCCTCGCCACAACCTCGAAGACCCACCGCCTCTTGCCCACTCATCGGTTCTCCGCCGTCGCTCAGGTTTCTTTCACACCGGTTCCCGGAATGGTAGATGACGGGCGTTGCCAGGTCGTGGAGAAGCACCTCCGAGTAAGTTCCCGCGATGCCGGGCTGACAGGCCATCAATACAATTGGCCCGTGCGCCAATGCCGTCGCCTCCGCTGGTTCTGATTGTCCGGCGGACGCGTACGTGTACCTTCAACGTGTACCTTCCACGTGTACCGGCCACCTGCAGGCTGGCTTGGTCTCCTGTAAGGCGCCATAATTGAATCCCTTGGGGCACTGGAGTTGTCGCGTCCTTCGTGGCCAGCGGACAGTCATCGTCCCGCATTCCGGTGGCCCTGCTTCCTTGTTGGCGAGGGGTCACCGGCTGCAGGGTGGGTAACATAAGGTATTCGGGGAACGCACGAAGTTCGAGCCCAACACTGGGCAGACTCAAAATATGTGCTCAAGTGTTTCTGGCACATCACAGTGTTCAAAATTAGGACCTAGGACCGCTGTCACTGCAACCGTTGATATGTGCATAACTTCTGGAGTGCCCCACACCAATAGGAATGCAGTGGATGATACTTGTGAGTTGCCGTTTCAATGCAGGGGGCATTCAGAACCTCATTTCCGGGTCTCATTTGTGATGTCGCTGGTGTTGCCATTCTGGTTTGGTCCAGTGGTGAAGTGTGTAGCTGCGAATCACGCAATGAAGCAGGGCGTTCTTTTCAGCACGTGAAAACGCAATGCGTACTTCAGGCACACTGCTTAAGGCATTTTTAGCTTAAGCGTCTGCTGCTTTTTTTCCCATCACGCCGAAATGCATGGGAATCCACTGGAAAGTAATAAGGTGGTCATTTGTTAAAGCTACCTAAGTTCTGCGATTTCTATTGCCAAGATGTAATGTGGACCTTGCCTCATGATGCAATTAATGGTTTGCAAAGCGGGTTTGGCTTCACAGAAAATTGTTCAGGCTCGAGGTCGCTCTTCGGAAATAAATCCTATTGCCTCTCGGATAGCGACAAGCTCTGTGGCAGTTGATGTAGTTTTATGGTCCACTTTGAATCGTCGAGCGATATCATGTCTCAGATGACAAAGGCTGCGGCGGAGGTGTTAATTGTGGTGGACCCGTCAGTGTACACGTGCAGAGAATCACTGTACGTTGTATAAATGTGATGTAAGGTCAGTTGTCTGAGGCCAACAGAAGAAACAAGTGACTTTTTTGTAATTCCAGTTATCGTAAAACAAACAGGTAGTTTAGGCAGCACCCATGGAGGTACTGCAGCAGCATTCGGCGTGGAAAACCTTGATGGTAGAACATTTTCATCCCGTGATATCACTCTTAAAAAACTGCACTCTGGGTGAGTGGTGGGTAGAACTGATAGTGGGTGCTGTCTGCGTTGGCTCAGCAATCAAAGGTGAACTCTTAGTGACTCGCAGAGCATGCATACACTGATGGGACAAGCCCAAGCCTCTTTGATTGTCCTATTTGTTCAAGTACAGCTCGGTAGACCTAAGCATCTTTAAGCATTGAGCATGAACACTCTCTAGCGTCTTCACACAACTAGTTCTATCATTGGAGAGCACCGGCATGCTGTATCAAATGTATCCCACAAATAGAGCATTGTACAATTGAAGTACTGCTGATTCTGCAATAAGCCGCAACCGAATCAGCGAAACACCGCAAGTAGCTGCACAGCCGCTTTAGCAGCGGGAATGATTAGGCTGCTGAGGATCTTACGCATCTAACTCACCAAAGTTTTAAGCACAGCCTTGACATCTGCATTGTCCGTCTTCTTGTTTTCTTTATTGGGGGTAGGGAACTATGGGATGATGGCGCTACGGCGGTTATTGGCGGTAGTGAAGGCCACTGAGTCTCCGACGTAGTGAGAGCCAATTACTGGTTGCCTTGTACTGGCATGGGCTGTATTGGCACTTGAACGTCTTTATCTTCTTTTCTGGCCAACAAAAATATGCTAGCAGGTCGTGAGGGCACAGTTCTGAGGGTCGAATTTGAAAAGCTATGAGCACTGCTGCTCGGTTTGCGTCGGTGTCGCGAATGATGTTTACGGTGCCGTACAGGTCTTGCAGCTTCTTTGTGAGTGGAGTGGGCTTGAACCGATTTTTTCGGGATACTCATTTCATTCCTCATTTTGGGGCATTTATTTAATGTTGCGTCGTGGGCGCCTCAGCAGTTTGAGCATTTGGCAGCAGCATTGCAGCTATCACCATTATGAAGGCCACCGCAATGCTCGCAGGTTACCGCACCCTTGCAAACTGCACTAACGTGCCCGAATTTTATGCATTTATGACATTGCAGAGGTTTTGGTACGTAAGGACGTAGCGAATGGTTCACGCACCCAACTTTTACATGTATGGATAACGTCTCCGACAGAAACATTACTTTAACATATCGCGTCCTTTCAAAGCGGTGGAAACCGAGCACTGGAGCCGACAATGACAGCAGTTTCTCGAGACTTGAGTCTGTTATCTCCTCATACACATCGTATATAACTCCTGTTGTCGTTTCTTCGTCGTACGCGGAGAATGCGCGAAGTGGAATGCTTACTAATTGAACAACCGCTTTGAGCTTGCTCATTAAGGCCTTTGTAGTGACCTCCATAGACAGTATGTTCTTTCGACTACTGATGTATATTTGTACGACATTCCTTGTGGCAATGAGCACAAAGTACTCCGTCAGGCTCTGCCTATTGAGAGAGTTCAAGATGCCTGTCTTCGATGTCGCCACATATGAAATAGTGTATGACCACATGCTACTCGCCTTTGTCTGTGCTTGTCGGCCAGTCGGCAATGTCCGGCTGATTTTCCTCTTCAGACGTCGGCTTGGTACTGTTGTATCCTGTATATAGTACCTGTAGTTTCGGTTCCTGTGTTGGAGTTGGCAACACTGGGTCTTTGTGATTGTATATATTTGTGGAACCTCTAATAAAGAGGAGAGTATGCAATCGCTATCCATGAGTGCGAGGCACGTCACTCGTTCACAACAAAGGCGACGAGTGTTTGAACCCCATCTAAGATAGTTCCCGGGGGATAACCAGCCACGCCCCCAGATGGCTTTCGCTGGCATTGCCCCACCGGATCCATTCCTTCCGACACCGGGTCGTCCCGTGCAGCCATGGTTCCAATGGCACGACATGTTCAAGGTCTATCTGCTGGCGTCCGGTGCTTCAGATGTCTCCCCAGAGCGACGCATGCCTCTTCTACTTAATTCCTTGGGACCCGAAGGTCAACGTATCTTCAATACTCTATTTCGCAGGCGGGCGAAAAGACTGAGGAAGAATGGACCGGAGCTACGCCCGACGTGTGTCACTCCGCGGTAGCGGCACTGGCTAAGCACTTCGATGCTACCTGCAACCTGGTCGTCGAGCGCCACCGATTTCACCGTCGAATGCAGTTTCCAGGCGATTCTATCCAAGAATACCTGACCGCACTAACAGAGCTTGCCGCGATGTGCTCATTTATGTTGCAAGAAGAGTCACTACGTGACCAGTTTGTTGCCGGTGTGTCTTCGCATAGTATTCATGAACTTCTTCTGTTAGAAGGGTCTTCGCTTTCGTTCAACAAGGCAGTTGCTCTCGCGAGTCTAATTGAGCAGGCAGCAGTGGAAATGAAGGAATTTTCCGTCTTTGTGCAACCAGTATCTGCGCAGTCTGGCACAAAAAGCAGTTCATCGCTGCAGTCACCGAATTCACTGCCGCGTGGTCGCACTTCCAGTCAACACGATAGGGCAGCTACATCGGGGAACTGCCCCCTATCTCGACAGCGCTCCCCATCGAACTCGCAGCAACATGCGAATTCTTCGAATTCCTTCAGGTGTGGTTATAAACAACATCGCGCTTCTTGGAAACGCTGCCTAGCTAAAGGAAAAAAGTCCTTCTTTTGTGGCCGTATCGGACATTTTGAAAACGTTTGCAACCAGAAGCGGTCGCAAGCAGCTGTCCACGAGGTTTCAGTACGTAGCCCGTTGCAGTATGAAACCGTTGAGGTTCTTGTAGTTCAACAGCCACTTGCATCCGGAATTCACATCAACAGTCAAATCGGGCAGGTTGCTATGAAGCTGTTAGTCGATTCTGGCTCTTTCGTTTCCTTTCTTTCAGACAAGGTGTTTGACCAACATTTCTCTTGTGTGCCGCTTCTTCCTGTTCCTAGTGTGACGCTTCTGGATTATTCCAAAAGACCAATTTCGGTTCGAGGCTGCTTCTTTGCTGAGCTCTTTTTTGAGAATCGCAGCGCACCGCTTTTGTTTTATGTCGTCGAACAGGGTACTTCTCTCGTAGGTTTCGATGGTATTAAGACCTTGAAGCTCTGTACTGAAGGCTCTCAGCTGCAGTGTTTTCAAACCACCACGGCACCGAACGCTGAAGTAGCTCGGACATGTCCAATAAAGCCATCCATGCAGCTGCCGTGAGCACTTCAGCAAAAGTTCTGCTCGTTCTTCACAAATGAGCTAGGCCTTGCAAAAGGTTTTGTTCACAGGATTAAGACACGTGCGGGTGTTCAGCCAGTAGCATCAAAATTTCGCCGGCTTCCTTTCAAGTTACGACCACGCATGTCTTCCGAACTGCAGCGCCTGGAAAGCTTAGACATCATTGAACGTATCGATGCGTCAGAATGGGTGTCTCCTACTGTAGTCATTCAGACGAAAGATGGAAGTATTAGGCTTTGTGCTGATTTACGCAAACCTAACGAGGTCATCGTTCCGCTGCCTCACATGGATGAGTTGCTTCAAGCCTTGGTGGGTGCCACGCACTTTTCCAAACTCGACTTAGCGTCTGCCTACCAACAAGTTTCGCTGGATCCTGAGAGCAGAGACTTGACAACTTTTATAACACATGAAGGGCTGTACCGGTTCAAACGCGTTTGTTTTGGGCTAGCCTCAGCACCTGCTGCTTTTCAGAGTATGATGTCTTGAATCCTTCGCAATTGTGCGGGTGTCCTCTTTTACATCGACGATGTAATTATTTTTGGTAAATCAGCTGAGGAGCACCACAAGAACTTGGAGGCAGTGTTGCAGCGTATGAAAGACGCAGGTCTGAGGCTCAACAGCAAATGTGTGTTTGGAGTTCAGGAGCTCGAATTCTTGGGCCACAAGGTGACACCTTGCGGTATTTTGCCACTGCCAGGGAAAGTGGACGCAATTGTGGAAACGCCAGTTCCAAGAAATGCCGCTGAACTCCGCTCCTTTCTTGGGTTGGTGGAATACTACGCCAAGTTTGTGCCACACTTGGCCGAGATGGTAGAACCAATGAGGGATCTTCTTAGGAAAGGCGAAACCTTCACCTAGTCTGTTGAGGTGGATAACAGTTTCCGTGCGGTAAAGGAGGTATTATCGTCAGATCTTGTCTTGCACGTGTTTGATCCTGCGCTTCCAATTATCATTTCCACTGATGCATCCGAATGTGGTCTTGGAGCAGTCCTTTGGCAGCACGCCGATAATAAGCTTCGTACTGTTGCTTTTGCATCACGCACGCTATCTCCGGCTGAAAGAAAGTACGCAGTTGGCGAGAAGGAAGCACCTGCATGCATTTGGGCGTGCGAGCATTGGCATGCATACCTGTGGGGGCGGAGCTTCACTCTCCGAACAAACCACCGGGCCCTCGTTTCGCTTCTGTCTTCGCAGGGCTCAGGCCGACGCCCACTTAGAATGGCACGTTGGTGCACAAGGCTACTACGTTACAATTTCACGGTTGAGTGCCAGAAAGGCTCATCTAACAGAGTAGGCGATGCTCCTTTGCGGTTACCCGTTTATATGGCAGATGGTGAGCTGACTTTTGAGGATGAAATTGTTTCCACGGTTCAACCAAGTTGCCTGACCAAAGAGCAGTTTGAACAAGCGGTTCTTGCTGACGCCACTCTTCAACAGGTGAAGGTGTTTGTAAATGGGTCTTGGCCGTCACACAGAGACTTGCCGGAAGGTCTGGAACCACATTTCAGAGTTCGAGACGAATTGTCAGTGGTGATCGAAAAGTTGTTGCGTGCAGAGAGGCTTGTAGTTCCATCATCTCTCGTGGCTCAACTTGTGGCAACAGCACATGAAACTCACTCGGGTATTGGACGCACCAAAGCCAGACTTGGGTAGCAATTTTGGTGGCCCTGCATGGACAGTCACGTAGAAGATGCAGTCTACAACTGTAGCATCTGTCAAGCAGCAGATAAATCGGCAAAGTCTTCGCCTGCCCCGCTGCAACCTGTCGAGCTACCACAGAGACCATGGCAGAAGCTTGTAATGGATATCGTTGGTCCCCTGAAGATCTGAAATCTGCAATCTGGGCGCCTCCAGATTGCAGATTTGTGCTGACACTCGTATATTACTTCTCAAAATGGCCAGAAGTACAGTTTTCAAGGGAACTTTCTACAAGAACCGTGACCGAGTTCCTGCTCGACGTATTTGCACGAGAAGGCTATCTTGAAGCGATAGTCTGTGATAATGGGTCCCAATTCACGTCAAAGAAATTTGTCAACTTCCTACAAGAACGAGCGATCCGCCTGCCGCACTCATTTGTTTATTGCCCGCCGGCAAACGGACAGATCGAGCGGTTCAACCGCACGTTCAAGTTTTACCTACAACTGGCCCATCTCGAATAACGTCCACTGTGAAATGCTGTACCGGATTACCTCACCGCATACAGGTGTACACCACACGCCACAACAGGAGTGGCCCCTGCAGTACGTTTACATGGAGGGCTGCAAAGAACGAAGCTCGACATCTTCGGCTTATCGCCCGAGTCCTTCGCACAGGCACCCTATCAGGAGCTGGCCAGGCTGCGGCAACGTGTCAAGCACATGCAAAAAAACAGCAAAGCCTACAGCGACAGGAGACGAGCGGCAAAACAAACAACCGTGGCAGTAGAAGACATGGTGTGGGTGAAGAAACCGTCGGTTTCATTCAAAAGTGACATGTCTTTCTCGAAGCCAAGAAAAGTCATCGAACAATGCGGCTCAACATCCTTCATTCTCGACGACGGCAAAACATGGAACGCGGCAAAGCTGTGCAAGGTGCCTGCTCAGGGCCTTGGTGACAATGGCCTTCAGCAAGATTCTGCAGGGCGTGAATATTCGTTTCATCACAATCCCGTTGACGCGACGCTTCTCGCTGCAACATGGCAGCCAGCGTCCGCCGAGGCAAGTGCTCCCGCAGTGAAACCTGTACCTAGTGCAGACTACGATTCCCGCTCGCCAACGAAACCAGCCGCCGGACAGTTTCCTACTTCAGAAACTGTTTCACACCCACCCGTGAACAATACAGAAGAACCTGTGGTGTCGTGCCCACCTGGTCGTCGCATTCAGCTGCACCGAGAGAGACGGCTACTGGACAGATATGGTTATAAAGTCAGAATGTGTAAATATTCCTTAGTTGGTTTACCTGTTACCTAATTCATTCAATATTTTTGCATGTGTGTAGATAATTTTATGTGTATATATTGACGTGTATTTCTTGTTGTGTATTTCTCGTTCGACATATAAACTGTGCGCGATTAACCTATACTAACGTACCAACACCTTTCCAAAATAAAAAAAAATAAATGAGAAAGGAAAAATGTATCCTGTATATAGTTCCTGTAGTTTCGGTTTCTGTGTTTGAGCTGGCAACACTGAGTCCTTGTGATTGTATATATTTGTGGATCGTCTAATAAAAAGGAGAGTATGCAACCGCTACCCGTGAGTGCGAGGCACGACACTCGTTCACTACAGGTACGACCACGTAGTCGTTATCCAAAGCCTTATCTTCAGCGGAGGAGTCATCGGAATTGTCAACGGGACCTCGCTACGGCCGGGGTGGGAACTTGTGTCAGACGCACTATGACGTGGTTGGCTCGGTACCGGTTACTGGATGGAGTTTTAATCCCCCATTCTAAAGGAAAACGTCTCTTTGAAATGTGTCGATTATTTAAAAGTCCTGGCAGAATACTTAGAAAACTGACAGAGCTTGAAGCAGAGGCTCTTCTCTGGGACCACTTTTTCCTTCTCCACCGTATACATATACATATATATGTCGCGGGTGAGACATGACGTCAGTCAGAACACCAACACCAGTTTATTCTGACTCTTTGTCTTCTTCATCTGCCTTTTCGCCATTCACCCGTGAAGCCTCACACGTTTCTCCCTCCCCCCGAGAGAGCGTCAACCTTTGGGACAATTGTAGTGGCGCAGTTTGGTGGCGTTCACAATGTCAGTAGTTCTGCTCAACGGTGCTAGGCATCGCTCGATCTCATAGTTCCCAGGAGCGACACTGCAAAAAATTGTGTAAGGTCCTTCCATGACCAAACTGAGCTTTCCTTTGTTGGGGTACCATAGTGTTTCGTAGAGGACCAATCGGCCAGGTTGGAGATGTTGTGGTGAAAATTTTTTGTCGTAGATGATCCTGTTTTTCTCATGGTAGGCAAGCGTGTTCTTGATTGCACTTTTACTTGATTTTTGCACACTCTTTATTGGTGCGTTAAAAAGTGTGTCGTATGAAGCAATTTCATACATGAGGTACGAAGGTAGATATCATGTTACTTCATGTGGGGTTCTGTTGTATTCATCGACAACGTCCGAAAGGTGTTTGACCCAAGACTTCTGCAGCTGCTCATTTATTTTGGACTTTAGCCTGGTTACAAGTCTGATTTGTATGTTTGTTCAAGCCATTACTTTGAGGGTGTTGGGAGGACGTCAACAATTGGTGGACACCATTGCGTTTTAGGAACTGCTTGAATTTTCCAGCTGTGAAAACTGCTACACGATCACATAGGAACTTCTTGGGGTTTCTTTGGAGCATATATGGTGGTGATGCATGAAATTTATGCATCACAAGTTTTGTTCTTGTGGGGAAACGCCCAGACATACCGCGTAGCGTGGTCGATCGCCAAGTGAATAAACTTTGTTGAGCCGTATCCTGAAAAGGCAACTGTGTTGTCCATTGCTAAAAGATCAAAAGGTTTTTATGCAGGTGGTTATGACTCGAGAGATAGGAATCTCTTGGTTTTCGGCTTCTTGCAACGCTTACATAAGTCCCAGTGGCGGACGTAGGATGAGACGTCTGTGATGATTTCCGGCCAATAGTATGATGATGACAAGCCCGGAGTTTCCTTTACTCCGACGTGTCCGAACTGACAGTGTGCTTTCTGCAGAAGGCCCAGTCGAAGCAGGAGAGGAACGTATACTTTGCGAATTCTTTTACGTGTCACGATTGACCCCGTTTTCCGTTGTGTACTTGCAGCGAGGGTGGTCATCCTGGCAAGTTTGAAGTTCTCGTAACGAAAGAAGGTGAACCATTGGGCTCCGCGTAAATGCGTCTCCTTCGACGTTTTCGCTGCTTTTTTGATGTCGAATGTTAACACAATACATCGAAAGCTTCAGTGACCATTGAATAGGTCGGCCGTGGGGCTTTTAGGTTTTTGAGTCATTGTAAATGAGCCTGATTGGTAACAGCAGGAAATGGTTGTCCACGGAGTTAGCAGTGCCACTTGTCAACAGCATCAATTATAGCGAAGCATTCGAGCTCTGTAAACGCATAATTTATTTCGTGTATGAGTAGCATGCACGAATGATGGGCAACGGGGTGTTTTTTACCATCACGGTTTGTTGCTTCAGAACTGCACATATGCTTACGTTAAATGCGTCGCAACAAAGAATGCATGATTTCTCACAAGAAAAAAATGCTAAATGAGTTCTTTGGTCAGAGAGTATATTATGTTTTCAAAAGCCTCTTCACATGAAGAATCACATTCCCATGATGTGTCCTTCTTCAACAGCTTTGTAAGTGGGAAAACTATATCACTGAAGTGAGGTATAAACTGGTGTTGAACTTTGGTGGTGCCTAAAAAAAGCTGAAGCTCTTTCAGGAATTTCGGTCTTGGGTATCGCAATACATCTTCTATATTTTTTTGTATAAAGTATACTGTACGATGCGACATCGTGACCCAGGTAATAAATAAAATCTTGGGCGAAATGGCACTTCTTCAGTTTAAGTTTTATATTCTCCATTTTTAGGGCATGCAATAGAGCTTGGAGGTGCCGTAGGTGCTCAGTAAATTTGTCAGAGAAATCTACGATATCATCAAAACGTAACAAATTTCTTCAAGCTATGTTTTATGATAACTGATTTCACAGCTCTTTTGAACGTAGCATGAGGATTTCTCAAACTGAAAGGCATAATGATCCACTCATAATATCCATTCGGCGTGACAAAAGCTGTTTTCGGGATGTCCTCTGGGTTCATTTTGAAATGTCAGTAGCCTGATGTGATACCAACGTCGAAAGATATGCTGATGTCCCAGGCAGTCTAGAACATCGTCTATACGAGGAATAGCTTCGTAGTCAGGCACAGTGACAGAGTTAAGCTTTCGAGAATCAAGTTATAAACGTGTGAGTCCTTCGCCTTTTTTTCTCTGCAAAAACGACGGGAGCCACGTATGGTGAAAAAGACGGACGTACTACTCCTTGCATGAGAAGTGAGTTGACCTGCCTGACAATTTCCTCTTTGTCAGCCGGGGAGCATCGTTACGGTAGTCTGTGCATAGGGACGTTGTTGCTTAGGGCAAGGCAATGTCGTTCATCCACAGTAGATCCTAAGTTCATCTGAGACTGAGGAAATGTCCTCGTAACTGTGAAGAAACTGTCTCAAAGCAGCTTGTTGCGATGATGAAAGGTGAGTGACATCAACGGCTTGGCGTGGGGTTCTATCGGCGCTGAAGGCGCACTTTTGAGTTTGAGAAGAATTCCGCAGAGCTTTGTCTTGACGCAAAGTCATCGTGTTAAAGTCCAGTGACAGGTTGAAAAAGAGAGCGCTGTTCAGGCCTAGCAAGAATCCAGTCTTCATGTGTGGCAGAAAATGTGCTTGGACTGCCTGCTTTATGTTCCCTATTTGATACTGTATGTGTACGCGGCCCATTGTTTTTGTGGTTGAGGTGACTTGTTGGACAGAAATGCATGGATTCTTGAGCAATGGCAGGTTGAATTTTTTTAACACAATTTATACAGGTAATAGTTGCTTCGGTATCCAGAGTTGCGTTCACCATGTGTCCGCTCACAATTGCACCAAAACGTTATAATGTAGCTTTGGGCCTTCCTTTTCGTTTCCCTGGTCGTCACTTACAGCAGACACCATTCCACGACAAGGGCAATCATTGTGCCAGTGAAACTGATTCGTCAAACCAGCGGATGCACAATGTCGGCACTCACTGTGAGGGGTGCGCATCGATCGTGCAGGGAGCCATGGTTGCGTAGAATGAGGCTCTCGATGCATGAGCAGCCGCTTTGACGAGTGTTGGGAAGCATCTCAGTGGACACAGTCCTTCTCCTAAAGCGCAGCAGCAAGCCACTTGGCTGGTGTGGTGAGCGTTAATCCACCAAGGCGCCTTTCCATCTCCTCCGGTACACACCATCGGTCAATCCTGATACTATGTGAACGTCCTTCAAGTCCGCGAGGTGACCAAGGCGCGTCTTCTCTTCGTAATAGTGCCTGATGCGCTGTTGTCTTTTGAGCTTGCAGTGTATTATATGACAGAAAAGGTAGGTGACAGGTGCAGAAAATTATGCTATTATGGTTGTTTTGTTGCCTTTCCCCGTATCTTCTACATCCAAAATTTCGATGAGGTACAATCGGAATGCTTCACTTTCCAGGTGCTAGCTGATGAAGTCGATGTGATCTCCTTTGTATAGTAGTGTATTATATGACAGAAAAGGTAGGTGACAGGTGCAGAAAATTATGCTATTATGGTTGTTTTGTTGCCTTTCCCCGTATCTTCTACATCCGAAATTTCGATGAGGTACAAGCGGAATGCTTCACTTTCCAGGTGCTAGCTGATGAAGTCGATGTGATCTCCTTTGGACCAGCCGAGGTTGCTCGCCTTCGTTTTGAAGAGGTGCAACCACTTCTCAATAGGGACGTTGTCTTCAGCTCCGGTGTATTTCGGCAGACTGATCATCTTTTCTGGTGGGCTGCTGATACAGCATTGGTAGATCTTGTCGGCTTACTGTAACAGATGACACAAGGCGTCAGTCAGAACACCAATTTATTCTGACTCTTCGTCTTCCTACTTTTCCTTTTCAACATTCACCCATAAAGCGTTTCATATACATATATGAAAACGCGAGAAATAAAATCCAGGAAAAGACTCAGCCATGCAGAATCGAACGTGGGACCTTTGCATCCTGAATACGAGGCGTTAACCACTGAGCCACCGAGGAGCACGTCCTTCAGCGAGACCGATGCCTTAACCGTTAGGACACGAGGGCGATCCACCTACGCAAATCCGACGAGAATGCACTCGAAGTCATTCTCCGCAAAATCTACAAGCGCGCCCTCGACCTTCCTGTCAGCACCTCTAACCAGCGCCTTTTGGGCTTGGGAATGGTGAACACCTTCAAGGAGCTGAGAGAGGCGCACTTGACAAACCAATATACTAGACTCTCTAAAACACCGTCGGGTCGCCACCTCCTTGCCCGGCTACACATCAATCATTCAATACACACGGAAGAGGGCGTACGGATTCCAGAAGTTTGGCGATACTTCTTGCACGTGCGCCCTCTTCCAGCTAACATGACCCGAGACGACTACAGTGGCCGACGCCTCGCGCGGGCGGAAACCTTGGCTCGACACTACGGCCACAAATTCGAAGTATTTTACGTGGACGCCTCCGGCCCGCACCACGGTGGTTGGTACACGGCTGCGGTCGTCCAACAAAACACCGTTGTAAACGGACTTACATTCCGTGCACATAACATTACGCACGCGGAGGAGATCGCCATCGCACTAGCCACCGCAGATAAGACTCGAGGGTCATCATCACTGACTTAAGGGGTGCCTGTCGCAATATTGAACAGGGATACATTCCGTACCGTGCTTATAAAATTTTGCAGAACAGCAGCTACCTAGGTGCCCCCGCGCACCGAACGATCATATAGGCTCCGGCTCACACGGGCCTCGATGGTAATGAGACGGCCGATGCCGCCGCCCGCGCGCTCACTCTCCGGGCACCATCCTCGTCCGCTACCGATCCGGAACTCGAACCTAATCCCGCCTATACCTTTCAGGAGGTCACACAATTTTATCAATCCGGCCATAACGTCTATCCGAAACCCTGTAAGGGCCTCACGAAGGCGGAGGAGCAAATCCTCCTTCGCCTTTATACTAAAACTCTATTGTGCCCGGCAATCATAAAACACTTTCACCCCGCTTGCACTGGGAAGTGCCCGCATTATGAGGAAAATTCTCTGAAATTTTCCACATGATGTAGGCATGCCGAAAAACCCCAAACCTTACCCCACTACCCAACCCTTCGCGGGAGGACTGGGAGGCAGCCCTGCTCGGCTGCTCTGACCTGACGGCCCAACGGACCCTGGTCGAGCGTGCTCGGGCCGCGGCCAACGCCAATGGGCTCCCGTAAGAGGGAGCTCACCTAGTGTTTGTACGGGGCGGCTGCTTAAGGACCGTTCCCACCCTCCCTGTAAATACCATCTGTAAATAATTGTTTTTCAGCAGCAGCTTCAGCGAGCGCGTCCAAGTGGCAAGCTATTTATATCTACCACTTACATCTGGCGACAGAGTTTTCGTGTTTTGAGCATTACAAGCGAGATAGCGCAATGAGAGCGCATCGCCACATACCGCGGCGGTGCGTGATCCAATTTTCCACGCGTACTTTGCCTCGCTTAGAGAAGGAGGTGACGCTTCCACGTGCGCTCTTACTTCGCGGGGAGAATCGTACCTCTTGGCTGGCCTGGGGTTTTATTTGAAACGATTCTGTTGTAGTTACCGCACGCACACAGGTCACTGATATCGCGCCAATCTCCGTTTGCAGAAAGCACGTGCTTCTCAGACACAGTGAAGTAACAGCTGAGACGCTTATTCGCGTGCGTCTGTATCTATGAGTATGTTTCGAGCGTCATCGGTGCGCGAGAAACGCGAGGCACGTTTCGATATGCTTTAGATTTTGCCCGTGACCTTCCAATCTGTTGCTAAATCGTTACTCGGCGACTTTGAGCACATCCGTCCGTCCGTTCATCCGTCCGTCCATCCATCCATCCATCCATCCATCCGTCCATCCGTCCATCCGTCCATCCATCCATCCATCCATCCATCCATCCATCCATCCATCCATCCATCCATGTAGCCGCTCACGTTTGGCTGCTCTTGCAGTCACCCTCTCAGCTTGGGGTGAACTAAAATCAGCAAGGAACTGTAAGATGGTTTGAGGAATATGACGTGCTGGTCAAGACATAAACAATGTCACAATGCCGCCACGTACGTCGTCAAACACTTCCTGGCAGACAGTGGCCCATAACCATGGACAGATATCTACCCAGAAACGACGAGGAAACTCATGGTCAATCCTAACGCGTGAACGTTAAGGAATGGCCGACATCGGTAGCTTTGACACGAGAAATGTCAGAGTCCAAGCAATCTATGTAGCAATGAAGTATTTTACTACAGAGCTGCGCGAAGTCTCAGAAGTATGTTTAAAAAAATTGACTCTAATCTTCGTGAAACTTCAATAGTGGTTGTAGTTATGCCTACCAATTTCACAAACAATACCTATGCACTCCTTTGATACAGCCTTCACGTCGGGTTAATATCCATTTTCGTGTGTTGCCATGCGCTGGTGTTTATCTAGTGGCAGTGTGCAGGGTCAGCATCCTCTTGACCATCAACCCTTCATATCAGCTTCTGGTGTTGCTGATACACATGTTCCAGATGGAATCGTTGCGCAAGTGCAAAACTTAGCATCATTTTTTGAGGTGTCGCTCAATAAAAAAATTGCAACATGGTCACCTTTCCTCCGCATGCTTCGCATAACGTCGATTCCAGGTACGTGGGATCTGCCAATTTTTTTTTACGATATCATAACTTTCGCGTGATTTTTCGCCGTGCTATGCAGTGACTGTAACATGTACTAAGAGGACGTGAGACTTGTAACGAGGGCAGTGGGTATGGAGCTCGAGTATAGAAAAGGAAGAAGACTTGTAGTGATCACAGGCTTGCGTTCAGTTAGCCCTTGCGCTAAATAAAGCTCTCCTTCGCCGAGTCAACTCCTGCTTGTTCAACAAGCCGTTTCAAGTGGTAGAAATGCTGGGTACATCTGGTCCTCACCCTGGAACTTCGCAGCCGCACATTCCAACGACCTCCTACAACGACTGATCCGGGGCCATCTCATGCTGCTACTCCAGATCTCGCACCTGTGCGTGTCTTCTGCGCTGGCGCTCTCCGGCAGCGCGACCCCCCCATATTTGGTGGCACAGAGGACCAAGATGTGGACAACTGGATTGCCGAGTATGAAGGTGAGCGCCGTCAATAAGTAAAACGCAGCCGATAAGCTCACAAATGTGAGTTTTTACCTGACTGACGTGGCAAAACTATGGTACAGAAATCATCAAAGTGATTTCAGTACCTGGTTGGAATTGGCGAAAACCCTCGCGCAAGTCTTTGGCCGTCCTGCTGTCCGCCGCCTTCGTGCTGAACAGCGCTTGCGGGGCAGAGTACAGAGAGCAGATGAAACTTTCCCGAGTTACATCGAAGATGTGCTAATTCTCTGCAAGCTCGTCGATTCGACTCTGGACGAGGCAGGCAAGATCAAGAACACCATGAAAGGAATCGACGACGGTGCATTCCAAATGCTGGCTGCGAAGAGTCTCCAGACGGTCGACGAGGTGATTCTGCTCTGCCAAAGCTATGATGAGCTGCGTAGGCAGCGCGCTTCTACACGTTGCGCTGCTCAAGACACCGCGGACATCTCATCCCTCGACTATCGCCATGACACCGCCGACCACTCTGCGTTGATGCCAGTCATAAAGCAATATATACGCGAGGAGGTCGCCCAGCAGCTATCTATAAACACAAAAACTACCGAGCCGATGGCACCCTTGTCGCCTTCGCTTCGCCAGGTCATTCAATCGCAAGTTGCCAAAGCATTGCCGCCATCTCAGGCTCCACCAACTGTTACCGCACCACTAACGTATGCAGCCGCAGTTGCTCGGCCACGTGCGCCAGCGTCTCCGGCCATCTACGAAGCTACTCGCCACGTTTATTCGTCGACGCCACCTTCCCGCTCACTGACCGTCCTGTCTCTGGCTGTATATGAAACAGGTCAGAACGTTCATATGATGCCGCCGCCTGCACGACCAGTTACGGTACATTATTCAACGAACAATGCCCCTATGGTCAGCCAATCGCGCACTCCGGATAATCGGCCGATAGATTTTTCATGAGGCATCCCAGGCCACGTAGCTCGTCACTGCCGTCGTCGCAGCTTCCCTTCTCACGACATTGCAGGGGCCTCACAATTCATGCCCACCATGCCAACTCAGCCGCGATATCCCGTTCCTGCCGATCCACCTCTAGACGTACGTCTCGGTCACCGACCATCCGGCTCAAGTCGTTCACCTTCTCCTCGTCGTCGATCTATTTCTCCGATGTTACGTCGCAACAGCCCACAGCGAGGGGAAAACTGACGGGCGCAGTTCCGGAGGCAAGAACTGCGTTAACAGCGAAAATTTCAAGACCTAACTGCTGTTCCCTGAACTAAATTGAACTCTATATTGATGGCAATAAGGTGCACAGACTTGTCGACACTGGAGCTGCTGTATCTGTAATTAGCGAGAAACTGTGCCGGATTTTGAAGAAAGTAACGACACAACTTACGGACCTATCTTTGCAGACAGCTACGTCCCATCATATTCAGCCTTCAGCTTTGTCCACTGCACGAGTCGTCATTCAAGGTGCGATGTACGTCGTCACATTTGTAGTTTTATTCCGTTCTTCGCATGACGTTATCCTTGGGTGGGACTTTCTTTCGTCGAATTCTGCTTTGGTCGACATTGCTCGTTCTGAACTCGCGTTATCTGTGCCGGGCTATGACCTCGACGATGGTGCTTCATGTAGAGTGTTTGCTGCTTCTGACGTTGACATTGCGCCTTTCTCAGCTGTTGTTGTCTCGGTGTCGTGTGCCTCCCCTCCGAAATCGCCTGTGTTGTTTATGCAATCGGTCCCATCTGCGTTCCGTCAAAATATCATGCTTCCGTTTGCCGTCGTCATCTTTCGCAACGGTCACGCTGCCATTTATGTGTGCAATCCCTCGGACAGCCCGTCAACCCTACTACGTGGAGAATGCCTGGGAAGCTACGAACCTTACGAGTGCATTCTTCCGGCTACTATACCCGATTTTACGGTTTCGCTCTCAATTTGTGCTGTCACTCCTACCAACGCGCCTAATGATGCTCTGGACGTATTCTTGGATGCCATCGACTCTGACCTCGCACCAACTCAGCGCGAAGAGATTATAAATCTTCTTCTCCGCTTTCGTTCTTCATTCGAGCGTGACCAGTCAGGCTTAAGCCGAACCTCTGCGGTGGTTCACCGTATCGACATCGGTCAACAAGCCCCGCTAAGGCAGCGTCCGTACCGTGTGTCATCTGCTGAACGCCGTGTCATCGACGAACAAGTGGACGACATGTTGAAACGTGGCATCATCGAGCTCTCCAACAGTCTCTGGGCTTCACCGGCTGTTCTCGTCAAGAAAAAAGACGGATTCATCCGGTTCTGCGTTGACTACCGCCTACTCAACAAGATAATGCGCAAAGACGTATACCCTCTGCCGCGCATCGATGATGCTTTGGACTGCCTACAAGGAGCAGAGTTCTTCTCTTCGTTAGATTTACGCTCCGGCTACTGGCAGGTGACCATGGCAGAGGGTGACCGCCCGAAGACAGCCTTTGTAACACCGGATGGACTATATGAATTTACCGTTATGCCCTTTGGCCTCTGCAATGCGCCTGCCACTTTCCAAGGGATGATGGATACCGTCTTGCGAGGTCTGAAATGGAAAACGTGCCTCTGTTATTTGGATGACAATGAGGTATTTTCAAGCGACTTTTCGACCCACCTCAGCCGCCTCGAGCAAGTTCTTACGTGCCTTTCCACGGCGAGACTTCAACTTAACTTGAAGAAATGCCACTTCGGCGCTCGCAAGCTTGTAATTCTCGGCCATGTGGTTTCTAAGGACGGCATTTTCCCGGAGCCTACGAAACTTAATGCAGTCGATGCGTTCCCAAAGCCAACCACCATCAAAGAGCTTCGAAGCTTCATCGGCCTATGTTCTCACTTCCGGTGCTACGTCCACAATTTCGCCTCCATTATCACCCCCTTGACCAATCTTCTTGCCGGAAGTTCTGAATTGTCAGCGTGGTCGCAGGCGTGTGATTATGCATTTCAGGAACTCCAACGGCTTCTCACCACGCCTCCCATACTCCGACATTTCGATCCGTCTGCTCCAACGGAGCTTCATATGGACGCTAGTGGTGTCGGGCTAGGGGCCATACTGGCCCAACGCAAGGAGGGCTTTGACGAGTACGTCGTTGCCTATGCCAGCCGCACCCCCAGTAAAGCGAGAAGAATTACAGTGTAACTGAAAAGGAGTGCCTTGCCATTATTTTGGCAATCGGAAAATGTTGCCCTTATTTATATGGACGTCCGTTTGATGTTGTAACAGACCACCATGCGCTTTGCTGGTTATCTTCACTAAACGATCCTAACGGTCGGCTCGCTCGTTGGGCATTGCGGTTACAGGAGTCCGATATCCGTGTTATCTACCGTTCTGGCCGGAAGCATTCCGACGCCGATGCCCTGTCACGTTCGCCATTGGCTTCAGAGCCTGTCGGCTCGCCTACCTCCACTAGTGCTACCTTGGCCATCCGCTTTTCGGACATGCCTTCCGAGCAACGCAAAGATGCTTGGATTTCTTTTTTTTTGGACTTTCTCTCAAACTGGACGCCCGCTCCAGTTTCCAGGACGCTTCGCCGTCAAGCAGGACGCTTCGCTATTCGGGATAACCTGTTTTACCGCCGAAACTACAGCTCGATCGGCCGTAAGTGGTTGCTCGTCATCCCCCGACATCTGATCTCTGACATCTGTGCAATGTTCCACGATGATCCACAATGTGGCCACGCTGGTGTGTTAAAAACATACACCCTAATGCATCTGCGGTACTACTGGCGCGGTATGTACCGTTTCGTTCGCTGTTACGTATTGTCTTGCCTTACGTGTCAGCGACGCGAAATGCCCACTCAGCATGCCACAGGTCCCTTGCAGTCGTTGCCATGTCCAGCACGATCTTTCGATCGTGTCGGAATCGACCTTTACGGTCCGCTTCCCTATACTTTGAGAGCAACCGCTGGGTCATTGTCGCTACCAACCACCTAACGCGGTACGCTGAAACAGCTGCGTTACCTTCTGCTACCGCAAAAGACGTTGCGTCGTTTATACTACAAAACCTGGTTTTAAGGCATGGAGCACCTCGGGAGTTACTAAGCGACCGCGGCCGCGTTTTTCTCTCCGATGCCATAAAAGCGTTCTTGAGCGAGTGTCGCATCATACACCGCACTAGCACAGCCTATCACCCGCAAACTAATAAGATGACAGAGCGTTTTAATCGTACACTTGGGGATATGCTGGCCAAGTACGCTTGATCCGACCAGTCGAATTGGGATAGCATACTCCCTTTTGTGACATATGCTTACAACACTGCAACGCAAAGCACCACTGGATTTTCGCCTTTCTTCCTTTCTTATGAACGCGAGCCATCATCAACAATGGATACCATTCTTCCATATCGACCGGACCCTTCAGAGATGACTACCGTTTCTCGAGCAGCAGCACACGCTGAAGAATGTCGGAAGCTTGCTCGTGCGTTCACGTCACATGACCAGACGCGCCAAAAACATCGCCACGACGCGTCAACCACGCATATGAGCTTTGATTCGAACTCACTGGTGTGGTTATGGATTCCTTCTACTCCTCCAGGACTCTCCCACAAGCTTTCGTCCAGGTACCATGGCCCTTATCGAGTTGTACGCCAAACATCCCCTGTCAACTACCTTGTCGAGCCGCTGGATGCATCTCCGGACAAGCGCCGTCGGGGAAAAGAAATCGTACACATCTCTCGGCTCAAGCCATACCATGACCCTTCTGTGTACACCTGTTTTAGGTCGCCAGGTTGGCTCCCTTATCGGCCGGGGGTGATTGTAACTAGGGCACTGGGCATGGAGCTCGAGTATAGAAAAGGAAGAAGACTTGCTGTGATCGCAGGCTTGCGTTCAGTTAGCCCTTGCGCTAAATAAAGCTGTCCTTCGCCGAGTCAACTCCTGCTTCTCCAACAACCCGTTTCAGCCTATTAAACCGTCGGTGGCACGGCAGCTCGCCTTGTATTGTTCTCGAGGCGGGCTGCTCTAGCGAAATGACTGGCGACGCGGCTTGTTGCGCGTGATCGTGCGAGCGCACGAACTCGTACACACATGCGTAGGCTCGAGGATATTATTTGAGCTCTTCAGCAAGCTGACCCACGTTTTCCCTAAAGGACAATGCAGAAAATTTAATGCGAACGCGGCAGAGTGTTTCGTTCCCTGCCACGGCGGTAGCGTTTGTTCATGCTTACGCTGGCTTGTCCCAGCGTTCGATTTTGCAATTTTCGGGCAGCTTCGCGTTGTCTCGGGTCCCCACACACGTGATCACGACGCTGTTTCTTGTTCCAACCGCAACTAGATGGCTGACCCTCTAGCTAGTTCTGGCGGCTCGAGGGCTGCCAAAAACCTAAAAATCGAAGGTCTCCACTTTGTTACTTTAATGAAGGGACAAGACTGGATCATAGGAAGCTTCGGCTTTAATAGCACTAAGTGCACAGCTTGTTTCCTAAACGGCATAGTGTGTCTCGCACTCCACCGTGAAATGTTTGTTCATGCACATGTTTATTCAGTTTCCTTGTAAAATGAATTTTTCCAGGTATTACTATCGAATGCTTTTCGTTAAATGTAAATAGTCTCTTGAAGACGTCCGTTTAGTCTAAATATGCCTTGTCCGTCTGTGAATACTTGACGTTTTCTTATTGTCTCATGTGCTCCGACTTTCTTCAGTTCTTTGCTAAGTTCCAGTTTTTGTTCTTGCCAATTAATACGGTTTTCCGTGACCTCAATCTCTTCAGCTGTTAGAGGACCATATACTTTGTCAGATTGAATATTGCTGTAGAAGCGAAACATCCAAGCTGTTACCCTCAACATTTTTGAGAAAGTGGCAAACTTCTCAATTTCAATTCCTCATTTTGCGCCTTGTTCCGTCGTATATTCAACATGAATTTCAACTTCCCTTGTTTTGTCATTACCACCTGGCTCTTTGTAACTAGGAAAGCCTTTGTTCTGTAACCACTTCAGTCCTTTCCACAAACTTTCTGCTGATGAAAGTTGTTCCACGGTGAGCCTTCTGGTTGGAAGTTCTGCCAGATTTTCATTACTGCTCACGTATGCCCGTTCACTTCCTGCTGACAAATTTTGTAATTTAATGTACTCGATTTTCAACGAATGCTTCACGTCTTTTTTTTTCAATTCTATCAAGTGTAACGCGATCGTTGCACCCATCCAAAACCTCGCCAGGTCAACTACTTGTTTCAGGTTACTTTTGATTTAACTACACAATCTCACAGATAGTGTTGCTCCTATTGGTTCTAATTTTGCTAAGTTGATTGTCTTCATGAGAGGCACATTACTTTTTGCGAGAGTCGGCAATGTCTGTTTAACTCCGTTTTCGTACGGCAGTACCATGTAGGCTGCACTTCCATACACCGCAGGGCTTGCATCGGAGAAAATGTGCAATTCTGTGTTTGAATGTTCTTTCTTCTTTTAAATGCACTACCGTGGTACTTTTATATTTTCGATTGATTTATTTCCTTCAAACATTTCCTCCATATATTCTCATCTCGCTTTGATAAATTATCATCCCAACAAATTTCAGACTTGCAGAGCCTTTCTATCTCCATTTTAGCTCTTACTGTCAAAAGGGTAAGAAATAGCAATGTATTTAATATCTTGGCACTTTTGCCAAGTAATGCTTGCTTAGTCAGACATTCACTCACTTCTGCTGTCACCATTATTTTAGCTCAGGAATGCACAAAGTATCGTCATCTGTATTTCATGTCATTCCTAGAACGTTGGTTTCACTTGACGATGTAAGAACATCATGATTTTTTGAAAAAGTTTCCTCATCTCATCGCTGTTCGATGTCCATTTCCTTACAATCATTCCTGCTCCGTGAAATATTTCCTTTGCGTCTCGATATAAACCTTTCGCTTGACTCTCGTGCGCTGCTCCAATCATGACACCCTTGACGTAAATTGAATTTCGAAGTTTATCCACCGTTTCGAGAAAGCTTTCCTGTTCTCGATTCAGGGGATGCTGTATTGTTGCTGCCAGCAAAACACTGCTTGGCGTTGTACCAAACGTCACCCTGGTCATTCTGCATGCAACGATCTGTTCTTTACTTAAATCGCAGTGCTCGTTTTTCTACTACAAAAAACGAAGGGCGTCTGGATCTTATTTGTGATTACTGATCTGCAGTAATGCCTTCTACACGTCTGCCATCATTGCAACTGAGTGTTTGCAAAAGCTCATTTCCAGTGCCAGTATGTCCGCATTCCTGTTTTGTCCAGCTTTTAGGTTTTGATTCAACAACATTCCTGGTGTCATTGACGACGAAGTGCCAAACACTATCCTCACTTTTGTTGTCAGTCAATGTTCTTTAATGACTGCTTGATGTGGCATGTAGTATGCAACGTGCTCAGATTCATCTGATGTTACTAGCTCTGCCGATGCCGATAGAAAGTATTTCTTCATAACGCTGTTGAATCTTCCTCTTAGCGCCCTATCTTTTTGAAGTTTTTTAGATGCTTGCATAAATCTCCTAATTGCTACTTCCTTGTTGTCTTCCATGTCCACTGCTTCTTTTCAATGTATTCTTACTTTGTATTCATCTTCATACCTCTCCACCTTCTTTTCAAATAATGTAAAAAGGTGGTCACTTTATGCACCCTGTTCTTCGTATGTGTTTTCGGGTGTTTTCTAGTTCCTAAAATCTTGGGATAGCGTCCATCATCTCGTCTGCTCTTTCTATAGTGTGAACAACTATGACTGATTTTGCATCTTTTATGTATGACTCTGCACCACATGGTCCATGTACAATCCAACCTAGAATGCTTTCTACTAGCATCATGTGTTCATTTAACCTTTTTACGGGTCTTGTTATGACCTTCCGTTGAAATCAGATCCTAGGAGCAAGCTTGTTTCCTGCGTTGTACGTTTTCATGGTTGTCATCAGCGATTTTCATTCCCAATTTCTTCATATAGGATTTTCTGTTGTCGTTTGGGCTCGGGAGTTTCCTCCTTGATATCAGCTTTATTTCAATAGCCTCCATTACTAATGATTTCACATCTGAATTTCCCTTCAGTGCAACTTCGACAACACTCGTAACATTTTCACTTTCTTTTCCTCCAAATGATCCAGCTCTCAGTTTTTCCTTTCGAAGTACCTTGCTACGAATTCTTCGTGACAGACTGTTTCGCATGAAGGATCTTTGGCCTCTCCTGTCGAACAAAATTCTTGCGTACTCTCTTTTATCTTCACCTTCTGTCCATGATATGGCCGTCTGCAATAGAACGTGATGGCGTTCTTCTTGAAGTTTATAAGATGCTAGCACGTTGCACGATTTGTCAACAGCCATATCGCCTGTTTTGCTCCTCACTTTTGTTACTATGCTTGCTGCCTTATCTGCTTTTTTTCCAGCACATGGAAGTTCCGCGCCTTGTTCTGCAAGGTATGAAAACTACCGTGGCTTAAGAAACTCTTGCGTTGTGATTTGGGCTCGTTCACCTAAACACATGTTTTCTTTTCTAAGCTTTTCCCTTTTGTAGTGGTATTTTAGTGACCTCCTACAGTCTTCAGTGCTGTGATTAATTAGATCATGGAAGCAACATCATTTTGGGATGGAACTCTGAAATGTGGAAGTTTGTTTGTTAAGTTAGATCTATTAGTTAATTTTCTTTGAGGTCGGTCTTTCCCGTCTTCGAAAATTTCTAGCGACTGTCTGCACCTCACTTGTTCTTGCAAAAATGCTATCAATCCTTTTTGTGTATCTTCATTCAAACCAATGGCCTTTCTCTTACCGAAATTCCTGCTCTCTCTTGCGTACTTTTCCTTCACTTCTCGTAAAATTGGTATTCAATGAAACATTCTTGCAATAAGCAACGCTTTAAATCGGCATAAGCATCGTAGCATACGAACGCACAGGAACTTCAAGTGCGTCCAATGCGTTCATGCGCCCTTGCACTATCTGGCAAAGTTCACGTAAACCTTTGACATTTTTTGGATTCCTAACTGGTTCTAACTTGATCAGTGCATTCATATGAATTTTTTTTAAATGTTCTTTATTGTCAAACTCCTATTTCCACAGTTTCACAGCTCTCTGCTTATATTTATTGAAGTAATATCGTCCTTCAATAAAAACTGCCGTCTTTCCGTCAACGACAGAGATTAGGCAGTGGAACTTTTGACTTTCTTGTAAGCTCTGTCGAAGATGCATCACGCTTCCAAACCGCGTCTAAAATTATTGCCCCGTCAGCTTGTTGCCGTCTAACGTAAACATGTCTATTTTCGGCAATTTTACATAACAATCAGTACTCTGATTTCCTGACACTGTCGGTTCAGCTCTTGCTATTTCCATGAACGGTTGTCTATCATGCACTGTGACTTTTCACTTCTCGATGTAGTACACTATTGTTAAAGTGGCCGTAATTATCTTCATATCGTATTCCACTACTCTCGAGAATTTATCTGCTGCTGTTTCTTCTGTTAAAAATGACTCCATCTGCGCATTTGCCACTTTCGAACCTTCGTCATGTCATTAATTTGTCTAAAGCCTATACTTAGAGAGTGTACGCCTTCTCCATCATTCATCTTTTTTTCCGCCTCTGTATTGAGATTTGTAATCTGCGTCCAACATTTTCCTCTGCTGCGAAACAATGTTTTGATTCATGGTGAACAAGATGCAGGCTTACATTCACGATGTAACAATGACCTCTTTCTTGTCGGTAGCTTTCTGTTCCATGGCTGCCACTCCCGGGGTCACGTCTGCTGCCTCGATTTCTTCAGCTGGGCTCTGGCGTCCCGGTTTTGTCGACGAGGGGAGGTTGGTCATGAAACCATGTCGTGAATGAACACACCCAGGAGCCATGACGGTTAGAACTGTGCATTTTTGATTTTTTAACGTGAACAATACGAAGATGATATGTCTTCTTTTACTTTTTAATTCTTCGTCGTCTACTTCTTTATCTTCCTGTTTGTACAGATCACCAGTCGGACCAAGAAACTGTGGCGCCCTTGAAGCATGCTGAACACAAGGGCTTCAACCAAGTTTTTTCATTAACTTCAAGGAATAGATATAGGAGGGAAAATTTTACGCCAGAGTTTTGAACGTGGCAGCGAAGTCGTCAGCCTTATATCAGTTTTTTTTCGATCCACTTATAGTGATCCGCATCTATGGCACCCTGGTCCTACTGACTGGGCGATTCATATTTTGATGATAGTCCTGGCCAAAGTAGCCTGGCTAAGGGCTCGTTTACATTGAGCATTCCGACCGCCGACTGTGCACGGACTCTGATTCACAAACAGCGAGATCCGCTAAAAAGGCTCTTGCCGCGTCGATGGCTTTCGAACCACTTTTTGTGGCATCTGTCGCCGAATCGGTCACCACGATCTAATAAGAGCGCTACTAAAAAAAATTTTGAAAAATTGAGGCGCGTGCCTACTCACTTTTCATGTCGTTGTGCACGTAACTGAATGTTCTAATCAACGACAGTTTAACCCACTTAACCCACTCTGTGCTTACTATTCTCCCTTATATCATGGAAGAGCTGACCTATCTTGTCGTAGGCGCGACTGAGCTTTTCGCTGTCATGCAGATCAGGGCTAACCCACCAACGCCATTGGCTCAGTGTTTTTTTTTCTGCTCCTCGTGCATTGAAAGGCAGCTACTTGCCAGCAAAGTAATCAGTGCTACTACTTCTCGCTTCCGGCTGATTTTGGTCTACGAAAATTATGAAAGTAAGACCCCCGATAGCGTAGCTGCGTTTGCGAGCCGCAACAACAAACGGGTGACAACGCATCTATCTCGCTGGGCCCGTTCACGGTATTTCGATGGCAGAGGAATTCCGGTCGCTGTAAAAGCGGATACTTTAGTGTAAACAAGGAGTAAATCAGTGAGCTTAGTTTTGGCTTGCGCACTCGAGTATTTGGGCTTAGTTTGAGGCTCGTGAAAGGCACCTCAATTTTAAAAACTTAAAGTGGTACACCAACTAAAACGTGTTCACAATGATGAAGCGCTGCTAAAACGAAATTCTGTATTGTGCGAGCTAAGTCCATCCACTGTACAATAAACGTACTTTGTACGCTGACAGCGAATACAAGTCACCTGCCATCGGCAATATGATCTTAGACAGAATGACACGTTTTTATAGATCATTAGTATGAACCTCCCACAGTTATCGCTGGGTGATTGCGTTTGCTCTTGGGTAGACTAGGCTATACTCGTTGACAACTTTTTTTGGCAGTGCAGCAAAAGCTACTAAGCCGAATGGCGGGCTTTCTACCGCCAGTAATGGTAGTTCCAAAGTAGCGCCCGTATTTTCGTCATGAAATATTAAATCTCGCGTTTTTTACGTGCACCTCAAACGCTGAATGATATCTGCGGTTACAAGAAACGCTTATGGTATGCCCCCGTCCCTTTGCGTAGCGTTATGAGACGCGCGCTAAAACGGACTACTTCTCGTAGTCCAGAAGCTTCGACCCCGTAACCTTCCCTTTACTGCCAAGAAAAGTTGTCGCTGGGTATGGGCACCGCACACTGACTAGAGGGAGCTGCGTTGCTCACTCTGCGCCGTCTCAAAGTCTTGGCGTTTGTCGGTAGGGCCACGCAAAAAATAGACGCGTGTGCACCTTTCCTTGTATCCCGACCACAATCCATCGAAAAATGCAGGGCGCGAGACGCTTGTCACGTTTATTTTCCCTACGCAATCTCAAGGTTGCTTTTTAGGGGCGACGCTTCTTGAAGCGGCACCCGTTCATCCCTCGTAGTAGTAGTAGTAGTAGTATTAGTAGTAGTAGTAATATTAGTAGTAGTATTAGTAGTAGTATAGTAGTAGTAGTAGTAGTAATAGTAGTAGTGGTAGTAGTAGTAGTAGTAGAAGTAGTAGTAGTAGTGAGTAACCAGTCTTTTACTTTCACCTCAAAGGTAGTGCCGGAGGGAGATTTCTTCTTTGCGTTGTTGAACAATAAAAAAAATTCACAGCGTGCGCCTAACTAAAAGCCGAATTCTCCTGTCTCTTATTACGCCTTAGCAGCCATTGGAATGTACGTTGAGCACTATCTGACAAGAAAGGGTTGCTACGTTATCATTGCTGGGTGTATCCTCCTTGGTTTTAGAAAAGTTTAGCGAGCGTTGGGCTGCAGTGCCATGAATACAGTGAACTAGTATACACCATGAACTCGAGGTGGTTATAGGTAGGAAGTAGACACGAAGTGCAAGCCATAAGAAAGTGTGCGTGTGCCTCCTCTCATTCAGTCCTTGGAATGTCCGCTGGATGACGGTGCTTCTATATGAGGAATATATGATGAAAAGATGTGAGATGGTAGCCCTTCGAGTGTTGAATAGGTGGACGAACGGACACGCAGACAGATGCATACACGGACGCACGAATGGCTGCATGGACGGATGGACGCATGGACGGACGCTGGAGCGGATGCATGGACGAACGCAGGGACGGACGCATGAACAGACACACGAAGAGACGCACGCACGGACGGACGCCCGCATGGACGCACGGGTGGCCACATAGACGCCTGGACGGACGGAAGCAAGAACGAATGGACGAACGGATGCTTCGCCCAACTCTCCGTCATTCACTCCATGGATATGCTGCCATTTCTTTATCCGCTAGACTTGGTATTCTTAATCATATGGTGGTTTTGGGAACTTAAACCCCACATATCAATCAATCACTTGGTATTCTGGCACTGCACTGAGACTGGAAAACTCGACTGAACAGTGCCTATACTCTATTCGTACTCTTAAGGGAATGATAGGGAAGAATCTGGAAGCTCAAAAAATAGTGCTATGCTTCCCGCGCAGAGCACTGTCAACAGTGAGTGTTCATAGACTTGGTGACACAATCTGCGCATAATTCCTCACGGCTCCACCTTACTATATTCAGCTTGGCGTGACATGAATGTGTACTGCACTGCACCCTGGTAAAGCACAGTGCCACCGAAGCATCGCCCGTCACATGCGTTACCAGAGGTAGCTCTGAAACCAGGCTGAAAAGTTCGCAAGAATATTATTTCTCAGCTACACATACGAGCCGAGTGTTGGAATTCTCCCCTGTGCTAATGCTACCTTGTGCTACCCTTTGCTAGTTGAAAACACCACTGTTATGTTTGCGTTCAGTTTTGTCCTTCCGTTGACCCAACGATCTCGCGTCCTATGCCACTTGTTTAAGTCTTAAGCTGGCTTGTGGCTATCCCAGCCGTGGTTGTAGGTCTTTGTGCTACCTTCAAACCAGTCATTCAGGCCACACCCGAAGTGCTTGTCTTTGAGAGACTACTCTATTTCTAAGCAATTTTTTTCGCAGTGCACCTATCTGACACTATGACGTTATATTGTAAATAGAAGCTCCTTGTTGTGAGGCTATTACATTTGTTGCATTTTCTGGTGGAGGTGGGGTGTAGATGAACCCAAGGTTCACAAGACAGCGAAGTCCAAGCCCTCACCATAAGGAAGCAATGGAGCTCACGCCGGTGCACTAATGGGCCAGTCACCATATTCAAGAGGATTCACCAAAATTCGGACCACTTCCCTCTGCGTCCGAGGAATCGGTGATGAAGACAAGGGCTGCTGAAACCATGATGAGACAATTTGCACTATCACAGCTTATTGTCAGCCAACCTGTCATATTGAAGGTGTTTCATGGCCAGCCGTCACTTGAAGTCACACAGGTCTCAATAATTAGGGAGGCGATCGCCAGGCTAATTCCAAGGGCCGAAGTATCGGCCCCCGAACCACACCACGAAAGCGTGGACAATTTAGAAGTGGTCCTTTTTGGCGCGCCAGCGGACGCCGGCTATGGCCCAAAGAACAAGTCAGAGCCTAGAGTTGATAACCAAAACAAACTTATATTCTCAATAATGGCAGATCGAAAACAATACACAAGAATGCACACTCCACGATAGTTGCATACAATATGTCACCAATCAAACAACCTACTACACAGTACAATCAGCCACACTTAAAAAAACAACGGACACAGACAACAATATGTACTACAATGCAGTCGCATGCAGTGAACAACCAAGACACTTAAAGACTATAAAGATAGAAATCCTATTCAGTCCAAAGTTCTTGGAACAAAAGTCTGGATGATAATCTTCCGAGAATCACTCACTCAAATTCCAGCGTTGTCGTCGTTCCGCTGCCCTCGAAGTTTCTCTTCCAGGAAACCTCGCCGAAGTTTCTCTTCCAGGAAACCTTGCGTCTTCAATTGGCCACTCTCCAAGCTTCAAATTCTTCGCCGGAAACACGTTGGCTTCACACACGCAGCTGTTGCCACGCGTCTTCGCTCGATAGCGGTAAACACACACTCTTGCCTATAGCTCGAGTCGTCACCCCTCAGTTGGAAATCATCTTCTTCTCCTGCTTCGTCTCTACGGACAAAACCTTCGCTGACTACACGGCGGAATCCCTACGCGCTCTGGTGCTAACTTCCGTCTTCTCCTGATCTCTCACCTCGGCTGCTCCATTAAATACCTTCCGCGCGAGATTCCAGAAAGTTCTCGTCATTTCGTCGGCGCGATACGCAGCGAAGGCTGGGGAGAGGGCGAGACGGCTCGAAGGTCGTCCGCGACGGATGACTCAACCCGGCTTCACTCCGTCCCTTTCCATCTAGAACATTCGAGGGCTTGCTCGGGCGCCGATGTGGGGTGAAGAGGTTCGTCGGTGAACCCACGCTTTCAAGGGACAAAGTCGCGCGCCTGGGAGTCTTTAGATGTTTGTTTTCTTTTTTTTATCGTTGACCTCGTGGCGTCACTCCGGCGTTTCGTCGCGAGAATTCGGCGGCGCGCCCTTTTTGAGCGCTCGTTTTGTGACACTGCCCTCCACTTTAAGAATATTATCTCATAATATTCGAAACAACACAAACGAGCGCGAACAGTCACCACACACTCTCACAGACTGTAACACAATCCGTCGCTCATGACACTTCACATTCACAATAGATCACTCAATACAATTGTACATTGTAATTCGATTCCACAACACATGAAATATAGCCACAGGTACATGATTGCAACACTCCATCACATATTCCAAACAATACAAATGTACAAAGTTCTCTCATTACAACAATTGTACAATACTATACCTCACATCACTGCAACAAACATTTTGATTCACTCGACATACAATTGTGACACAGGACAACAACTCCAGTAACTTAACATATTGCACTCAGCACTGTCAAACACATTTCACGTCGACCTCAACACCTATCTTGTGCATTTCGAACGGCGCCTGCGCCCTTTCTTGCGGTGCTCGCTCGATTTCTTCTTGTGTTTACACGTTCTTTTTCGGCAAGCCCTTTCCAACGATGGTATCTGAGACGGCGTCTCAGCCATCGTTGTCACTTCCGACATTGTTAACGGGTCATGACGCTCAACCGATCCTGTCCGGTTATTCACCCGCTTGTTCATGTCCCGACATTTGGCCTGGCTGGCCGACTCCGTCACCTTTGCACTGTCGGTCGGTTGAGGTCGTGCCGACGTAAGTCCAGCTGCCCAGCACGTGAACTCATTCAATACGATGATGTTCTCATTCACTGTCTCTTGCGCCCAGGCTTCACCTTGGGCTCGAGTGAGATCCTTCACGGGATTTTTCTCCGCTGTATCTCGCGGCCCCTGTGTCGGCGGGGGCTCCATCTTCAGGTCTTCCCCCAAACGTTCTGGTTCGTTCAGCCCTCGCGCCCTGTCGATATTTCCGATGACTAGGTCGCACAGAGGGGTTATCATACATAGAGCGGTAACCTTCCCGCTGAAGTACGGGGTTTCAACCTAAATTGGCTAACCTCCCTGGTCTTCCTCATTTATTCCTCCTCCTCCTTCAACCTAAATTTCTGCTTCGGGAAGGATCCGATCCGTACGGTCAATTAGGCAAACCGGTTTCGTTGTGCCTGTCAACTCACTTTTCCATACCAAATTTCTCCACACGATAACCGTGGAGCTACCGGTGTCTCTCAATACCGCAACCTTCTTGCCCACAACTCTTCCAGGCAGCTTCGCCATTCCCTTCGCAACACCGGTTGGCTGTTTTGTCATTACAGCACCCACAATAGGAAGTTTCTCCCTATAATTCAACTCTACGAATCCGTTGGTGACGGCATCACCATCGGATTTCGGTGCTGCTAGCACACAGGATACCTGGTGAGTTTGACTCACTCCGTTACGAAAAGCGTCTGCTTTGTGCCCAGTCTGACTACACTTGAAACATTTTACGACCGTGGGACTCGTAATGTTAGTTCGACAGTTGTTAGCGCGATGACCCACTCGGTTACACAGTCAACATCGCGGAACACTCTCAGGTGCGCGCTTCTTTTGCTCGGGGGCCGATTCTTTCGAATCTTCGGGACACTCCTTCTTGACTCTGGCCAAATTTGTGCCACCTTGCGCTTCAAAGAATTGATCAGCCAATTCTAGCATGCCTTCAAGTGACTCAGCCTTCCTCTCTTTCAAGTACTGCGACAGGCTTGGGTGGCAACTAGTAAGAAATTGTTCTCTAATGAGGAGCTCTCTAAGCTGATCGTACTCCTGCGCTGTCCCTGAAAGTTCAATCCATCTGTCGAAATAATGGGTAAGTCGGGCGGCGTACTGCGTAGCCGTCTCACCATCAGCTGGCTTTCCTGTCCGAAATCTGTCCCGGAATCTTTCCACAGTAAATCTAAATCGCTTCAGCAAAGCAGTTTTCACCTTTGCATAGTTGGCTGCATCGGTCGGCATCAGCCAACCGTACACACTGAGCGCTTCACCACTCAAGCAAGAACTCTAAGCAGTTGCCCATTGATGTTTCGGCCAATTGTGGCTCCTTGCGATCGTCTCAAATCTGTGAAGGCACGCGTCAAGGTCGTCCTTCCTTTCATCAAACGCTACGAGCAGCTTGCTTGGGTTCAAGGGGAAGCCATAATCTTCCCGTTCACTGCTTTCAACTCTAGCTTGGACGGGAGTTCAAGTTCGCTGTTGCAAACGGAGCCGCTCGAGTTCCATGTCGTGCTGTCGTTGCCGTTCCCTTTCCTCTCTTTCTTTTTTCGCCCTCTCAGCTGCCAGTCTTTCTCTCTCCAGCTCCAACTTCAATTGCTGCTCTTTTGTTTCTCTCGCCCTTTCGGCTGCCAACTTTTCTCTCTCCAGCTCCAACTTCAATTGTTGCTCTCTTTCTTCTTTCAGCTGTCGCTCCTTTGCCTCTCTTTCTTCTCTCGCCCTTTCGACTGCCGTCTTTTCTCTTTCCAACACAGCTGCTTTTTCTTCCTTGGCTCTCTCAGCTGCCAACCTCTCTTTCTCCAACTTAGCTTCTTTCTCTGCTTTGGCTCTTTCTTCCGCCAACCTTTCTTTTTCCAGCTGAGCTGTCTTTTCTTCTCTGGCCCTCTCTTTTTCTTCTTTTTTTTCTGGGTGACCCACTTGCGTAGTAAGGCGCCAGAAAGACCCATCTTCTCACCAAGAGCGACTAACTTTTCGAGAACCATTGTATCTCGCAAATAAAACCTTGCCGCGTGAAGAAATTATCTGCCTATATCAATCTATTGGAACACTTCCTGCACTCATTAACGAGAACACTGAGCAACACACAAAATCGTTCCGATAGCAGTATCAACAACTCGAGGCTCTTTCCCACTACTTTGGACACACTGTGCACCAAAAGGTCCTCGTTGCGGACGCCAGATTAATGTCACGGGTACCGTCAGTTCGGGAGGCGATCGCCGGGCTAATTCCAAGGGCCAAAGTATCGGCCCCCGAACCGCACCACGAAAGCGTGGACAATTTAGAAGTGGTCATATTTGCAAGGTGTTTCAGCGCGCGAACAAAGGAAAAAAAGGACAGGGTAGACAGAAAGAGCGCTGAGGTTAGTTGGAAGTCAGCGCTCTTTCTGTCTACCCTGTCCTTTTTTCCTTTGTTCGCGCGCTGAAACACCTTGCAAATATGAATACGCACCAACTAGCCCAAGCTTCCACTCTTGTTAGAAGTGGTCCTTTTTGGCATGCCAGCGGACGGCGGCTGTGGCCCAAAGAACAAGTCAGAGCTGAGAGTTGACAACCAAAACAAAATTATATTCTCAATAATGGCAGATCGAAAGCAATACACAAGAATGCACACTCCACAATAGTTGCATACAATATGTCACCAATCAAACAACGTACTACACAGTACAATCAGCCACACTCGAAACAACGCACACAGACAACAATACGCACTACTATGCAGTCGCATGCATTGAACAACCAAGACACTTGGAGACTGAAGAGATAGAAAACCTATTCAGTCCAAAGTTCTTGGAACAAAAGTCTGGATGATACTCTTCCGAGAATCACTCGCTCAAACTCCAGTGTTGTTGTAGCTCCGCTGCCCCCAAAGTTTCCCTTCCAGGAAACCTCGCCGAAGTTTCTCTTCCAGGAAACCTCGCGTCTTCAATTGGCCACTCTCCAATCTTCAACTTCTTCGCCGGAAACACGTCGGCTTCACACACGCAGCTGTTGCCACGCGTCTTCGCTCGATAGCGGTAAACACACACCCTTGCCTTTAGCTCGAGTCGTCACCCCTCAGGTGGAAATCATCTTCTTCTCCTGCTTTGTCTCTACTGACAAAACCTTCGCCGACTGCATGGCGGAATCCTTACGCACTCTGGCGCTAACTTCCATCTTCTCCTGAACTCTCACCTCGGCTGCTCCATTAAATACCTTTCGCGCGAGATTCCAGAAAGTTCTCATTTCGTCGGCGCGATACGCAGCGAAGGCTGGTGAGAGGGCGAGACGTCTCGAAGGCCGTCAGCGACAGATGACTCAGCCGGGCATCACCCCGCCCCTTTCCATCTATAACATTCGAGGGCTTGCTCGGGCGCTGATGTGGGCTGAGATGGTTTGTCGGCGAACCCACGCTTCCGAGAGAAAAAGTCGCGCGCCCGGCAGTCTTTAGATGTTTGTTTTCTTTTTTTTATCGTTGACCTCACGGCGTCCCTCCGACGTTTCGTCGCGAGAATTCGGTGGCGCGCCCTTTTTGAGCGCTCGTTTTGTGACACTTGACGATGTCGAAGACTGGTTAGATCATTTAAAAAAACTGGCGAACATAAACTACTGGAACGAAGCAGGCAAGTTGGGCAACGTCTACGTTTCTTTGGAAGACACAGCTTGAGTGTGATAACATTACCATTATCCATCTCTGACGTCCTGTGAACAGTTGCTGCGGCAGCTGCTAGGTACGTTCGGCAACAATTATCGCTGGGAAATAGCAGAAGCAGTGTACAAAAGCAGTTTTTGTGCACAGAATCAATGTACAAATGACACTGTAACGATGTACATCGAAGACACGTCCCGCCTGTTTGAGCCAGCTTCTCCCAGCAATACCCTAGACAAGAAGTATGTTATCTTTTGCATGGGTTAAAGCAAGAGCTGTTTGCGGTACTCGTTCTGTTGCTGAGTTTCGGTTGGAAGCAACAACCATAAAAACAACGCTGCAGCAGAGAGCCCGACATTACAATCGTGACGTAGCCTGTACATCAGCAGAAGTCTTCTCGGTAAACGTTGTCAATAATCTTGACACTATTATGGAGCTCCTCCCGTCGTTAGATAGGGAGGATGTACGCAATCTGCAACCACCCATTTCACCGGAGCTTTCCATTGCTGGTGTTTCCCGAGAAGAAATTCGACAGGCCATGCGGGAGCCGCAGAGTCATGAACCACTGACATTGAGCGTGGTAACGTATACTGAGGTGCTCAGGCGATCTGCTGTCTATTGGATACGTACTTTGCGTCTCAATCAGCACACGTGTGCTGATTGAGGCACCAAGTACGTATGCACCGACCACACGTAGCCACCCCATATCGCAGAAACAACTCACAGTGCACTTCTTGCGACAAAGAAAGGCCTCATAAAAGTGATGTGTGGCGAGAGCGGAACGTAGGCCTCTTTGCTTACAATGTGGAGAGGCTGGCTACCTGTACCAGATTAGTCGATACAGTCACGGTGGTCTTTGTGCGCTAGCCATCAACGCATTGTGTCCGCAAAACGGGGAAAGACCGTCTGACATCGAGAAACACCTGTGCTCACGTCAGCATTTGAACATCATAGTCGTCAGTGGGGGTTACCAACCCCCACGTAGGCGCTCATCAAGCCCACGTTCCTTCCCAAACGCATCTATGCATCGTTCGCCTAGCCTGAACCTGGTGACCTCTGGAGGTGAGGCCGCTGGTGATTCGAGATATGAAGATACTCTACTGCGACACCAGTGTGACAATGAGGACAAGTGTTTCCAAGTAAAAAAGGGCAGTAATAAAAAGAATACTTCAGACTTGCCGCTGGTAGTTGACAGGCTAGAGCTCATGGCTTTGATCGATATCGGTGTGAATTGCTTTTTTGATTAGCTACAACTTAGCGAAGCGACTCGGGAAGGTTCTGGACAAATGGAGTGCACCTCAAGTAAGTACGGTAAGTGGTCACCTCATAGCGCCTCTGGGCAGATGCACCACAAGGGTTGAAATATGGGGTTTCACTTACGTTGGCGACTCTTTTTCTGTTCGTGTGTTCGAGAGAAGTTATGCTTGGAATGAATTTTCTGCGAGAAAATGATGCCATTATTATTCTGCAGAAGACAAACGTGCCGTTTTCGACGGAACAAACTGTAAATGTAGCTGGAGCAGATGAGCGATACGCCACTCCGCTGCTTGCCGTTGATGAATATGCGTCTTTACCGCTGCCAAGCAATTTAATGGTTCTAGCTTGAAACAATGCGTTTAGTGACTACAAAAGTGTGGTAGTCAGCAGCATGGAAGTTTTTCTGGAAATAGGTGTTTGTGGGGCACGAGACATTATCCAGCTACGAAAAACGTGCACAGACATCCATATGTCAAATTTCGGGAACGAATTCCAGCACATACCAGCATATTATTTCCAGCACATTATTCATGAGTTTTGTGAAGCAAAGAAAATATGCAGCCTTGAAACAACGTCAACGAATATAAAACCAACATGTCATATTTGCGACAAAATATCTGTAAATCCTAACTTTTCAGCGATTCAACGTCAACAGCTTTAAGACCTCGTACGGGAATATAGCAGCTGTTTCTCCATTTGTTCAAACGTAGAGCGCACGACGTTTACAAAACACAGGATTGTACAGGACGAGACAGCTAGGCCAGTAAGCTGGCATCCGTGCCCCGTTTCACCATAGAAAAGGGAAGTTATCGAAAATCAGGTACGAGAGATGCTTTAAGTAGATTTTATCGAACTTTATAGCAGTTCATGGGCTTCTCCCGCGGATACTTCTCAACAAGAAGGATAACACGCTACAGTTTTGCGTCGACTGCTGGAAATGTATTGCTGTGACTAAACGGGATGTAAAGACGTCTAACTCTGCAGTTTTGCGGACAAGCAGCGCCAACTGTCAAACCACAAAACCAAGCTAATGGGGGGGGGGGGTAAATTTCTCCCACGCCTAGTCGTGCGGGACTTGGCCGTGTCAGTGTAAAAGAGGATACTGGAGGTTGTGCCGACGCTTGATGATTGAACCTTTAAGGCCACCCGGAAAAGGCAACACACCCCTTTGGCCCTGGCTTCACGTAGATGGCACCCCTGGGCTCACCCACCCAGGGCAATTCGGCAGTCGCCTTCTCGTATCTCTCTCTCCTGTACATCTTAGTCTTTTTTCCGCTGTAAATCTACCCTGCGTTCTCTTTTCCATTTACTTCTACGTTTCCTGGTGGCAAGGGTTAACTTTGTGTGTCTGTGCTTTCTTGAGTACATTATATACGGTCATAATAGCTGTGTACAGCTGGCGTTGGCATGCTTTACTATAAACACAAGCCCTGTCGCGTCCCCACTTTGGGCTCATACGTGGGCGGCTGGCATGGCTGCTGAAAGAACTTCTATTGTATGGCTTCCTGCTCCTTTCCCTACTTAGCGATCGTCCTCACTCAAAGAGGGGGCGCACCGAATTGACTGAAAGTATTTTTTTCGTGAAGCCCCAAGAAACTTTCCCACGATTTAATGTGATTCACTGCGAAACAGTCAACAAAAATGCTAGAACGATCTCGCCCTTTGTTGTACTTAAATGTCTTACGGAAACACTAGGCTAGGGTTACGAGGCGACAAGAATGGCTAGCGGAGATGTTCTCCTTGAAGTCAACAAGAAAGCACACATTGAAAAACTTTCTGAACTTTCTTCAATTGAAACTCACCTGTTTTAGTCACCCCACACCACTTTCCTAACAGCTCGCAAAGAGTGGTACCTGACCAAGACTTGCTCGACTTGTTAGAGAGTGAACTGCTCGAGGGCTGGAGTGAACAGCATGTCATGAATGTACAACAAATCAAAATCAGGCGCAATAATAAGGAATTGATTGATTGATATGTGGGGTATAACGTCCCAAAACCACTATATGATTATGAGAGACGCCGTGATAATAAAGAAATTCTCAAAAAACACCCAGTGCTCATATTTGGTACCAGCACGCTTCCAGAATATGTGGAAACGGGTTATTTGAAGTTGTATGTCTGACCGCATATTCCCCACCCCCGGCGCTACTTCAAGTGCCAGCGTTTCGGTCACGGCTCTCACAGCTGCTGTGGCCGCCAAACCTGTGCTAAGTGCAGTTCATATGACCACTCTGCAGACAGCTGCAATGAAACTTCTCAGTGTGCAATTTGCGAGGGTGCACACCCAGCCCACTCCCGCACATGCCCAGCAAAAAAAATAAATAGTAACACTGAAAGTAACTCAAAGATTTCATTTAAGGAGGCACGGAAACGTCTCATTTTTGTGCAGGATCCTTCATTTGCGGACGTGACGTGCACGGGGGCAGTGCCACAATGGTTCGCGGCACCCGCTGATACGACACGCAGTGGACGGGCGGTAGTGCCATCCGCCCCATCAGCGGAAGCAGCAGCTAGTGCTGCTCCGCCACCGAAGGGCATGCAGGCATTGAGACCTATAGCCCCAGGGCCTTCTGTTGCGAGAGAAATCAGAAAACACAGACGACTGCGTGCGAAACCTGCGAGCGGACATCCAGCGTCTCTACCGAGGTAAAGGGCGTAGCGGCTGGTCCAATGTCATCCCAGACGCCGAAGGGTAGGCGCAGCTCATTGGGGCGCGCCAGAAATGAAAAAACTCCCGTAACTGGGCCTAACAAGGGCTCTTTGACTTGAAGTAAAAGTCCTTTCAGTACATACAACATTACTTTACACAAAACATGGAAACACAAATTCAATAATGGAGAATCAGAGGACTGCTCAGAGACCCCGATGATGTCCAAAAACTTTTTCACGAAAAGTGCTGTGTGTACGAAAAACACACTTAAGACCCAAAAACATGAACTCTCTACGCCAATTTGTTATATTCCGAAAGGACAGAAATGATGCTGCTGCGTCAGCTGGTGGTGTAGCCATTATTCTTAATCGAGGAGTAGCATGTTCACATGTAGCGCTACTAACAACCCTAGAGGCAATGGTTGTTCGAGCAGTTCTATTGAATAAGCTCGTCACCATCTGCTCTCCATTCATACCACCGCAACACAACCTGGAAGACATTAATTCCTGTCTTAAGTAGATGATCTATCAGAACCTTATTGGGTTCTAGGGGACTCGAATGCGCACAGCATTTTTTTGCCGTGACTGCCGATGTGATGCAGGAGGCCGTCTCATCGAACAGTTTCTCTTTTCATCAAGTGCTTGCCTGTAGAATAGGAAAAATTCAACATATTATAACCTTGCCAACAATACTTACTCCTTCATTGACCTTAGTATTGCATTTAATTCACTTGTACCATTACTCCAATGAAAAATTATAAATAGTCCCTACGGAATTCACCATTTTCCCGTCGTCTTTAGTTCACCAACATCATACGATTGTCCTTCACGAGTTCCCAAAAGGCTCACACACAAAGTCGACTGCGAAAAGTTTTACAACATTACTCATTTAAGTTGTGCGGACATATGTGGGTTAAGCACAGATGAAGTTGTGCAGTACTTCACAGCTTTATTTGTTGACACAACAGCCAAGTGCATCCCGCAAACATTTGGACTGCCCGGCAAGCGACGCGTCCCATTGTGGAACACTGAGTGTCGTAATGCGCGAAAAGGGCAGAACAAGGCATGGAGGATGCTTTGGAATTCACCGACCGCTCAAAATTTTGACAGCTTTAGGAAAATAAAATCTCAAGGCAGGAGAACGCGCCGGCAGGCCAGAAGAAAAAGCTGGCACAAGTTCCTATCAGGGATCAATTTATATACACAAGAAGCTGAAGTCTGGAACATGATTCGCAGGGTAGCAGGAATACAAGTAAATTCACTCCCACTCGTAAACACACAGGGTGACAGCCTGGAAGATCAGGCGAACTTCCTTGGTGCCCACTACGAGCAGGTGTCTAGCTCTTCATACAATATTGAAGCTTTCCAAAGATATAAAGCAAGGATTGAAAAGCAGAAAATATAACACAAGTGTACGAAATACGAGGGATACAATCAATCTTTTAACTTAGCTGAGCTACAAACATCACCAAAAGCTTGCAGTAATTCTGCCCCAGGCTACGACTGTGCGTGTATGAAGTGATGAACATTCTGGCGCTCAAAACGCGAACAACCTTTGTCTCCCTATACAATGCTATCTGGCTTTCTGGCACCATTCCTACTTCCTGAAAAGAGGTTATAATTATTCCCATTTTGAAAAAGGGCAAGGACCCTTCTTCAGTTTCGAGTTATAGGCCCATGGCATTTACAAGTTGCCTTTGTAAACATTTTGAAAAGATGCTCTTACACTACCTTGAAACACACAATCTGCTCGACCGAATCCAGTGTGGGTTTCGAGAGGGTAGATCCACCACCGACCATCTGGTGTGTATCGAGGCAAAGATTCGAGATGCTTTCGTCCACAAACAACACTGCCTCTCTGTGTTCTTCGATATCGAGAAGCCCTACGACAAAACATGGCGTTTTGGCATATTAAGAGACTTGTCTCACCTAGGGGTGCGCGGTAGGATGTTTTGCATAATCGAGAGTTACATGTCCGATCGGACATTCCATGTCCGTGTGGGCAGTGTTCTCTCTCAAACTTTTGTTCAAGAAACGAGAGTACCGCAAGGTGGTGTACTTAGTTGTTTTTATTATCAAGGTGAATTCCTAGCACCTGCCCATTCTCCGCAATACGTTCTATTGTACATATGTCGACGACGTTCAGCTTGGCTTCAAGTCATGCAACCTGGCAAGCAGGCTTAGCTAGGTTTAAACAAGGTCGCAAAATGGGCAAAGCAAAACGAATCGCTACTGGACCCACAAAATAGCACGTGTGTCTTGTTTTCCCGAAAGAGAGGCATGCACTCAGAACCTGATATTCAACTGAACGGTCAACGTCTGTCTGTCAAAGCAGAGCATAAATTCATTGGCCTAATCTTGAACAACAAATTGACCTTGATACCGCACATTAAGTATCTAAAAACAAGTGCATCAGAGCCATGAATGTTCTAAAATTGTTGACACGCACTACATAGGGGAGTTGCAAGAAGTGTCCCATGAACTTGTATAGGAGTCTCGTACGCACTCGCTTGGATTATAAAGCAATAGCCTATCAGTCTGCGACACCTCCCACGATAAAGATACTTGACCCTATTCAACAGCTAGGCATTCGCCTCTCGACGGGTGCCTTTCGAACCAGCCCCATTGAACGCATGTTCGTAGAATCAAACGAATGATCCCACCACCTACAGAGACGCCACATATCTTTCCTACATTATCTCAAAGTGAAACAGACAAAGACCATCCTTTACCTTTCACAATTGATGACATATCTACTTCTGTTCTGTTCGAAAACCGGACATCTCTGAGACAACCCTATTCATTTCGTGCGAGGGGCCTTTATGAGGAAACCGGTGTGTCACTCGAATATCGTCTGATGGCTCCCGCAGCATGTCTTCCACCATAGCAGTGGCAATTGATTGCTTGTGATGTGTCTTTTGTACAGATTACAAAGCACGCACCCATTACACATATCCGCACATACTTCTTTGAACTACAACAAAAGTACACAGTTTTCAGTTCTTTACAGATGCCTCAAAGTCCAATTTTCGTTCGCAGCCATTGGCCCATCCTTTTCGGAAGCCGATGTTTTGCACCCTGATGCAAGAATTTTCATTGGACAAGCCTATGCGATCCTTGCGGCTATTAAACACATTGCACATAAAAAACTACAAATAGCAGTAATATACACTGACTCTCTTAGTGTGGTGAAAGCCTTAAAAACACTCAAAACACAAGACCCTGTTCTTATGTCCCTTTTATTCATTGCTACGCACAGTCTACTCAGCCAAACAGCATGTTGTAGTCTGCTGGGTGCCGGGGCACCTTGAAATACAGGGATACGTTTTGGCAGACCAGCTGGCTGCATGCGCCAGCAATGATGCCGCTAGTGCATCAATACCCATCCCTGCACTTGACATGAAAGCTTTTCAAAAAGAAAAGTTCAGAGTTTACTGGGGAAAAAACGTGGGATAGACACGTAAGTAATAAGCTACATGTTATAAAGCCACAACTTGGTCATTGGCTGCCACTATCAAAATCACGACACACAGAAGTAACACTCAGAAGACTAAAGACAGGACATACATACTTTACACATTCAGATATTCTGTCTTCCGGTGATCCACCATTGTGTGAGAGATGCGGAGTACAACTTACGCTTCTCCACATTCTCGTCCAGTGCAATGAGTTTGATGCTCTAATAAATGAGCAATTTTTACTGCCCCACCGACAGCAGCTCCCACTGCACCCTGGGATGCTTATTGGTAGAGATCCGACTTTTAAAATTCACTAATTGTTTAAAATTTCGAAAGATATATGTAGCTTTCACTGCATATTTTATGCTGATCAGTAGAGTGACTTCTGTACTGAGGCCACCACTGCGGTATTAAATCTTGCCATGGTTTTATTTTGATCTTTAGACATCCACTTCAACTGCACTTGTTTCACAACACTGTCATCATTTTATTACTTATTTTTTACACGTGGTAGCGCGAGGAATTTCGGGGTCCCTATACAGCCACGGACCATATCATTGTTTTCATTTCATTTTTATTTTATTGAGGTTGTCATGACCACCTTTCAAGAAATGCACAAAACGGATTAGACCCATAGCCATAGGCTAATAAGGGGTTTAACGGGAGAAAGTATACGTGCAGAATAGAATTTGTATATAACAAAAAATCAAAACATCAAAAAACGTTCATTTTTCAACAAACGAACAAAAATACATGAAGATACACATTGTTGCACTTTGTTCATAAAAAATGAATAATCAAGTATAAACAAAACTTCATATTATGTGTTAGGCGTACTACATGGTCATTACTATTGATCTACGTGTAGCAAATATTTTTTGAGTGCACTCGAGAAAACCCTAGAATCTTTAATCTGAAGTGGTATGTTATTCCACACTTTAGCTCCTACGAACTGTAGTAAGCGTTCACCATACACATTTTTAGTGGGTGGAAGAATAAAATTCCGCAATGTCATGCATCTAGTTACGCGATTGATGATTCATTGATATGTGGGGTTTAACGTCCCAAAACCACCTTGTGATTATGAGAGATGCCGTAGTGGAGGGCTCTGGAAATTTCGACCACCTGGGGTTCTTTAACGTCCACCCAAATTTAAGTGCACGGGCCTACAGCATTTCCGCCGCCATCGGAAATGCAGCCGCCACAGCCGGGATTTGATCCCGCGACCTGCGGGTCAGCAGCTGAGTACCTTAGCCACTAGACCACCATGGCGGGGCTACGTCGACGTACGCAAGCAATGGTTAAATACGTGGCACAAGATTAAACTCAAAATATTAATGTTATCTTTCACATTTGACCAGTAATACCATCTATTCCACTAGCTTTGTTCGTGCTTATATTGGCAACAGTGTCAAGAATTTCGTCGTCACTGATGTAGTGAAGTGCAAACGTATTTGTTAAGGAAGTTGAAAAACATTTCATTTCTCTACTAGAGAATTTTGCGGCTAAGGTAGAGTCGATTTCAGTAAAGAATAGATTAAAATTATCAAGTATACGCGCATCGACTACATCAGGTGATACACGCTGTGTTGGTTCTTTACCGACAACTTCTTTTACAATTTGCAATGTTTTTTTAATCGCCTTGTGCTTGAAGAATGAGTCGAGAATAATAGATCTTTTTTGTTGCCTCATTAGATTCACGAATTGGTTTCTTAAAAGTTTGAATTGACCTAAATAATATTTATTTTCTTTGTGCTGTCTCCCCTTGTGGTACCAGAAGTCTTTCTTCTTCAGCAATGCAAGGATCTCTGTTGTCATCCAAGGAGTTAGCGGGGTGTTATATGAGCGTGCGGACACGTGTGAACGACTGCGTTCAATGGCATGGCGAAGGTTTTTTGTTATGTTCTCTAATTCAATATTGGAATCATCGTCATACAATATTTCAAACTCGATGGAGAGAATGTGATGCTGTAATAAGTTGTTATTGATTTTGCTTGGATTGCTGAAAAATTGTTCATTTTTATTTGAAGTTTTTCTTATTGAAACAAAGGTCGAAAGGTGATCTACTATCCGTTCATAAAAACACCAGCATTCACTTTCGATGATACGTTAGTTAAGATGTGATCAATCGTTGTTGCCGACGTACTGGTTACTCTCGTAGGGGTATGTATGAGATTACGAAATTTCAATGAACTAAGAAATTGTGTGTAATGAGTGTAACTAGTGTTTGCGGTGTCTATCTGTATATCCCCAACGGTGACTGCTAGGTTCCGGTACTTAGTTGAAAGACAGAAAAGAATTTCTTCCATCATATCGAGGAAATGCGCTGCATTGGAATTTTGTGGACGGTAAACCACGCCAATTATACCAAAACAGTGGAGTCTAATAAAAACTGGTTCTCTATCGGCATAGCTGTGGTTCAGGAAGAATACAACTGTATATGCGGAGCCTTTTTGTACAAAAAGCGCCACTCCACCACCACGTTAACATGAGTCTCGCTGATGTGATATCGTTTGATATCCGGGATTGTTGACATTCTCTCATTTTTTTAACCATGTTTCTGTAGTTACTAGCACATCAAAGTGGGTTGTATGTTTAGATAAGAAAGCAAGAAGAAAATTCAAGTTTTTTCTTGTACTGTTGTTATTTCAGTGGATTTTGTTAGTGGATGTCTTATCTATGAGCTGATCTACTTGAGTTATCGTGACAGCCATTTCTCTGAAAATTCTTGTGGCAGGTGATCAAGAAGAGCAGCTACACTAGTTGCGCGAGATCAACCTCGCATGTACCGTGAACTACCTTCGAGTTCTCAGACTTCCTAGCAAGGATTTTTCCTTCGGAAACACAGACTAATCTCCAGTTCTTATCTTTCTTTCCCTGTATGGCCTTACCTAATAGAACCTTATTTTCAAGACACAGATGTTCGTTCACGAACACAGGTTGATTTGTACTGAAGCCAAGAGTTGACGCGTTAAGCCTGTTCTTTCTTGCTGAATTTACTATTAGATCACGTTTGAAGCGAGACAAGAACTTAACGACAATATTTGGAACAGTGTTTGCCTTCATCGGCACTCTGTGAGCAACATCAATATCTTTGGCGCTCACCTCAACATGCAAACAGGCGCAATTTTTTCTACAATCTCCAATAGGTTTTTCTTCTCAACATAGGGAATGCCTTTCAATTCAATGTTGTTCCGTCTCGCGTATTGCTGTATATCTATCTACTGGTTTCTTGTATCTCTCAATTCTTTTTTAATTTCCATGTTTTCTTTCTGACACTCGATGCTTCGATTTCTCGCCTCATTCAGTTCCTTACGCAGCGACTTTATTTCAGGCTTTAGTTCGTCAAAGCTGTCACTAGCGAAGCTTACAGATGCCCTGATGGATATCAATTCTGCCTTGATAGCATTGTACAATTAATCAGTAGTGTTCACGTCTGTTTTGATAGCAGAGAGAACGTCGAGAAGCTTCGTGTTCATCTCCTGCATTGCCTTCCCTATTTCCTTCACAGTACTTGGTTTTTCACCTAAGGCATTGGCGAAATCTGTCAGGGCATCCATGTTTCTTTTTTCGGCTCACACTTCGTTCACAGATAGCAACAAAAAATTGACAGGGTCACAAAACAAATGCAAGTTCAGGGTGGATCGGTAACCGTGAGTGCATAGGATTTATGTAATTACACAAATGATCAGACTCCTACCTGCAATGTGTAGAATACACGGTTAGTCAGTCCAACCAACGTCGGCTGCCCAATCCGCTCTGAATGATGTCTATCCAGTGTCGCCTCTTTATATAGTCGATGGGGACGTGCCCAACGGCCTGCAGTATCACTGTCGACGCCTCGTGATCTGAAGCAGTCGGCACATGCAGGAACAGAGGCACTGGTGCGCCTGCGCGTAGTCCACTTGATTCTGCGTTACCGCAGAATGACGAGCTAGGCAATCCGATGCTTGTAGTATTTTGTTCCTGCGATGTGTAGAATATACGGTTAGCCAGTCCAACCAACGTCGGTTGCCCGATCAGATTTCTAATCACTGAAATGGCGCTCTTTGGCCATCAATTCGCCCTTGCGCTGTAACGCAGCACACATCATTAAGCCGGAATCCCTTGCACAGTTTGCTGCTCAACCAGGTGCAACTACAGCGTAAAAAACAGCGGTTGGGCTAGATATTAGGTGTATTTGAGCATTAAACTTTTTGAAAAATAGCTACGAGTTTTTCTCCGCTAGTCAGGTGCGTTACTTAACCACCGTGAAGGGCTTGCTGGTTCACTCACCACACGGATGGCGAAAACAAGAGCGGATGCAACAGCTCTGCACTCCACGAAAAAAAAACCCAGCCAACGCTACAGTGGCGTTGTGAAATGCTACAGATGCTAAGGGTTTCGTTTTATTCTTTTCCGCAGCTTTCGCGAGCAAAACAGCGAGAGAACTGGACATGGCCGGTTGGGTTTGGTAAGCGAATCACTCCCGTTGTCTACAGCCCTTCGCGTGAGAAAGCGTGATAACGTAGGTCTCCTGTCATTGTTCTGATCTTTTATTATGAAGCTTAACAGACCCTCTGACCATGGTGCGCACCTAGCAGTATTAGACAGGTGACTATAAATATCGCACAAGCTGCGTTTGCCGATAACCTGAAGCACCACAGCATTACCCTTGAGGGATTTTAAGGCTCAAAGCTCCGGCTTTATCTATGAAATGCGAACATGCACGTCGTACAGTTAAATCACAAAATCATCACGACCCCAATAGTTTTTTTTGTTTGTCTCCACGCTTGCCGGAGCTATCTTTCAGGCTTTGGTTTTACATTTTGTTGTACACCGGGAAAGTGAACACGCATGCATACCCGTTTGCAATACATACAAATGGATGACAACCATCAACAGAACATTCTAGCATACATGATAAAACAGTTCAACGCACAGAAAGAGAGAGATCCAAGGACACTGCAACTGAAACGATGAAAATCGCCAGGGCTATTTGTGCCAATTAAAGTTAACTTCGTACCACTGATCGTAAGATAGATTGCTCGTTTATCATTTCATCGCTTTGGCATAATGTGTATACCCAAGTTTAACGCTTTCATGCGATACAGAACGAACGTCCGAGTGCTTGCCTCTAACTCAATGCCATGCGATGCTCGCTTGCACTTAAAGTGCCAGTTACAGTACACCGAATCAACTGAAATATTTTTCACATCGTACCCAAAGTTTGTTTTGATGAGCTTTCTACTTTGTTGAAGCGAGTTTGCATCAAAGTAAGAACATTGCCAGGTCCTTGATTTTCAGAAAGCGCCTCAAGGTTGAGAAAAGAAGAGGGCCTATGCACGTACGCTTGCGGACAGCTCACTTTGTACTAACGATTTATGGCCGGCGCGTCGATGGGGGTGCTGATGGCGGCGTTTTTCGCAGCGTTGCCTGGGCAGAGTCTGACGTCTATACCACCTTGCGCGCATCGACGAAACATTAGACCTACTTTGGTGTACCACGTTCTTTTTATCACTAGGTCTGAAAAGTGGATTCTGGAAGAACTAAGTTGATGAAGGTGATTGCAAGAAGATTGCTTTTGTTACCCCTGATGTACTGTATAAAGTTACGGCTATGGGTTTTGGTCTCTGGTATAGTGAACTAGAATATACCCTAGTGGTGCAACCGCCTGGGCACCGGCGTCAGGTTTCATGCGAATGCCGCCAGGTGGCGCCTCTGCTACGTTTCATGCAGGGCTTACTTTTGGGAACTCAGTGGTGTGCATGAGGGCAGAGGTGCAAGCGGGAATGGATGTAAATCAAAGGACTGTGGGACGCCTCGCGTTGGGTGCTCACGGGAAGACGACAAACGAGGCTGTAAAGGGCGATATGGGGTGGGCAGGTTTTGAGGCGAGGGAAGCGCAGAGCAAAATAAGGTTCGAAGAAAGGCTAAGAAATATGAAGGAGAGTAGATGGGCAGAGAAGGTGTTCCGTTATTTGTATAGAAAGAGCGTGGACACACAGTGGAGAAAAAGAACTAGAAGACTCACTAGTAAGTATACGGCTGGTATTGTAAGCCATATGTCAACAAAGAGCGTTAAGGGAAAAGTCAGGGAGGTGGAGAGGATTTACTGGATGGCAGCTATGGAGAAAAAACCGGCTTTGAGTAACTACCGAAAGGGCAAAAATGAAATAAGGAGGGAGGCATTTTACGATAATTCAAGGGGAAGCGCTTTACTGTTTGAAGCGAGATCGGGTTGCCTTAAAACGCGTAGTTATAAAGCAAGATTCAGTAAAGAAGAAGAACAATGCACATGCTGCGGGAAAGATAAGGAAACGGCGGAGCATGTTCTGATTGAATGTGGAGATATCCACCCAGGTGTACGTTTGGGCACGAGCCTACAGGAAGCCTTGGGGTTTAGGGACAACAATGGAAAGCTGAACACACCCGCGATTGAAATAAGTAAGAGACGGTTAGAGTATTGGTGGCAGAAAATTAGAGAGAAAGGACAAAAATAAATATTGGAAAAATAAAATATGGACAGTGTGCCGTAAATGGCAGAGAACTTAAGCTGAAAATTTACCTTTTTTTCCATTAAGATAGAATTTATCGAAGTAGAGGCATTAGGCCAACATAAAAAGAAAAAAAGGTTTTTTTTTTGTCGAGCCTGGTGGCATACTTGTCACCACCCCGTTATAAAGGGGACGCTCATAGCATCCATCCATGCAGATAGTGATACAGGTAGTGTATGCACGATACCGGAGGTACTGGTGCATCATAGCAACCTGCAAAGAGCGGTTGTCAACGCAAACCAAGAGATATGGCGGATGAGTCGAGAGAAAGGCTTTTAGGTGGTGGAAATAAACAAAGAGGTGCATAGGCAGGGTGGTTTTCAACGAGACAGAATTCACTTCGATTGTCGGCTAGGTCATGAGGTGGGTTGGAGACTTGCAGAACGCGTAGTAGCTTTTTGGGGGGGCACGCGAGCCCATTGCGGTGCAGGATAGCTAGTAACGAGGAAAACAACCAGCGAGACTCTTCGACAGGTGGTATGGATAGATACGATTCCAAAGTGGTACAAATATCTAAAATAGGTAGAGTCCGGGGCATAAATAGACGTAGCCACGAGCGCGGCGCCAATTCAGTCATAGGGTATATTAACACGCAGGGTGGTAGGAACAGGCTGAAGTGAGAAGAGATAGAAGAAAAGCTAAGGGGTGAGAGGCTGATGGCATACGGTTTTGTTGAAACGCATCTAAGGGACATGGAACCTCCTAACAATCCGGACTACGCGTGGGAATATTGTAATAGAACAGAAAGCAGAAGAAAGGGGGTGGTATTGGGTGTTTCATTCATAAAAGTACAGATTGGTAAAGGGTCAAGCAGGAATGCAAGAAACATTTATGGCTAAGAGGGAAAGTGGCAGGTCAAATGACACTTCTGCTTTTGTGTACTTGTGGAAGGGAGCAAAGGCCAAAGAGGAAAACCAGGCAATGGTAGAGTGTATATCAAAGGACATTCAGGAGTTAGAAAGAGAGTGCGAGATAATTATACTAGGAGATATGAATGCGCACATAGAAGATATAGATAGGTATACAGACCCGACAGGCAAAATGATCATGGATATGCGTGAAAGGCTTGATTTGATCATTCGCAACAGTACCGAGAATTGTGAAGGGCAACTAACACGGGAGGTAGAAAGGCTGCAGTCGACGTTAGATTATGCACTGATGTCGCATAGGATGTATGGTAAGCTCAGGGGAATGCACATAGATGAAGGTGGCTCCAGAAGTCTGCGTAGTGATCACACACGTATCATGCTAAGTTTTGGAAGAGCAGTGAAAGTGGGAAGGAGACAAGAGGAGGAACTAGAGGAACTTTTTATCCAGAAAGGCAAAACAAAATAGCCACTAAACAAATTGAGAAAGTAATCACGGAGGATAATAAGACAGCGTGGACATACACGAATATAATTAGACTCTTTGAGCTAGAGCTTGCGAAGACGCGTGACAAGTCACCCCGGCAAAGAAGACACAAACCCAAAAGTTGTTGGAATGAGGAAGTTAGGAGAGCCATAGCAAAACGTCAGGAAGCCTCTAGGGAACACAGACATGCTAAGCAGCGGGGTGATCCGACAGATGATGTTGAAAGAGAATGGGAACCTTTCTAAGCTGTAGAAGGGATGCGTCCCTTCTGATCAATGAAAAGATTAGAAGAAACGGAGCTCAGTGGCTGGCAGAAGTACATAAAAAATATAGAAAGGCGGCTGCGAAATTTCGGAACCATCTAAACTCCCTAAGAAATGAGACGAGCCTAGAGCAGAGTTTTATACCTACAGCCCAAGGTGCTAGGCTAGAAAGGGACGAAGCTATTGAATATATAAGAACAAGCGTGACAGAAAAATTTCAACAAAGAAGTGTTTTATGTACCACAATAGACAAGGACGAATCAAGTGGTGCAATGGCTCCATTTTCACAACGAGAGTGGAAAAGGGCTAGAAAAGGGTTCCTAGTAGTACATCAACAGGCCCAGATGGCATTCCAATTAGGCTGATGAAGACATTAGGTCCGAAGTCTAAGCAGGCTTTGAGAGAGGCAGTGAGCAAAATAATAACCGATGGTGAAGTTTTGGATGGGTGGAAACTTAGCAGGAATTGCATGATCTATAAAGGAAAGGGGGACAAAGCTGACATAAACAACTACCGTCCCATAAAAGTGACATCAGTAGCCTACAGGCTGGCGATGCACATTATAAAGGAAAGACTGCAGGCATAGATGGAGGATGAGGGGGTGCTGGGGAAACTGCAGAATGGGTTTCGGAAACACAGGAGGTTGAAGACAATCTGTTCTCACTGACACAGTGCATCCCAAAAGCAGAAAAGGAACACAGGCCCCTGTGGCTGGCATTTTTGGATATCAAGGGAGCGTACGATAGCGTGGTTCAAGAGGAATTGTGGGGAATACTGGACACACTAGGCATAGAACATTTAGTCACTAATCTTGTAAAGGGTATCTATAAAGGTAACAAGGTAGTTATAAAGTGAGAAAAGGAAGTATCCAAGCCTGCAGACGTAAAACGGGGGCTTAGGCAAGGGTGCCCCGTCACCCTTATTATTCATGAAGTACCTACGAGGATTAGAGGCAAAAGTAGAGGGAAGTGGACTTTGCTTCAACCTCCCTTTAGTCAAACAAGGAAAACCTATTGATAAGGCACTACCAGCATTAATGTACGCAGATGATATAGTGCTAATGGCCAACAACAAGCAAGATTTGCAGAGATTGATAGACATCTGCGGTAATGAGGGAGATAGGTTAGATTTTAGATTCAGTAAGGAAAAATCAGCAGTCATGATTTTCAATGACAACGAAGGTAGTGAGCTTAGAATACAGGAGGTCACGCTAGAGATAACAGATAAATACAAATATCTGGGCGTATGGATAAGCATTGGGACCGAGAACCTGAGGGAACACGAAATATACGTGACGACTAAAGGTAACAGCAATGCAGCAGTGATGAAAAATGGGGCACTGTGGAATCACAATAGGTATGATGTTGTGAGAGGAATATGAAAAGAATCATGGTTCCTGGGCTGATGTTCGGCAACGTGGTCTTGTGCATGAGATCAGAAGTTCAAGCAAGATTAGAAATTAAGCAACGTGGAATAGGTAGGCTTGCTTTAGGAGCTCACGGGAATACACCAAATCTCGGAGTACAAGGTGATATGGGATGGACATCATTTGAGGGCAGCAAAGCTAGCAGCAAGATGAAATTTCAGAAGGGATTGAGAGAAATGGGGGAGGAGCATTAGGCTAGGAATGTTTTCAGCTACTTGTGCATGAAGAATGTCGATACAAAATGAAGGAAGCGAACCAGGAAGTTGACTGGTAAACACTTAGCAGACAGCAGGTGGCCAAACCAAAAAGAACTATTGGTTAAGAAGAAAGTGAAAGAAACAGAGACTGAGATGTGGAGAATGGGCATGATTAAGACGTCCGCACTAGAGGTCTATCGAACTTTTAAGCAGGAAATTACCAAGGGAAGGATCTATAATAATACTCGGGGTAGTTCTCAACTGTTTGAGGCCAGGATGGAAGTACAGCGAACCAAGACATATCGGGCCGAATACGAAAGGGTAGACACAGTATGCAGTGCGTGTGGAGAGGAAGAAGAAACTGCCGAACACTTGGTAATGTTCTGTAAAGGGCTTCACCCTATAGTTCAGGATGATGGCGCAGAGTTTTTTAAAGTACTGGGGTTTAGGGACCGGGAGGGCAAAATAGACTTTAAGCGGGTAGACTTAACTAAAAGGAGGTTATCTGATTGGTGGCTAAAGTCAAGGCACGAGTGAAAATTAAACTCTTCACTGCAAAGTACGAATCCTCAAACTCACTTTTTAAGGAAAAAAAGTATACAGTCTTTGGTTCATTAAGTATTACGGCTTCGTGGCGCTAGCCACCGCCCGATATAAAGGGTACAGCCATATCCATCCATCCATACACCCATGCATCGTTTCATGCAATCAAGACATATCGGGCCAAATACGAAAGGGTATACACGGTATGCACTGCATGTGGAAAAGAGGAGGAAACTGCCAAACGCTTGATAATGTTCTGTAAAGGGCTTCACCCTATAGTTCAGGATGATGGCGCACAGTTTTTCGAAGCACTGGGGTTTAGGGACTGGGAGGGCAAAATAGACTTTAAACGGGTAGAATTAACTATAAGGAGGTTATCTGATTGGTGGCTAAAGTCAAGGCACGACTGAAAATTAAACCCTTCACTGCAAAGTACGAATCCTCAACCTCTCTATTTAAGAAAAAAAAATAAATATACCTTTTGTTCATTAAGTATCACGGCTTGGTTGTGCTAGCCACCGCCCGATCTAAATGGTACAGCCATATCTATCCATCCATTCATCCATCCATGCATCCATGCCAGCTTTGGCTGCGTGGTCGGGCCGTTGCAGCCTCCTGCAAAGCTGCAGCTGTGGTTACTTGGAAAGCACGTTTGCTCCCTGGTTAAAGCAGACGTGATTCTACCAGGTTAGTGCGGGGACAACCTAAATAAAGCGTTCGCATGGTAGATTCAAAGCGCCCCGGTTACCGATTCGGCATACCGGGGCAAAACAATGACAATGTGTTCTCCGCTTCGACATGTCACAAGCTACATGTTTGTTGGTGCTGGATATCTCACAAGGTACGGAATCAACACTAGACCTTGTACCACAGAATGCCATTACTCGCGCGCAGTAGAGTAGTTGGTTAGAACTGTAAATGCAACAATCCTGCTTACAAGATGTGCTCATCAGGTTCGCTCACTTACGCGGCCCACAAGAGCGCGGGTTGCGTCCCGCGAGATCACTGGTTTACAAGCGCGGGTAAGAACTTGGGGAATAAAAAACACGTCTACTGTACACTAGGACCTCCCTCTAGACTTCACTGGCCCTCTCATCTATATCCCGCGGGATAAAGCTTATTTCGAACATCTGCGAATTGCAAGAAAGCGACATAATAATGCCTCCCGTTCATGGTATTGGCCTGAACGCGTACTTAGAATCGCGCGTTAGCATAAAAGTGAAGCAAAATAACACGATACTATACGTAACACAACACAGGAACTAGCGACGTCCACAGTGACTTTCTCCGCGATGACTCAGCCCTAAGGCCTTTGCAGCCACCCTGATAAAGACCCTGACTGGTTTTCCTTTATGTCGACAAAAACTTCACAATGCGTTGGAAAGCAATGACGTCCACGTTTCGATTGACCGGCTGTAGGCAGCGGACATGGCTTTGAATGAACCAGGCAACATCTGTGTATCTGCGGGCATCCGTCTACAGCCCACGACATCACCGCATCATTTTGTTACTATAAGCTCTGAAAGTCGTGTAGAACCTTCGTATTTTTTCAAACTCTCATGGCTCTCCTGTTTTCAGGACAGTGATGCAGCGACATTATCTGTCCATAATTCCGCACAGTGTGCACCTTGTTACCATAGCTCGTCCTGACACGGCTGCAAGATGCAGTGCATCCTCATAAGCCCCAGTGCCACCGAAGCACCGCCCGGTGCATAAGTAACCTAGAGGTGGCTCTAAAACCAGGCTACCAAGTTGACAAGATTACAACTGCTTTACTACCCAGATGAGCATAGCGTTAAATTCTCTTCATAACTCTACAGGTTGAAGAAACTGTTGTTTTTATATTGGGTTTCGGCCTTTCGTTTAAATGACAGTTCCTCAATATGAAAATGAACAAGTAGTAATACATGGAACCTTTCGCAACTTGAATGTAACGATACTTTTATTCTTCCAGGAAAGGCAAAACGAGGAGCCTGTATTGACGCAGGACCTTGCAGAGGTAAGAATATCGCGCAAATTACCCCCAAAGTGAGTCTTGTTGAAACATATATACACTAATTGCGAATATTGACTAATCTTTCAACTAATCCTTGCTATTTGAAGACAATAGCTTTTATTAGCATGCTTCAACGCAACGCTTTTGGTCTGTCAGTCGGTTGGTGCCTGTCCAAAGATTCAGTTACCCGCCGAAAGCACAAGCTCTTGCTGAAAGCCCACACATCTTGATCTGGTGGATGCCTTCATACTTGGGAACCTTGTTGAAGGCATCCACCATACTTGGGAACGACTAAATGCCATACTTGGGAACGACTAAATGCCACGCATATAGGAAGCACAACAATATTACCCAAGCATTACTGTGTAATGTATAAGGTATATATATATATATATATATATATATATATATATATATATATATATAGGTATGGGGTATGGCACAATGGGAGCGTTGTCAACAAGAATAAATATATTTATTTCCCAACAGTTTCGGGAGGCGTCCTCCCTTCATCAGGGGATGAGTTATATACTGACATGAATTTCCAAACTTCGTTGCTGTCGCGTCCCTCTCGCCTAGAAACATGTTTGCGAGAGTGAGAGGTAAATTGAAAAAAAGGGGAGAGAGAAAAAAAGAAAAAGAAACAAAAGAAAGAAAGTAAAAAAGATGAAGAACCACTGTCAACACTGAGAACGAAAGCAACTGTCCGTGTACGTCCACATACGTTTCTTATCACGTGCTGTTCAGTTCTCGACGTGTGTCGGGCTACCCAAGATTGTCGCCGCGGTGCCGGGAAGGTCCGTGACGGCGTTCGTAAAGTAAGAGTTTCCCCGTAATGGGTCGGTCGGCATGCGGCGTGCGTAAAGGAAGGGTCTCCCGTTAATGGGTGGGTCGGCTCTTTTTACCTTTAATCTTCGTTCGTTTCCCTTCAATGGTCATCAAGTGGTAGGCGAACGAAAACACTTTGTATGTGCATGTAGAAAAAGGAAGAAAAGAATATATTTTTGTCCATCGTCCAAACAGACAAACAGACACGCCATTTCGGCTGCGGTTCAATAATCACTGGTACCACGCCACTTCAGTGCCAAAGCTACCTTTATCTAGACATCTGCGCATGCCAAACCACAGTTTTGAAAATATCAGCGTAACTCTTTTGCAGTCCGGTTTCTCAAACAGACGCGAGCGCGAACTGCGTGAGGCATATTTTATTTTCAAATTTCGAACATTAGTAGCCGGCATCAACGAGGACCCCGGTAAACTCAACTGCCTCCGAGAAGTAAGCCAGGAGGAAATTGGTGACAAAGATTGATAGCTGGAGACCATGCTTTTTTCTGACTGACTCGTACGTGTATACTGTCCATTTTCGTTTTCATTTTTTCTTCATTCATTTTCTTTTCTTCCTTTTTCCACATGCACACACAAAGTGTTTTCGTTCGCCTACCACTTGATGACCATTGAAGGGAAACGAACGAAGAATAAAGGTAAAAAGAGCCGACCAACCCATTAACGGGAGACCCTTTCTTTACGCACGCCGCATAACGAACTACCCATTACGGTGAACCCTTTCTTTACGCACGCCGTCACGGACCCTCCCGGCACCGCGGCGACAATCTTGGGTGGCCCGACACACGTCGAGAACTGAACAACACTTGATAAGAAACGTATGTGGACGTACACGGACAGTTGCTTTCGTTCTCAGTGTTGACAGTGGTTGTTCCTCTTTTTTACTTTCTTTTCTTTCTTTTTCTTTTTTTCTCTCCCCCCCGCTTTTTTCTAGTTACCTCTCACTCTCGCAAACATGTTTCTAGGCGAGAGGGATGCGGCAGCAATGAAGTTTGGAAATTCATGTCAGTATAACTCATCCCCTGATGAAGGGAGGACCCCTCCCGAAACTACTGCGAAATAAATATATTTATCCTTGTTGACAACGCTCCCGTTGTGCCATACCCCATACATTCACAAAGACTAACTGGCCCATTGAATTATTACTCCCACTATATATATATATATATATATATATATATATTTATATATATGAGATATAACAGACAGTAATGCGAAGGAATGTACAGGGGAAGTTATTAAAACCAATGGAATGTAAATAAGAAGAAAGAAAAGTGGATGAAAAAATACCCAGCCGTAAGCAGGAGCGCTGGTTGCGTCCCGCGAGATCACTGGTTTAAAGTGCGGGTAGGGACTTGAGGAATAAAAAAGCACGTCTACTGTGCACTAGGACCTCCCTCTATACTTTACTGGCCCTCTCATCTATATCCTGCGGGATAAAACTTATTTCGAACATCTGTGAACATCCTGCTCACGGCTGGTTATTTTTTCATCCACTTTTCTTTCTTCCTATTTACATTCTATTGGTTCTAATAACTTCCCCTGTACATTCTTTGGCATTATTGTCTTTTATATCTCCTTATTATTGCGTTAAAACACGGACAAACGAGCCCTTAGATATACACTAATTTTCCCTTATATATATATATATATATATATATATATATATATATATATATATATATATATATATATATACAAACGGTCGAAGTTGTCAAATATTGCTAAAAATGCTACGCATATAAAATGCTATAGATACATGGCGAGGTATAACGCCGCTACGACCCTCAGTTAGCCGAAGGGTGGTCGAATCCCTTCATCCTCTCGCTTCGCTGCCAACTGCTCTAGTCTGATGAGCTATAGGTGCCCAAGAAACCGTCATGGTTCTCCTATTCCTGACTTATAAATGCATGGGGGCACGCGACAGTGTAGTAGCGTCTTCGTGCTTCCGTCCAGATTTATAGACGATGGTCACATCAAATTCCTCTACACTCAAGCTCCACCGAGCTAGTTGGCTTGAAAGATCACGTATGTTCACCGACCAGCAGAGGGCATAATGATCCTTTGCTACTTTGATGTAATAACCATAGTGATAGAGGTACAGGTGAAACTAGGTGATCGCCCATATAATTGTGAACGCTGCTTTTCTGTGGTCTTGAAATACACCTCGGTACGGCAGAGTCAGCGGCTGGCGTTGGGTAATACTCGTTTTATTCCGTGTTCATGCTGCACGAGGACTGCACCAAATCCGATGTTACCTCCGTGTGCACCTTTGTGTCAGCATCAACGTCAAAATGCGCAAGAACAAACGCTGCTTGCACCCGCTGTCGTAGTTCGGTAAAAGCAGTCTGTGTCTTGGTGGCCCATACAAACGGTGTGCCGCCTCACGTAAATCAGGTCAAGGGTTCCGCTATCTTCTAAAATTTTCTAACAAATTGTCGACATTAGGCGCACAATACCACAAAGCACCGAACAGCCTTTTTGTCGGTAGGAGAGAGAAACGCAGCTACAGTGGTAAGCTTGTCGGAATTGGTTCTACTGATCTCGCGCTCACTAGATGGCTGTGGTACTTGAGCTCTTCACAACAAACATGACACGTTTCTGGTGTGAGTGTAACATCTGAAGATCGCGAAGCTTCACGCACACTCACAGGTTTCAGAAAAATGACTACATAATTCAGGTATACGAGACAAGTGTCACACTTCAGACCAGTAAGAGCAGAGTCTATCATTCGCCCGAAAGTTTCGGGCGCTGACACAAACCACAAGGAAGACTTCTTAGAACTCATACAGACCGTCGGGGGTCACAAAGGCCCTTTTCTCGTGGTCTCACTCGTCAACCTATTTGGTGTTACTTTCGTCACGTCGGCGGATGACCGAGGTAAATTACACGTCCAAACATGATAATCATGATATACATGTCACTTAAAGCATTACTGCATGCAAGGCTGACTGTGTGCTCACGGCCATTTTACTAGCTTCACATACACCAAACTTAAGATTATGGGACGTAAAAAGACGAAGGAAAATGACACGGCCAAATATAATAATCATGGCGAGCATGTCATAAAAAATTTGACTACGTGCTAAGCTCATAGCACGCTCGCGGCCATTTCGCTAGCTCCACAAGAACCAAATATTGTATGCCCCACCGCGGTGGTCTAGTAGCTAAGGTTCTCTACTGCTGAGCCGCAGGTCGCGGGTTCAAATCCCGGCTGCGCCGGCTGTATTTCCGATGGCGGCGGTAATGTTGTAGGCCCGTGTGCTCCGATTTGGATGCAGGTTAAAGACCCCAAGATGGTGGAAATTTCCGAAGCCCTCCACTACGGAGTCTCTCATAATCACATGGTGCTTTTTGGATGCTAAACCCCAAATGTCAATATAGTGTGACCTGAATACACGGTAAAGCGAAATGACAAGTCAAATAAAGATAATTATGGCAAGGAATTGATTTGCAGCATAATTTACCTTCGCCTGATAACGTTGTGCCGATTTTAAAGTGACATAGCAACTTTCCTCATTCATGCTGTGCATGTCATCTATTGCCACTGTACGTGGAATCTGCAAAGTTTTTTACTGAAACGACCGGGGAGAACCACGCACTGTTCGAAGGTTTGATAATGGCGTCGTTGAGCACTGCTCGAACTTGCGTAGTCGATTTACGGAGCATTCAAATTTGAATTGCGGAGAATTGCCAGGGCGTGATTACCTTCTTTAGCTGTGTGGTCATTCTCCGCGTAGTATCGAATAGCCATTCCTGGCATCCACTAAAGCACCTGGTGCATAGCCGTGGACTAGCACCGTATTATCCAGAAAAAGCCGTTCATACCGTTCAATCTAATTTACACCCTTGCCTGTTAGCGTCAATCGAAGGCCTTCAGCACGTCGATTGCCAGCGATCTCTTCTCGAAAGGTCGCTTTGGTTAGTTTTCTCGGCGGAGTTTGGGAGACCATGTTACAGCGTGTTGCCGGGGTGGAGGTGAAAAACGCCTCGGAAACGGTGAGTTTGACTGCCACTTGGAAGGTGGTGGCACGCGCTGCTGAGGCAGGTAGTCTTCGATGTACTGGGGTCGCTGGCCATATCGAGGACGTGCTGAATATACTGAAAAGCAAAGGCGCCTGTATGGGCACTGGCGGTACAGATGGTCAGCTTCATCGCAGTGGAAGTGGTGAGGTCGGTGATCAGGGTTGCGCCAAACATGAGATTTTTTAGGTGACGCGTGTCTTTTGTCGCAGTAATTGGCTTGTTGCTCGGCAAGATGTGGAGACGCGGCTTAAACAAAAGATGGTGGCGTGCGTGTATTCTCGTAGTACTGGAGTGACCGTGCCGACTAAAGTTAAGCCATAGGAGGCGCCTGAACAAACAGCGAGGAAGACGAAGCAGGATGCTTCAAGGCTTCTGCACATCTTCCACGGTGGTAGTCAGCCGGGAATGCTGTGGTGTTATTGAGACTCACTGGCCCACGAAAGAAGACCTGGTGCAACACTTCATGATGCTTGCAATAGAACTCGCCGTAGTGAATCGTGGTGCGGCCACCTTTTGAAGCTCCTCGCATAATATAGAGTGGATAAGGTCACGCAGACATTCGGTGTTGCTCCCAATAGCCGTCATGACTTGAGCAGCAGACGTACTGTTCACCTGCCGCACATACAGAAGGAATGAATGGAGAAACATTTTGTTCATCGTGACAGCTTCGTAGACTCAGTGGGCGAACGTCTTCCGAGGGCTCTAAAGCCAGCGAAAATGTTCTCCGTGACTCTCACATTCTCAGATCGGCGCGTCCAACAGGCACGTCTTGTCTTCGACGTAGGTCGTCACAGTTTCATAGGGCAAGTGGATGTTGGCCTGGATCGCTCGTTCATGGCGATCAGCAATGGCGTAGGTATCCAGCAGCCGTCGGCTGAATTCACGCCGTGGCGTAATTTGTTACTCGTGGTTCAGATACCAAGTACGTGCTCCATCCTCGAAGTAGAAGTGCACGCGTCGTAGTTTGCTGCATCGTTCCATTTGTTCAAGGCGGCATCATTCCATTTGTTTAAGGTAGCCATGCCCCCGAAGTTGAACAACTAGTGCTCGATATCTTTATTCTCAGTGCCATAAAACGGTGTCGGAACCTATGGGCTTTCAAGATTGTAGCGAGTCGCCGTTGGGTAATCCGCACAGTGGTTTCAACGGATGCGCTCGTCATTCTGACTCTGTTATTCGAACAGCTGGTGGCTATATATATAAGGAATGGACAATAAAGACTTTCGTTGGTTTGGCACTGTTTATTTTCACTAATGTTTTGTCTGGTGGACCACACTTGGTGAACATAAGAAGCACAATGAGGTTGGTTTCCTTAGAAGCACACCGAAATGAGATATGTTCGCGGAAGTTATCATTATCAGGGGTGAGAGATACGTGAATGGTCAGTATGGAACAAATATGGGAGGTTTTTCCTCCAACTTTACTTTGGTAATCACCCATTATCTTTCATTGTCATCGTACCAGACTTCGTGTTCGCAAGCTGCACTGTATCTATTGTTTATTATCAGGGCCAATGCTGCATAGTTCCGCTAGTTTTTTTTACTTATTTTTCAGACTCTTCTAGTATTAATCTGAAAAAATTCGAAAGGTGGTTGAGGAAAGGCTAAAAAAACAGCAAAAATTGATGTTAAAATCTCCGCGGTGTGTGCCAAGTTGTTTTTGAACTCTCAAACTGTTTTCAGTACAACGCTAGCTTGTGACAGCGTTACTACATAAAGTTAGGTAAAGCATAGATATTACGTCAATTTCATCTGTTCTGACTTAATGTGTTGCGCCAGTTATTATAACTGCCACATCACTATTGTGTAATTATATATCAACTGCGTGTGTAATCTGCCTTATTGTTTCTTCACTTCCACTTCACTTCCACGACTAACAGATGTGTGCACAGAAATATATGCTGCATGTGTGTAACCACGGTTTTCGTTTTGTAAATATTGTAATCATTACCATCCGCGAACAAATTTCTTTCTTTTAGGCATTTTTATAAAGAAACCAACCTTAATGTACTTGTTACATTGAGAAAGTGTGGTTCACCAGACGAAACGCTAGTAAGGATATACAGAGCCAAACCAACAAAACTTTATTCCCAATCGCTTATTCTACGGGATGCGTGTTATTTCTGTACAGCTATTACACATAGGCAGACATGGTGGTAGAGTGGCCATAGCGTTGCAAGTACCAAGTAAGTAGATCCTCCGTCATTTTGTGAACTCTCATAAAAGAACTACTCGCATATCTCTTTCCCAAGATTTGCTATCGTCCCCAAACACTACACGATTCTCAGCGCAAACCGCACCTGCAGTTTTCGAGAAGCTTCCGGACTGTAGTAGATCATTTCGATAAGATCACGCCCACTCTGCGAACGGTACAGATTATTCTGGAAACTACGCCACCGCCAGCGATAACGCTAGAACATTCGACGGCAAGAGTATAAATGCCGACACGCTTCGCCGCTTGTCTGTTGTTGATCGAAGGCCGACGCTCCGTTCACCGCTATCAGTCCGAGACTGCTATCAGTGCGAGACTGCTGCTGTAATTGGACTTTCCGTTTACCGCGCACAGGTTCGCTCAAATGAACAGTAATCCCAAAACGAAGTCTCCTGTCTTCGGCCACGTCACGAACCCGTGACATCTGATCGAAACTTGGGAAATGGAACGTGGCATTTGTGAACATAATCGTTGCTTTGCCTCCCGCAGCTCTGCAATTTCTCTTGCGACGCAAATAATTGGGGTGACCAACAGATGCTGACTGCCTTCAACGACGCCTTCCAAGTCAGGTGATTTCGGAGCGCCGAATGAAATAATGACGCTTGACGAAGATAGAATGGTGACTTGTTCTTTCAGCACATTCAAGGCATTGTTTCCTGATGGCGTGCGCGGCGGTAGTGCTTCTTCTGTGGATAACGTTATCGACTTTGTATTTAGGTTGATGACAGCACCATGAAGGCAAAAGAAGTCCATGCTAAGGATGACATCTCTCGAGCAACGCTGTAGAACTACGAAGTCTGTAGGATAAACACGGCCGTTATTGGTGACTCTTGCTGTGCAGATTCCTGCAGGAATTACGAGATGACCTCCGGCTGTGCGGATTTCAGGGCCTTTCTAAGCTGTCCTAACTTTCTTTCGCTTCGCGGCGAACGACCCACAGATGACGGAATAGTCGGCTCCAGTATCAACGAGAGCGGTCACACTGTGGCCGTCGATAAGAAAGTCGAGGTCGCTAGTTTGCCGTCTCGCAATACAATTTGGGCGTGGCGTCGGGTCACGGCTGCGTCGGCTTGTTCCGCTGCTTCCATGTTGTGTTGTCAGGCCACCTTCGGTAAGTGAGCTTTCGCAGTCAGGGCTTTGCCTGGTTGGCGTTGTGTTCGGAAAGCTCCGTCGCGGCGTAGTCGTCGTCGGAGGATCTTCGGTAGTTCGTCGCACAGCAACCGCACCTCCATCGGTTGCTGCCCTTAGTTTTCCGGATACGGGCTAGGAGACCGGCTCCGCGTTGGGCCGGGGTACTGCCGGGGGTGCGGTGACATGCGGCGGCTGGGCGACGGTGAACGGGAAGGACTTCGTGGTGTCCATTGAGTTCCTGTCAGGTAGTCGGCGATGTCACGTGGCTGTCTCCTGGCTGCCGACGTGGTGCACCGACGGCGAATCCACGCAGTCCCATCTGTCGGTACTGGCAATGGCGGTAAGTGTGCCCGGCCTCACCGTGTTGGTAGCACAGTGGCCGGTGGTCAGGGGTGCGCCAAACGTCGGTTTTCCTCGGCGCACTGCGCTGGCCCGCTGGCGAACGGTAGGTCGTTGGTGGGGGTGGTGGCGGCGATGGCGTCTGGTGTCGGGAGTGCGATGGGGTGGCGTTTTGGCGTGCGCGTGGAGGAGAGACGTGGCGGCGTGCTGCAGCAGCATAGCTCATGACTTGCAGCTACGGCTCTTGAAGCTAAGGAATGCCCAGCAACTGCTGGATCTCCTGGCGTACGACGTTCGCGATGGATTCCACGTGAGGCTGCGCTGAAGGAAGTAATTTTCGCAGCCCCTCTTGCACGATCGCTCGGATCGTCTCACGCAAGTCAGTGGTTCCTACCGCTTGAGTGCCGGCGTAGCTTGTAGACGAGAAGTTACGGTTATATTGCCGTGTGCGCATCTCGAGCATCTTCTTTATCGTAGATGCTTCTGAAATGATATCGGGGACCATCTTAGGCGGGTTTCTGATGAGCCTGGTGAAGAGTTCCTGCTTTACTCCTCGCATAGGTAGACGGACCTTCTTCTCCCCGGACATGTCGGAGTCAGCGTGGCGGAAGAGTTTAATCTTATCATCCGTGAATTGCATCACGTTTTCATTTGGCATCTGCATGCGGGTTTCGAGGAGAGCTGCGGCCTTCTCTTTGCGCACCACACTTGCGAAAGTGGTGAGGAACCTGGCGATAAAGGCGTCCCACGTTGTGAGGCTTCACTCTTTATTCTCGAACCAGGTCCGAGCAGCATCTTCCAAGGTGAAATACACAAGCCATAGCTTGTCATCGTCTGTCCAGTCATTGAAGGCGGCGATTTGGTCGAACCTTTCGATCCAGCTTTCCCCGTATTCCAGTGGCGAACCGCGGAAAGTTGGCGGCTCTTTGGGTTGCCGGAGCAGGAGCGGTGCAGGTAGATCCGGCGTTGACATGGTCGCCATGGTCGACGTCAACGTCTCGGTTTTCTGAGCCTTGTCCAGTAAAAGCCCGTACTCCGGTGGCAGACCTTGTTGCCTGTGGCTAACTCGTTGCTCGTTGCTATTGTTGGTGTCTTCACGGCATGGGCGCGGTTTACGGCTTGACGGAGGCGTCCGGTACAAGGCAGAAACAGCACCTCCACCAGATGGCACGGGGTCGTGACGTGGCCGAAGACAGGAGACTTCGTGTTGGGATTTAACTATTTATTTGGGCGAAGCAGCGCCCGGTAAACGGAAAGTCCAATTACAGCAGCAGTCTTGCACAGATAGCAGTCTTGGTTTAAGAAAATTCTATTTCCGGATATATCATACACAGCCTATGTGTACACATAGAAATGAACAATGGTGAACAAAGCGTATGTACAATGCAAGCTGTTATATACAGCAAAAGAACTTATAGTGTATGCAGTGACGTACAATGCAAAAATTGTTCAACAAACACAGGACTTTCTTGCTATCGAGAGGATTAAACTTAAACAGTAAGGCTGTATCAACCACCAAGGGGAGGTCACTCACAGTGAAAGGTGGTGTTTCGCATCACCTGTGAGGACAATTTGCTCTCGCGCTCAAGAACAATACTGCACAAAAGGACATGTTTCTAAGGAAGAAAAGAAAAAGACACAATGTAATGTCACAATGGTACAAGCTCTAGCCCACCTCCTCAATAGGGGAGGAAAGGCATGGACACTCTCTTGTTTTTTACGATATTAAATTGCGTAGACCAACGTCGAAGGAAAGCCCCCTCTCCCAGTACGACTAGTTCTGTGTTAAATGCATAAGCATTATGTTTCTTAGCCGATGTAGAAGGGGATACATGGCACTCTGGGGGCGTCCCCTCAGACAGGAGGTCCCCTTCGTTTCCATAAGACGAAGGCTCCGATAGCCATTAAGAGTACGACAAGTTATCCCTGCGGCTAGACTTCCATCGCATACTTGTTTGGAACATTTTGGTAAGCATGCGACAAAAGATGCGTGCTACTATACATTCATGGAAGACGTGGTTCAGTGTTTCGACGTGACCGCATTGCGGGAATGTGGCGGAGAGCGCCACGCCCCACGCCGCAAGGCGGTCGGCCGTTGGTAAAGCCTCCCATTGCCTAAGTCAGTTTAGGTCACGGACCTCGGAGGGAAGAGACGTGTTTTTTAAAGTCCAACGTCTTTTCGCCCGGCATTTCCGGCGTTGTTCTTCAGATAGGCTTTTAAATGCTAATAATTCACTCATGGCGGTGGGGGACATTTTCATAAGTTCTTGAACTGGAAAGGCGTTTCGCCATTGTTGCAAAGATTTTATAACATGTGTGTAATACACCGGTGGCTGTTCGGCAGCTGGTCCCGGGTCGTTTGCTAAAGCGAAAAGTCTTCTAGGGGTTCCTAGCAGATACACAACAAGTTGCCTGCCTCGATACGATGAGTTCTCCAAGAGTGCCCAGGTTTTTTGAGAGCCAACATGCGACACATTACCTCAAGGTTGGGTACACTGAGCCCTCCCCATTTTACTGGTAGGCGAACCAAGGCTCTCGCAACAGCTTCGGCGTAGCCATCCCAAAAAAGGAGCCGCACGCCGTAGCCACTCTCAGCAGAACCCGACGAGGTGGTCGAGCAATTTCGGCTACATAAAACAGTGGCGCTGTTATGCTGGATTTAATTAGATAAGCTCTTTCAGTAAAAGGTAGATGGAACGTCCTGGCAACCTCAATGTGTCTGTCCACTTTGTGTTGGATTTCTTTCCATGTGATGCGGGCTACCTCGCCAGTCGAGAGGAAAGTTACACCTAAGACCTTAACGCCTTGGACGATTTGGACACCATCAGGGAACACCTCAATGCGCATTCCAAAGCACAATGCCTTGATTTTTTCTGAATTAAGACGTGCTCCCGACAGGTGGTGGAATACATGTGAAATATTCGCAGAAAGGCTCTGTGGCTATCTATGTTCCGAATAAACAGCGAGATGTCATCGGCGTATGCCGCTACTTTCACTTCGCTCAAGCCTGGCAGAGGAAAACCGCGTATCGAAGTGCATTTCTGGATTTGTTTCATTAATAGATCTATGCATATTAGAAAGCGGATTGCGGAGAGGGCACAGCCTTGTCGAATGCCCCTACTTAGTGCAATAAGTTCTGATGTGTGGCCATTCACTACTAATGACGTTTCTAAGTCTGTGTAGAGTGAGCGGAGGATGTCGGTTAATTGCGCTGGGAAGCCATAACACTCAAGCACAGCGAAGAGATAGTTCCACTCTACGCGATCAAAAGTTTTTCCTGATCCACGGAAACAAAAATGCTAGATATTTGTGTTGTTGTAGCGTATGTGAAAATATCACGAGTCAGCAAAAACGAGGAATAGATCGTACGACATGGGACACAGCATGTTTGTATGTCGCTTACTATTTCCGGTAAAATGGTAGTTATGAGGTTTGCAAGGATGTCTGTCAATATCTTATAATCCGAGTTAGGTAGGGAAATGGGCCTCCACGCCCTTGGATCGGACAGCTCTCCCTCGCATTTAGCAAGAGTATAACTCTTGTCTCACGAAACGTATTCGGTCTGATTCCGTCAGCAAGAAGCCCATTTAGCATTGTCAAAAGGTGGTCTTGTATTGTTTCAATGAAAGTTTTGTAGAAACTCAAAGGTATCCCGTTAGGGCCGGCGGCGGTGGTTGCGTTCATGGGCTGAAGCACAAAGCGTAATTCATCCAGCGTCACTGAGCTGCACAGACCACTGTGGAGATCCTCCGGTACGCGGGAAATTCCGGCGCAAACTCGTTAACTATGGTGGTGTAGTTCACGTCGCTCGCGTTCTCCGCAATGAAAAGATTCGAAAAATGTGTTTCAAAGACCCTCATTATGTCTTCTGCTCTTGTAGACTGCTCACCGTTCTGCAACTGAACGAAAGGAACTTGCATTTTTTCACCCAAGGAGCCGTTGCGAATACTTCGAAGTACCACTGGATCTGAAACCGGTCGTCCGTTGATAAAAGGACGACCATGCGCACGGCTGCGCGGCCATCCGCGCAGCCGTGCGCGAACTAAGACGTTGCAAATGTTCGTACCGCGCCTTTAAGTGAACGAGATAGTCGTGCAATGTGAACGTCAGCGTCTTGCCTCTGCGTACAATGCGCGCTTTTCATAGCGTGTCTTTTATCTCTGTCGTCAGGCGCACTTTCCTTTCGCGCCCCGCTGTGATAAGCTCGGCGCGCCAACTGTGTTTCAATGCGTCCCAGCTGCGGGGTTCAGGCGGCCGATCGCACGCTTGCTCTAGTGCATCGCGCAGTAATGCTATGCTTTCCGGGTGGTGCACAAATGTGATGTCCATTTTCTAACGGTTTTTAAAGGTAGTGAACTGTTCGTAGAAAAGTTTTACAGACACTGGAAAGTGGTCTGTAATGCATGGAGCGTCCGGTGGGAAATGTAGGACTTTGCAGCTTCGGAAATGTGTGGCTAGCACTTCAGCAAAATAGCAGCGATCTAGCCTGGTCATGTTGAAACCCCGTTGCCTTGTTGCAACGAAGTCATTTCCGTGAGTGTCGACCCACGCATTCCTGAGCTTGAAGTAGCGGATGAGTTGTCGCAATGCGCTAACTCCGCTATATTGTCTGCTTTCTCTGCGTCCGCGCGCATCTCTGTCGGTGTCCTCAACACAGGTAAAATCCCTTACTAAGAAAGTGGGGTAGCTGTCAAACATAAATGAGTCGAGAGAATCGAAAAAATCGGCCGTGCCCCCACGTTGAGCTGGGGCATATATTACGAGCCACCTTGCTCGTCTGCCGTGATGGTCAAAATCTACAGCTATTGTGCGACCGTCAAAACCATAAACACAGTGTGCTCCTTGACATAACGCTGGTGTCAAAAACAACTCCAACTCCGCACATGTTTGAATCGGTCAGCGAAAAAAGGGTTCTGTAGTGGAGCATACGCACCAACGCGTATGTGCCTTCGGAAGACAACGAAAAGCCCGTGCTCTGCTTGCGCGAGTGTTTGTGCCGCTTTTGCCAGATTTGCCGTACGCCCACTTTTCGTTGAGATCTCGTTGCGACTTCTCTGCTCGAATAAACGTCATCACATTTGGTGGAGGCTGCTGAGATCCCCAAGCAGACCTGGAGCTCCGCTCTCGCAAGTTGCCTGAAAGACTACCGTGAAACATGACTGACCCAGTCGCCAACCAGCCCGTCCTAGCCCAGCCAGCACCATCGGCTGCCCTGTCTACTTGCCCCGGCGCTACTCGCCAGCGGGACCCACCAGTCTTCAGCGGAAGTGGTGAGCAGGACGTCGAAGACTGGCTCCCCTTATACGAGCGCGTAATTGCAAGCAACAAGTGGGACGACGACTCTAAACTTGCCTACGTTATCTTTTACTTGACAGACGCCGCTAAGCTTTGGTTTACCAACCGCGAAACCGCCATCGCCAACTGCTCCTTCTTTAAGACCCTCGTAACTGAAGCGTTCGGCCGACCAGAGGTCCGCAAGCTCCGCGCTGATCAGCGTCTGCGCCACAGAGCTAAGCAGCCTGGCGAAACGTTTACGAGTTACATTGAGGATGTGCTCGACCTCTGCAGGCGTGTTAACCCATCTATGTCCGAAGAAGAGAAAATTCGGCAGATTCTCAAGGGCATTGAGGATGGCGCATTCCAGATGTTGCTAGCCGAAACCCCGACCTCGGTGGCAACCTTCGTAAGGCTGTGCCAGAGCTCCGATGAATTACGCCGTCAGCGTTCCATCGCCCGACAGAGTGTCTCACCACCAGATTCAATCTCGGCTATCGCCGAGATTGAATGCCAACGTTCGCCAAGAAATGCCAACGTTCGCCAAGAAATTCTGTCCAACCAGATCAAAGACTTCATCAGGGAGGAAGTCGCCCGACAGCTCTCCCTGCTGCCGCATAGCGACGCGCCCACCGCAAGTCTGCCTTCGACACTGCAGTAGACCATACACACTGAAATTAGCGATGTCCTACCTACAGTGCAGGCACCTTACGCATGCACTTCAGCAGCATCTAATCTTTCAGCTGTCAGCTACGCACCACCTGCACCATCTTCACCTCTCGGCTACGCAGCTGTGGTTGCGCGGCCCCAACCGCATCCAGCATACTTATCAGCTCCACCTCCTCCGGCAGCGCCTCCGGTTTACAGGCCCTCACCTCGCTTTTACCGTCCATCTAATGAGTGGCGCACCCATGACAACCGTCCTATATGCTTCGCGTGTGGCATCGCTGGCCACATTGCACGCTACTGCCGCCACCGTCCCACACCTGCGTACGCCTCCTTTGGAACACCTACCTATGCGTCGCAGCAGGCCACCACGTCTGCATACGAATAGAGGCACTCTGACTCGGATCGTCGCCCATCAACTTCTCGTTTCCCATCTCCTCGTCGCCGTTCGCCATCTCCTATGCGACGTAGACCACCTCCTGAGGAGGGAAACTAATCAGTGCAGTTCAAGAGGCAAGAACTGCAACTTCTGCGCGATTATCAAGACCTCCATTTTCGCCGCAAAATCTTGTTGATGTCAATGTTGAGGGAGTCGCCACACAAGCGTTAATTGATACTGGGGCCGCCGTATCTGTGATGAACGCAAAATTTTGTCGCAAACTGAAAAAAGTGACCACATCTCTCTGTGGCATCGTGCTGTCCACAGCTAGCATTCAGCCCTCGGCTGTGTGTACGGCACGCGTCGTCATCCAAGACGTTTTGTACATCGTCCAATTTTTTGTACTACCATCTTGCTCTTATGACCTCATCCTGGGTTGAGATTTTTTATCAGGTCATGAAGCTATCATCGATTGTTGCCGGGCGGAAGTGTCCCTAGTGCCAAGTTGTGATTTTCCATCGCCCGACTTTTCACCACTGCTCTGCAAACTCAACGCTGACGACGACATCACCTTGCCTCCGGAAGCTTCAGTCCCTATTAGCCTTTCATGTGTGGCGCAACCTGACGCCACGGTGGTGTTTACGCCATCCCCTGTTTTTACTGAACGCAAGAGCGTCGTGCTCCCATATGCCGTTCTTACGATTGCGTCTGGTTTAACCGTAATGCTGGTTACCAACCACTGCAACTATCCCATTGGCTTGCTTCGTGGTGAAACGTTAGGATATGTGCAACCTGTCGACCATATCGATGATATTATTCTTCCCGACGAAACGCCATGTCACATTGCTGCAATCACTCATGCATCTGAGCCATCAAGTTCGTCAGCTTTCGACAATGCTATTGACGCAGACCTTCCCCTCTCGCATCGCCGCCAACTTGTTGCTCTCCTTAACAAGTTTCGTTCTTCTTTCGACTTTCAAGAACCTCCTTTGGACCGCACCACAACTATCACTCATACTATTGACACCGGCTCACATTCGCCTCTGCGACAGCGTCCTTACCGCGTTTCCGCCGAAGAGCGCCGCGTCATTACGGAGCAAATAGATGACATGCTTAAACGTGGAGTCATACAGCCTTCTCAAAGCGCTTGGTCATCACCCGTGGTTCTGGTAAAGAAAAAAGATGGCACCGTTCGATTTTGCGTGGACTATTGCCGCTTAAACAAGATTACAAAGAAAGACGTCTACCCGCTACCACGAATAGACGATGCTCTTGACTGTTTACAAGGCGCCGAGTACTTCACATCCTTGCATCTGCGTTCTGGGTATTGGCAGGTGCCAATGGCTGAATGTGATCGCCCTAAAACAGCCTTTGTAACGCCGGATGGCCTATATGAGTTCAAAGTCATGCCATTTGGGCTCTGCAACGCGCAGGCGACGTTTGAGCGCATGATAGATACCATATTGCGGGCCCACAAGTGGCAAACTTGCTTGTGTTACCTAGATGACATTGTAGTCGTTTCAGCTGATTTCCCGACACATCTGCGTCGTCTCCACGAGATTCTGACGTGTCTAGCTTCTGCAGGTCTACAACTTAACACCAAGAAGTGCCACTTCGCAGCCCGAAAACTAACCATTTTGGGACACGTCATCACAAGAGACGGTGTTCTTCCGGACCCCGATAAGCTTCGAGCTGTCGCTGATTTCCCAATGCCCACATCACTGAAAGCCCTAAGAAGTTTCGTTGGTCTTTGCTCTTACTTTCGTCGCTTCGTGCGCAACTTCGCGTCCATCATTGCACCTCTGACTAGTCTGCTTTCCAAGAGCAAAAGTATATCTGCATGGTCACCTGCATGTGACGACGCATTTCACCAGCTGCACCGCCTGCTGACCTCGCCACCTAATCTTCGCCACTACGACCCCACTGCTGCCACAGAAGTTCACACTGATGCAAATGGCATCGGTCTTGGTGCAGTTTTGGCACAACGGAAAGGCACCCAAGCTGAATACGTAGTCGCCTATGCAAGTCGCGCTCTCAAGAAGGCTGAATTGAATTATTCCGTGACAGAGAAGGAGTGTTTGGGCATAATCTCGGCGTTGACGAAGTTTCGCCCGTACCTTTACGGCCGTCCTATCGACGTGGTCACAGACTACCACGCTCTATGTTGGCTGTCCACCTTGAAAGACCCGTCCGGACGCCTGGGGCGCTGGCACTTCGATTGCAATAATACGACATCCGTGTCGTATATCGTTCCGGTCGCAAGCATGCGGATGCCGATGCACTTTCGCGATCGCCATTAACACCAGATGTGGCTTCTCTGTCTCCCCCTTTTACCACCTTGTCACCACTCGACACGACTGACATGCTTTCGGAGCAGCGTAAAGACCCATACCTTGCCTTGTTAGTCGACTACCTTACCGATCCGTCTGCTGTCCCTTCCACGAGAGCGCTACGCCGGCAAGCAGCCCACTTTTCCTTACGAGACAACATTCTGTACCGCCGTAACTACATGCCTGGTGGTCGGAAGTGGCTCCTTGCTGTCCCCACACATATGCGCTCTGACATCTGCATGAATTTCCATGCAGATTCCCAAAGTGCTCACGCAGGTGTCCTGAAAACCTACGAAAGGCTGCGCCAACGATATTACTGGCGAGGAATGTATCGCTTTGTGCAGAAATACGTTCAGTCTTGCACCACTTGTCAACAGAACAAGACACCTCCGCGGCACCTTACTGGCATGTTACAGCCGCTCCCGTGCCCGGCTCGCCCATTTGACCGCGTGGGTATAGACCTCTATGGCCCCCTCCCATATAGTAGCTCTGGAAACCGGTGGATTATTGTCGGAGTCGATCATCTGACACGCTATGCTGAGACTGCAGCTCTACCGGCAGCGACCGCCCAAGAAGTTGCACTCTTCATTCTCCGCAGCTTCATTCTACGCCATGGTACTCCGCGGGAATTACTCAGTGATAGGGGTCGAGTGTTCCTGTCGGAGGTCATCCAAGCTATCCTCGCTGAATGCAACATTATCCACTGGAAATCTACCGCATACCATCCACAGACAAATGGTCTTACTGAGCGGTTCAACCGCACACTTGGCGACATGCTGAGAATGTACACCTCCTCCGACCACACTAACTGGGACGCTATATTGCCCTTTGTTACCTTCGCTTATAGCACCGCGACGCAAGCGACTACCGGTTCTTCCCCGTTCTTTCTATTGTACGGCCGCTAACCTTCCCACCCACTCGACACTATACTACCGTACCGCCCTGATGCATCTGAGTGGTCCTCGCTTTCGGAAGTCGCCAGATACGCTGAAGACTGCCGTCAGTTGGCTCGGTCTCTGACAAGTGAGGCTCAAGGTCTACAAAAGACTCGACATGACGACGCTCACCACATAGCTCCTACATTTCGTGCTGGCTCCCTTGTGTGGCTTTGGGTGCCCCCGCACGTTCCTGGCCTGTCTTCTAAACTTCTGGCCCGGTACCATGGTCCCTACCGTGTCATTGACGTGACCTCCCCGGTGAATTACATCATCGAGCCAATAACACAATCACCAGATAAGCGCCATCGAGGACGTGAGACCGTACACGTCGACCGTCTCAAGCCCTACTACGACCCCCTCATTGTGCCTACTCCCTGAGTCGCCAGGATGGCTACCCTTCACCCCGGAGGTATTGTAGTGGAGCATACGCACCAACGCGTATGCGCCTTCGGAAGACAACAAAAAGGCCGTGCTCCGCTTACGCGAGTGTTTGTGCCGCCTTTGCCAGACTTGCCATACGCCCACTTTTCGTTGCGACCTCGTTGCGACTTCTCTGCTCGAATAAACGTCATCAAAGTTTCGACTCCAAAATGCGAACAAATTGATTGCACATCATAAGGGGTTCTGAAGTTACATTCCATTAAAAAGAGGATATCGACATGACGCGACCTCGCGAAGTGCATGACTTTTGTCTGCTTATCTTGGCGTCTGAAACCCGTGACGTTAAAGGAGAGAAAATTTAGCGTAGCCATTTCGAAAAGGCAGTGTGCGTGCAAACTTCAGCAAAACCCCTTGCAGAGGGTGAGGCAAGCGCTCAACAAGTGAACATGACTGAAAAGAGAGATGCTCTGACGTCGTCAGAGCATTAGCGAGTTTTTGGGCTTACTATTGTCCGTAGAGCCCTCAGAGTCCGTGGTGGTGAGTGGGCACGTTTCGTGGCTGGACGGTCAACTTCCATGGCGCTGGCACCGACACTTGCACCAGCGGCCGCACCTGTATTCTGGTAAATGGGACTAGACAGGCTTAGTTTACGGGTCTGGGCAGAGGATTTGCCGGCGCGGGTGCTCGGCGTTGTCAGTGGTGTTAGGAATTTGCTGTGTCGCGATGGTAGCGGTGGCGAAGAGCGGCGAGCAGTCGAGTGGACTTCGCTGAAGCCTTTGCCCGAAGGCGAAGCAGGGAGGATATTCGTTTTGAAAACAGCAACAAGAAGGAGCGTTTACTGTAGCAGGTTGTCGTTTGTACAGAGCCGGCTAGCATGACAACGTCGGCTGGGGCAAATCCTCCAAACATGGGGCCGGCACGGCTTTAAAAAGCGTTTTATGACTCTTCTGCGAGGCCAGTTCCCCGGAACGGCACAGTGGCTCGACGGAGGAGACCCAGCCATACCCGGAACTGCAAGGTGGTTCGGCGGAGGATGCGACGTTATCCCCGGAACTGCACGGTTCTACTGCACGGAAGGCGACGCTGGGAGGGGGGAGACAGTCCATCTGAACAGCGCTCGATCTCGTGAGACGTGCTCCCGAACGAGGAAAATGTCTGTGGCATAACATCACCCCCGCCGGAGTTGCATCCGGAGTTTTGGATCCGGAGTTTTGAGCCGTCAGTGCGGCTCGGAAGGAGCGGTGCTGGTTGACCGTCGGTAGCTGTTCTCCTCTCTCCGCCCGTTGAGACTGTCATAGGCCTGCGGAGGTTCACTGGAACGACAAAGTTCACTGGAACGACGAAAGCCGAACCATTCTGGCCAAAGCAAGCACCATCCAAATGCTGATCAAATTGCCAAACCAGCAGAAACCAAACGTTTCCTCGAGATCACGCTGGGCTAACAAATAGCATCACGAGCAACGAATCTCGGGAAGAATACGCAATGCCGGCACTCCTTTACAGTGCAGGACACTGCTAAACCAAACAGAATTTTCGTTTCCGTGAGCGATTCTCGATTGTGACCCGGGCAGATTGTGGACGATCGAAGCTGCTGAGGTTAACTCAATTTGGCCCCAAAACCTCAAATTTAGAATACCAAGCTACTCTGAATCACGCACATTGGCGTCCCTTGCAAGCGTCAGACTGTTAAACATAACAAAGTTCGTTATCCGACAAGCAATCATTCAATGCGCGCTGCCAACGATCATCACGACTAGAGGAAGTACGCTTGAAAAAAACTAAGAAAATAGGACTGAAAATCAAACTTGCGCGCATTACACAGAACAAAGTTAAAAGTTAACCTACACCAACGTGCAAAATAACACGTAATGCTAAACACAGAAGGTATTTTAAACAGGGACTTTTACTATGCCTTTTTTGTTAAAATGATGCACACTGACTGGTACCTTTGAAATATTATGAAAACAAATTTAATCGAACAAACATATTATTGTGAGCTTCTCCAATGACAAGGAAAGTAAAACATAAAAAATTTAGAACCATTCCTTGCTCATCGGCAGATGACAAAATTAGAAAAAGTTATTTTCAAAATTAAATACAAAAAAATACACTCTTCGTATTAGCAAGGCGGCCCTCTCTCAAGCAAACTCTGGGGAGTCGCGCACTCCACAGCTTCTGAGGGTTGTGGTCTGGACAAAAGCACGACGAATCCACCTGTTCGCCGAACTCAGTAGCAGCGACTTTTGACCCGCAGCCGCTGAACTCGAAGAAAGGGGCATCTGCACTGCGTCCTTTACCACGGCCGTACGAACCGTGACCATTTCGCCACGGCGGGGAACAACAACCTGTGTTACGGCTCAGGCGTATGCTATGCTTCCCTTCCTGGTTGCCTCTACGCGGCAGTGAAAAATATGAGACCAGGCGATGATCTCGGCGTCCGAATTTTCCTGAAATTTGGTTTTTCTTGACGCACTTCTCGCCAAATCGTGATCTCCGCGGCAATCTGCACTTCAAACATTTCATAGAGGACCTTTTCGCGATCCTACGCCTAGCCCTGAACCTGGCGTTTCAACTCATGACGTCACGGCACTTAACAGCGGCTTTAGCGCACTTGGCGCCAGTCGTCTTTACCGCCTTACGCTTACGCCGACGCCTCTATCTGTTCGAACTTCTCACAATACTGGCAGTCTCGACACAATTACCCACATGTGTGCTGCCTTCTTTGTGTGGAGTTGAAGCTCCCACTTTGTTAGCTAGCGTTCCCTCGGGCCCGTTGCTAGCTGTCTCTGCTTGTGACAGAACGGGAGTCCTGATGACATTGAACCTAACAAGCGCGCTTACAGAGCTTTCAATCGGTGAGGGTGTATTGCTGTCGTGGAAAGCCCTCTTTCTCTGGCCTTCGAAGTCGGCCTCGTGCGCTCTTTCACGAGCTTTATTCTGTCGCGCTTTTTGTCACGCATCCTGTTCAAGCTTTTGTCGGCAGGTGTGTATCTCTAGCGCCTTGTGATGCGACTTGTCAAGCTCTTTTCGACGCGATTCTTCTTGACCATGTGCGTTGCGAAGCGGCTCCGTCTCCCGCACTTTACGGTGCACCTCCGCGTCCTTAGCTATGTCCTCGGCTCCTAACTCCTCGCGATGCACCTCAGCGTCTGGCTCTCTCCGACGCACTTCGGTGTCTTGCACCTTCTGACGGGCCTCAACGTCAGATTCCTCGCGATTTTCCTCATCCTGAAGCGCTGCGCGACGGGCCCCCATCGCTTTACTGCGCGCGTCGTCCTCCAGCGCTTTACGACGCGCCTCGTCCTCTCGCTCTTTTCGGTGGGCGTCTACCTTTAGCGCCTTACCACGTGCTTCAGCGCTGTTACTATCGCTCTGACTTCCAGCGGGACTTGAAATGAAAAAAATATTTAATCAAAGCATATCTAGCGTGATTAAAATCTCCTGCTTCCTCGGAGGGTAAACAATTCAATACATGCGCGATCTTACGCGGCAACAACGTGGTGAGCTTCTCCATCAAAAGGTCGTGGCTAACACTCACATTACTGCAAACTACTTCAAAATCATCAAGAAAATGCGCGATGTTCTCGCCTGAGTAAAAGTTGTGGAGCTGGTGTTTCGCTCGCTCCCATTTAAGGGCTTGAATTTTAAGATCAAGCTCTCTCATTTTGAGAGCATGCTCTGTCCTTTTTCTACTCTCCTCGGCTTGCCACTGTTCGTGACTTCTAGCCGCTCGCTGTTCGGCCTTCTGTTGTTCGTGCCTTTGAGCTTCGAGCTCTTCGCGGCTTTCCTCAGCCTTTTTCTTTTGCTCATAAACGAGCTCCCAAAGCTCTTCAGCATCCTCGGCCGTCATATTCTCTGCCCGCATCATCTCAAGAATCACTTCCCATGTTTCAGCCGACCCGGCTGAAATCCCCATGGCTCCACGAAATTCAAGGAGGTCCTGCACCAGGTACTGCTCCATCGCGACCTCGTCCCTCGTGATGCTCTACTACTGAAATTGAGCGTACTCTAAAAATAATCTCGTGGTTTGAAGCAGGTGAATATTGAATTACAGCAAACAAAAAGCTCAAAGCATTCTCCTAATATCTTGTGCTAGAGAGGTCTGGCGAAGTGAACAGTAAACGATGGGCACCCACCCAACCAAAGTAGCTGACGATGGTCCAACTCGTGGCTGCCGTCGAACAGTGTCAGGCCTTCAGGGATCCGGTCCAATTTGCCAATCTTGAGATCCGGGGTTGCTTGTCCCAGCTTGCCGAACGATGAGAACAGGGTAGCAAAACAATAAGACGGTGGTCGTTCTCATGCTCAGAGATCCGATCCAACTTTCCAGCCGTTGATATCGGGGTAGCGGGTCCCAGAGCAGCAAAACGTTGAGGACAGGGGTAGCGTATCCCAGCGTATTCAAATGCTAAAATCAGGTCGGTCGAGCTCGAGCTTCCAGGGGCCCAATCCGGCGTGCCAACCGTAGGGTAGCGTATCACAGCGTAGCCAAACGCTATCACGGCGGTGGTTTTCGTGCTCAGAGATACGATCAGACTTGCCAAACGTAGGATATTGTATCCCGTAGCTGCCAATCACTGTTAGGAATTTGCTGTGTCGCGATGGTAGCGGTGGCGAAGAGCGGCGAGCGGTCGAGCGGACTTCGCTGAAGCCTTTGCTTGAAGGCGAAGCAGGGAGGCAATTCGTTTTGAAAACAGCAACAAGAAGCAGCGTTTACTGTAGAAGGTTGTCATTTGTACAGAGCCGGCCAGCACGACAACGTCGGCTGGGGTATATCCTCCAAACATGTTGCCGGCACGTCCTTAAATAGCATTTTTGGACTCTTCTGCGTGACCAGTTCCCCGGAACGGCACAGTGGCTCGGCTGAGGAGACGCAGCCATACGCGGAACTGCAAGGTGGTTCGGCGGAGGAAGCGACGTTGTCCCCGGAACTTAACGGTTCTCCTGCATGGAGGGCGGCGCTCGGAGGGGGGAGACAGTTTGTTGGAACAGCGCTCAATCTCGTGAGACGTGCTCCCGAACGAGGAAAATGTCTGTGGCATAACATTGGCCTAATCACCGTCGTTATCTTGGCTGGGCCGATGACCAGAGCTTCTGCACGTCGCGTTTTTCGGGTGCCGCGTCCTATCGAAGCTCTCGGTGCCTCGGTGCTGCTGGTGGCGCCAACCATGTCGGAACTGTAGCCTTCGTGGACTCTGCTAAGTACGGGCACGCTGGCTTTGACTTTGATGAGCTGTGATCATCATAGGCGTCCGGCGAGAAGTCGCTGGTCTCAGACGGGGCGTGAAGGGTTAATGAGGCTTTCTCAGACAGGGGAGGCAGGTCTCCTGCGTCTTGTGGTTCAGCATGGGCATCAGTGTCGCTTGTGTCAGTGTCGCTCACAGGCTCGAGCACCGGATAATCATCTTGCATTGCGGGCGTGAGGTCGGTGCACACTTGTTCTTCGGTTGCCTCTGCTGCAGCCGCTGCGAAGTACTTCGGGCGTACGCAGTCAGCTGTTGCATGGCTGCCCGAGCACTTGAGGCACGGTTATACGCATCCCTCTGCGGCATGTCCAACCACGTTTTGGGCGTGGCACAATCTTTGGCGATGTGGCCAGCATTCCTGCACTTTTGTAGCCTTGAACTGTTAGAAAGTTCGGTATTTGGCTTTTCTTTTCCACTCGCGCCACACGGACACCTGTGCCAACCTCAGGGCGGCCCTTGAACACTGGCTCGTGGATATGTTGCACGTTGCCGTAGGCGGAGAGAGCAGTCCCTAGGGCTGCGTCGCCTATCCACAGCGGTACCCGGAAGACTGTAACGTGGACTAATTTAGAACCTACAGTGACTAGTGGAACTGAGTTGCCGTTTGAGAGAATGGCGCCCCGCCTCTTCAGCTTTGTGGCTGCATGGACGTTTGTGGCTGCAGCGCCAAACTTTGCACCTCTTATGTGCTGGAGGGACTAGATACCGGCTGGGCTGGTTACTGCTACGAGGGCATCTATGACGTCGTCGACGGTGCTCCCCTCTGGAGCACTGAAGTTAAAACAATGAGCTTTCGGCGGTGGCGCTGCGAAAGCCATCACACTGCCGTCCTGGCCCTGGCTCCCACGGCTTGCGCTGTGGTGCCCGGGCGTTGGCTCATGATGAAGGCCTCGACAGAGCCGGGGGGTTGTCCAAGGGTTCGTTTGATGCTCGATGAGATGGGGTCGGCGACTCGCAGCGTGCCTGGTCGCAGAAATCCTGGCACCAGGTAAAAGTTTAAGAGAATTTTATTTCCGGATATATCTTGCACAGCTTATATACATACAAAAAAATGAACAGTGGTGAACAATGCGTATGTACAATGCAGGCTGTTATATACAGCGAAAGAACTTATAGCGTATGCAGTGACGTACAATGCAAAAATTGTACAACAAAGACAGGGCATTCATGACATCGAGATGATTAAACCTAAATAAACAGTAAGGCTATATGAACAAACAAAGGGAGATCACTCACAGTGTAGCGTGAATATTTTGCATTCACATGTGAGGACAATTCGCTCTCGCGCTCAAGAATATTGCACAAAAGGATATGTTTCTAAAGAAGAAAAGAAAAATACATACGGTAATGTCACAGTGGTACAAGCTCTAGCCCACCTCCTCAATAGGGGAGGAAAGGTATGGACACTTGTTTTTTACGATAATAAATCGCGTAGACCACCGTCGGAGGAAAGCCTCCTCTCCCAGCATGATTGGTTCTGCATTGAGATGCATAAGCATTATGTTTCTTAGCCGATATAGTGGGGGAAACATGGCTCTCTGGGGGCGTTCCCTCAGGCAGGCCAGTCCCCTTCGTTTCCATAAGACGAAGGCTCCAATAGCCATTAAGAGTACGAAAAAGTTATTCCTGTGGCTAGACTTCCACTGCATACTTTTTTGGAACATCCTGGTAACCATGCGCCAAAAGTTGCGCGCTATCATACATTAATCGAAGACATGGTTCAGTGTTTCGACGCGACCGCATTGCGGGCATGTGGCGGAGGGCGCCACGCCACACGCCGCAAGGCGGTCGGCCGTTGGTAAAGCCTCCCATTGCCTAAGTCAGTTTAGGTCACGGACCTCGGAGGGAAGAGACGTGTTTTTTAAAGTCCAACGTCTTTTCGCCCGGCATTTCCGGCGTTGTTCTTCAGATAGGCTTTTAAATGCTAATAATTCACTCATGGCGGTGGGGGACATTTTCATAAGTTCTTGAGCTGGAAAGTCGTTTCGCCATTGTTGCAAAGATTTTATGACATGTGTGTAATACACCGGTGGCTGTTCGGCAGCTGGTCTCGGGTCGTTTGCTCAAGCAAAAAGTCTTCGAGGGGTTCCTAGCAGATACACTACAAGTTGCCTGCCTCGATACGATGAGTTCTCTAAGAGTACCCAGGTGTGTTTGAGAGCCAACATGCGACACATTACAACAAGGTTGGGTACACTGAGCCCTCCCCATTTTACTGGTAGGCGGACCAAGGCTCTGGCAACAGCTTCGGCGTGGCCATCCCCCCCAAAAAAAGGAGCCGCACGCACTAGCCACTCTCAGCAAAACTTGTCGAGGTGGTCGGGCAATCCTGGCTACATAAAGTGGTGGCGCTGTTATGCGGGATTTATTTATATGAGCTCTTTCAATAAAAGGTAATTAAAACGTTCTGGCGACTTCAATGCGTCTGTTCACTTTGTGTTGATTTGATTGATATGTGGGGGTTAACGTCCCAAAACAACTATAGGATTATGAGAGACGCCGTAGTGGAGGGCTCTGAAAATTTAGACCACCTGGGGTTCTTTAACGTGCACCCAAATCTGAGCACACGGGCCTACAACATTTCCGCCTCCATCGGAAATGCAGCTGTCGCAGCCGGGATTCGAACCCGCGCCCTGCGAGTCAGAAGCCGAGTACCTTAGCCACTAGACCACCGTGGTGGGGCTGTTCACTTTGTGTTGGATTTATTTCCATGTGGTGCGGGCTACCTCACCAGTCGAAAGGAAAGTTACACCTAAGTCTAACGCCTTGGACGATTTGGACGCCATCAGGGAACTCTTCATTGTGCAACCGAAAACAGAATGCCTTGATTTTTCCGGGATTAAGGCGGGCTCCCGACAAACAACTATACGTGTGGAATATTCACAGAAAGGCTCTGTAGCTATCTATGTTCCGAATAAACAACGAGATGTCATCGACGTATGCCGCTACTTTCACTTCGCCCAAGCCTGGAAGAGGGAAACCGCGTATCGAAGTGCATTTCTGGATATGTTTCAGTAATGGATCTATGCATAATACAAAGAGAATTGCGGAGAGGGGACAGCCTTGTCGAATGATCCTACTTACTGCAATGGGTTCAGATGTGTAGCCGTTAACTACTAATGACGTTTCTAAGTCTGTGTAGAGTAAGCGGAGGGTGTCGGTTAAATGTGCTGGGAAGCCATAAAACTAGAGCACAGCAAAGAGATAGTTCCATTCTACGCGATCAAAAGCTTTTTTGTGATCTAAGAAAACGAAAATCCGGAAGATTTGTGTTCTTGTAGCGTACGTGAATAAATCGCGAGTCAGCGCAAGCGAGGAATAGATCGTACGACCTGGGACACAGCATGTTTGTAGGTCGCTGACTGTTTCCGGTAAAATGATTGTTATGCGGTTTGCAAGGATGGCTGTCAATATCTTATAATCCGAGTTAAGTAGGAAAATGGGCCTCCACGCCCTTGGATCGGACAGCTCTCCCTCGTATTTAGCAAGAGTATAACTCTGCTCTCACGAAACGCATTCGGTCTGATTCCGCCAGCAAGAAGCCCATTTAGCATTGTCAAAAGGTGGTCTTGTATTGTTTCAAGGAAAGTTTTGTAGAAACTCAAAGGTATCCCGTCAGGGCCGGCGGCGGCGGTTGTGTTCATGCGCTGAAGCACGATGCGTAATTCATCCAGCGTCACTTGGCTGCACAGACCATCGCGGAGCTTCTCCGGTACGCGGGAAATTCTCTTGCAAAACTTATTAACTATGGTGGTATAGTTCATATCGTGGTATAGCTCAACGAGTGAACATGACTAAAGAGAGAAGTGCTCTGACGTTTTCAGAGCATTAGCAAATTTTTGAGACTTACTACTGTCCGTAGAGTTCTCAGAGTCCGTGGTCGGTGGGTGGGCTCGTTTGATGGCTGGACGGTCTATTTCCATGGCGCTGGCGCCGACACTCGCACCGGTGGCTGCACCTGTAATCTGGTAAACGAGGTTTGACAGGCTCAGTTTGCGGATCTGAGCCTAGTACTTGCTGGCGTGGGTGCTCGTCGTTGTCCGTGGCATAATGGCATAATCACCGTTCTGGTCCTGTCTGGGCTGATGACCGGAGTGTCTGCACGTCCCGTTGTTCGTGTGCCGCGTCCCAACGAAGCTCTTGGCGCCTCGGAGCTACTGGTGGTGCCAACTGTGTCAGAGCTGTAGCTCTCGTGGTCTCTGCTGAGTATGGGTATCGAGCTTCGGCTTTGCGTGAGCTGTGTTCTTCATAGGCGTCTGGCGAGAAGTCGCTGGTATCGGACGGGGCGTGAAAGGTTGACGAGGCTTTCTCCGACAGGAGAGGCAGGTCTCCTGCGTCTTGTGGTTCAGCATGGGCGTCACTGTCGCTTGTGTCAGTGTCGCTCGCAGGCTTGAGCACCGGATAATCATCTTGCAATGCGGGCGTGAGGTCGGTGGACGCTTGTTCTTCGGTTGCCGCTGCTGCAGTCGCTGCGAAGGACTTCGGACGTACGCAGTCAACTGTTGCATGGCTGCCCAAGCACTTGCGGCACGGTTCCGCGCATCCCTCAATGGCATATCCAAACACGTCGCAGCGCGTGCAACGGGGTATGGCACAATCTTTGGCGATGTGGCCAGCATTCCTGCACTTAGAGCACACTTTTTGACACCCCGGTAGTCACACATGACATTGTAGCCTTTGACTGTCAGAAAGTTCGGTATTGGACTTTTCAGATCCACTCGCGCCACACGTGCACCTGTGCCAACTCCAGGGCGGCCCTTGAACACTGGCTCGTGGATATGTTGTACGTTGCCGTAGGCGGAGAGAGCAGTCGCTTACCCAAAGCGGTACCCGGAAGACCGTGACGTGGACTTTTTTAGGATCTACGCTGACTAGTGGAACTGATTCGTCGTTCAAGAGAATGGCACCCCGGCTCTTCAGCTTGGTAGCTGCATGGACATTTGCGGCTGCTGCGTCGAACTTTGCACCTCCCATGTTCTGGAGGGACTTGATACCGGCTGGGCCGGTTACGGCTTCGAAGGTATCTATGATGTCGTCGACGGTGCTCTCCTCTGGAGCGCTGAAGTTAAAAGAATGGGCTTTCGGCGGTGGCACTGCGAAAGCCATCACACATCCGTCCTAGCCCTGGCTCCCACCGTTTGCGCTGTGGTGCACGGGCGTTGGCTCACGATGAAGGCCTTGACAGAGCCGGGGGGGAGGGGGGGTCCAGGGCTTTGC
>NC_051174.1:28847921-28917921 GCF_013339725.1 Rhipicephalus microplus
CTTTTCTTTAAGGTATTCGGCATGTTTAAAGAAAGAGAGCCGAGTGTCAAAGACGACGCCGAGTATTCTTAAGGAATCTTTGTACGTAAGTTTTTTGTCTGTTGGGTTGAGGCGTATGCACGGGCGCCATTTTTCCATACCGCGGTGTCCGTTGGAGAATAGCACGCAGTATGTTTTTTCCGTGCTGAGGGTGACCCTTGCCCCAACGGTCCACTTCACTATGTTTTTTAAGACTGTGGACCCAACCTCTCCCAAACGCTCTCGCGATTCCGCCGGGATGACAACGATGGTGTCGTCGGCGTACGCTTGAATTGTTATGCCCGTAGGAAGTGGGAGGCATAGCAGGTCGTGAATTACCACGTTCCAGAGCAAGGGTGAGATTGGGGACCCCTGTGGACTCCCCAACGAGGGGTATGCCACCAGTTCGCCAGCGTTCGATCGAAACACCACCGACCGCTGTTGGAGGAACGTTCTGAGCATGTGGTATAGATTAGCCGGCACTCGGCGCTCGCGGAAAAACGCGAGCACTCGAGGATGCCATACGCTATCGAAACCGCCCTGAAAGTCTAATGACATCAGGACCGCGGGCGTCTTTGAGACTCTCAGCTGTAAGAGGGTCTCTTTTAAGTGAACTAAGGCCATGACCGCACTTCTACCGTGTATGAATCCGTACTGATGGTTGTAGATATGCCCGTGCTTAGATAGAAAGTGATAGAGGCGGCCGTTCGAGAGTCGTTCGAGGATCTTGCCCAGAACCGAATTCACACATATCGGCCTGTATGATGTTGTGAGCTCGGGGGGTCGGCCGGGTTTGGAAATGAAAATTATCCTGCCTCGGCGCCAACAGCGAGGGAAATATCCAAGCGTGAGCGCCGCGTTCAGTACGAACATCACGAACCGCGCGTGTAATTTAAATAGGCCCTTCACGAGGAGCGGCGTTATTGCGTCCGGCCCCGGCGATGAACGCGGTGGCATTGCCCCAATCACCTCGCGTACCTCTGCCTCGGTAAATGGGACATCTACCTCAGTAAGATTGTATGGCCTTGCGGCCATTTGCCTGGCCTCGGCGTGCTCGGGCAAGTCTTTACTCGGGTCGTCCACTGCGATGTGCGTCTCGAGTAGGAGGGCCGCGGACTCGAGATGTGTCTCAGTCATCGAGCCGTCAGCTCGCTTCAGCGGGGGCAAGAACCTTGGTGGGCGGTTTCTGCCAAAAGCTTCTCTATATGATGTCGAAAAGACGTTTCCGCGCGAGCACGCGTTATGGCATTCTCTTTCATATTGGGCCTTTGCCTCCGCGACCCACAGACGAAACCGTGCCAAAGCGCGACTGTACTCTATTTTTAGGAGGGCCCTAATGTCGTCGCTTTTTGCTCTTTGAAAACGTCTCCGCATGGCATTGACCTTCTTACGCTCTAGTGCCAGAGCTGGTGTCCACCAGGAGTTTCCCCTGGCGTTTGACTTAACTGGCCTGAGCTGGCGTCACAGGTGTTTATTGAAAATTTCATAAAAGGCCCCCAAGATGAAATCTAACGCCTCTGGGGACCGTGGCTGCGAGCGTGTGATCTTCGCGAACCAGGGCTCCCACTCTAGCGAGCGCAAGAGCTCTTGCTGAGCGTACCTTGCTAGGCGTTTGTGGGCTACTCTTTCGTCAGATCCTATTCGCACTTCTATGTTTTTATGTTCAGAATATGTGGCGTCGGAGCGTACGGTCCATGTGTATCCCGCCGTCAGGACCGAGGGCGCTGCCAGGGTGAGATCGATCCAGCTGGCGGCGTATGCCGTCTCATAGGTCGGCTCGGACTGTGGGTCGTTCATGACGACCAGGCCCGCCGCGGCCGCGAACTCCATTACCTGTGCGCCCCTATCGTCTCCGACTCTGGGACCCCATGCTCGGTGCTTGGCGTTAAAGTCACCGGCTACAATGACATGTGGAGAACGCGACTTCGACACCACCTCCTGAACCATCCGAAGTGTCGTGTCCATCGGCTTGTGTGGCGGAGCATAGGCCGACACTATAGTGAAGTGGGAGTCGCGATATTGTCCATATACTCCCACCACATATGTCGACAACATCACGGGGCACAGGTCGAACGGTGGCCGCCTCACCAGTATGATAGCCGCTGGGTCTTCCTCGCAGGCAAACGCCGTAAATCCCGCAGGTAGGTTGGGCATTTTCCCCTTTGGTCTATATGGGTCACACGCTATCGCGATGTGTATGCCGGTCTCTGTCATGCGATCGCATAAGTTACTCATAGAGAGCCTTGCGTGATCTAAGTTGATCTGCAAGAACGCCAGACGCAACAACCCTCCCCGTAGCCCCCCCTCGGCGCTAGCCACCCCGTTATGCGCCGCCATAGTGCGTGCGCGCCCTCAGCCTCGCCACTTTCTCTTGTAGCAGCGGGCATCCCGAAAAGCCGGTCGGGTGCCCAGCCGCCTCCAACCCGACACGGCGGCAGGCCGCGCAACAGACCGTCGCGTCGCCCATTCTTACTGGGCATGCAGCCCCCACATGGCTCTCGGTCCCACACTTCGTGCAGACGGCCTTGGTCGGGTCCGCTGCGGCGGGGCACGAACTTCTTCCGTGCCCATAAGACGCGCAAAAGGTGCATGTGGGCACGTGTAGGTCTTCCGATGCGTGCACCACCGTCCACCCGACCGATAAACGCGGAGAGGCCATGATTCTTCGGAAGGCCTCCGGATCGACTTCTACCACATAGGCTTTTGTTCCCCCACGCTCTCGAAATGTGACCTTAACCTTCGATATGTCTACCCCTATTTGGAGGGTAGGGTTGCGTTCGTCGAGGAGTCTCAAGAACTCCTCAGGTCCTAAGTCGGGGTCTACTCCGGAAAACCTGACGTGGGGTTTCAGCGGGCGGGGATGCGAATAGTCATGGCGGTGCGCGTAACTGCATTTTCGTTAATGGCGTTTTTATGTTTGTGAGTGTTTGTACACTATTTGTGAAAACCGTGACGCCATACCTGGTGTGTCTCAGCGTGACGTCCCGAATGTCCTTTGCCACTGGGTCGATGTTCGTCTTTAACAGTCGCACCACGTCCCGTGCCGGCGCCTCTGTCGCTCCAACCGGTGTTAGGAACGCCACGTGTTCATGTCTGACGCCAGACACCCTGCCGGGAGCAGCTCCAACGAGTCCGGCAGGACCAGCCGGCCCAGCACCAGAGATGCCGGCCGGCCCGCCCGCCCGGACCACTGCGGCGTAGCTTGGAAGACCAGGAACAACCGGAACAACCGGACCAGTAGGCGTGGCGCCCGTCGCCACCTGGACGCCAGGCCCAGCAGCAAGCACGGCGTGCGCGGGACCAACTGCGGGAGCCGCCGCCAGGCCGCCCGGGGTGTCTCCAACTGGTGGTCGCTCCGCCACTAGCATTTGTCTCTGTAGGCCGGCAATCTCCCGGCGCGCGTCTACCAACTGCCCCTGCAGCGCCAGGGCCGCGCCCCGCTCCGTGGCCGCGTCCGCTCGCATGTCGGAGCACAGGTTGACCAGCTCGAACACCCTGGACATTATGTAGTTCCGGGCACTCACCGTGATGCGGTTTACCGAATCTGCGCAGAACCGAGCGATCTCGTCCTCGATCTCGCGCGCCCGAGTCTGCATCCGAGTGCCCGGATCCCCCCTGTGTCCGATGCCGACCGCGGTGACCTCCGAAACAGAAGAGCTAGCATCTTCTTCTTCGCTCGCACCCGCCGCTGGTCTCACGGGACAGGAATGGGCTTGGGCAGTAACAGGTTGCGTGCTTTCAACGCCTCTCGTCGCTTCTTGTTCCGTCGGGTTCTGCAAATCTGCCAATACATTATCGCCTTCCGGCGAAAAACCATGATTTGGCGTATTGGAAGAAGGTCCTACGGCGGGAGAACCCGCCCCATCGGGCGAAACTTCGTGTACAGCCCGACTAGATGCCATAGTGGGGCTGGCACATACCCGCCATTTGCCGAACCCGGGTATCGCCTCTCTCGATCAACTAACGGTCAAAATGACCGATCCCGCTCCAAATTTCTCTGTGGGGCGAGTCCTGAGATGTTAAAAAACTGCCTGCCACTAAGTAAAGAATGTCGGGAAAGGTGAAAACTTGCCTTTCGGCGAAATCTTCCAGGAGCCGATGCTGCGTCCAACCGACCAAAAGCACGCGCGCTCGTGCTTTTGGTCGGTTGGACGCAGCATCGGCTCCTGCTAAATCGCCAAAAGGTCAGGTTTTTCCGCTTTTTCAACGCGTTCGAACAGATAGTAGCTGTCCCAGAACGTGTCAGGACGCGGTTTATCGACTCTAGAAGCCGACCGAGTGCAAGACTTATTAAGTATTTTGATCTTTTGCCGAGCCCTTAGGCGGGCCCATGGAGCGAGTGGGTCAGGCCCACTGCATTCATGGCGGCTAGCAGGGCAACGCACGAAGTTTCGCCCGAAGCGGCGAGCACCCCGGCGGCCGGGAGCGTCTCGGAAACGCCGCGCTCCAGATTTTCGGAAGAAGGAGATAGTATACTCGCAAGATTGGCGGACCCGAGCAGTTCAGAGGTCACGGGATCAGTCCAGGGGCCCATACCCACTGTTGGCGCAGCTGAAAGCGGAACAGTGCGGCCCATACCCACTAACGAGACAGATCAGGAAGAAGATGTTCGGTCGTCTGTCTCGGAGAATACAGCGGTGGCGACGGGTCTGAGGACGGATCTCGGGTCTCGGGTAATGGCGAGAGTCCAGGAGCTAGAGGAAGACCTATCGAAGTTCTGCGCGGACCCGAGCAACAGGATTACGGTCACTTGCCGTAATTATATTCTGGGAAGAGTCTTTGAACTGGCTGGACTCTGCTCAGACTTACGAGCTGACGCGGCTGCGGAGCGCGCGGTGGTCTCATCCTTGCAAGGCCAACTCGTGGAGGCACGCCGGGAGACGGCGTCGATGCAGCGACGGGTCGCGGTGGCTGAGAGACCGGCGGTCGGAGATGTCCTGTCCGGCGTGGCGGGAGCGTTCCGTTCCGGTGCGAGTGCCTCGGCAGTTCCAGGCGGCCAGGTGGACCAGGTTGGAGCAGAAAGGACGGACGCACCTCTCGAGGCGGGCCGCGGCATGAGCTATGCTGCGGCCCTCGGCTCGGGAACGAGGCCGGGAGCGCAGGGGTCTTCTCGGAACGGCCCCGCCGGACTTCAGGCAACCACGACGCAAGGAGCGGGACTTCGTCAGGATTACGTGGCATTTCTCACACCCGTTGGAAACACGGACGCCCCGGCGAGAGAGGTGGTGCGGGTCCTGAAGTCAAACATCGACCCGGTGGCCAAAGACATCAAAGACGTCACACTGCGGCACACAAGGTATGGCGTCACCGTTTTCTCACACACACAACAGTCACTAATAAACATGAGAAACGCCATCGAAGAAAATCCCGTTACACGCAACGCGATTACAGTACGCGTTCCTAACAAACGCAACCCGCACGTTAGGTTTTCGGGGGTAGACCCTGAAATAACAACTCAGGACTTCGTCCGCCTCCTCAGCGAGCGTAACCCGAACTTGCAACTCGATGAGGAAACGTGTAAGGTTAGGGTATCCTTCAGAGAACGTACAGGGACGATGGCACACGTGGTCGAAGTGGACCCAGAGGCCTTCAAACGAATCATGTTGTCCACACGTATATCCATTGGATGGACAGTCGTCAGGGCATGGGAAGACGTGCACGTCCCCACGTGCACGTTTTGCGCATCTTACGGGCACGGTAGGAGTTCGTGCCCCGTATCGAACGACGCCGCGAGGGCGACATGTATGCGATGTGCTACGGAGGGGCACACGGCCAGAGATTGCACGGTAAGGGAGGGAGACGCGGCGGTAAAATGTGCAGCTTGCCACCGGGCGGGACTGTCGTCTGCCGGTCATCCGACGGGACACCCGCAATGCCCACTACTGATGGGAAAGGTGGCAAGGCTGAGAGCCCGCACCAATTATGGCGGGGCATAATGGCGTCGCTACAACTTCAGGGGGGAATCAAAGGGGGAATCTTCACGTGTCACTCGTCCAAATCAACCTCGATCACGCGCGCCTGGCGACAGGCGCCCTGTGCGAGCGTATGGTCGCAGGGTCGTTAAGCCTGGCCGCAATTTCCGACCCATACCGAACATCAAAGAGGATACCGCACCTTCCGTCGGGGTTCGGAGTGATTGCCTTGGATGAGGATCCGGGCGCAGCAATCATCTATAGGGAGCCACCGTTTGATATTTGCCCCATCACAGTGACAAAACTGGTGGTAGCGGTATACGGTCAAGCCCGCGAATTTGATTTCGTGTTAATTTCGGCATACGCACCACCCCACAGATCAATGGACCCTACCCTACAGGCAATTGAAGAAACGCTTCTGAAGGAACATTCCCCCTCCCCATTGTGTACTATTCAGATGTGGATCTGACAAGACGATTTTGTGGCTGTCGATCTTCATGGAGAGACGTTATGCTCTTTTTTTTCGTGACATTTTCCGGATATTCTTCTCGTTTGCCTGAGGTCATCTTTGTAAAGGGGCGTCACCGTTTTGTTATATTCTGCGTGTTGCGCTAGTGTACCCTGCGTGCGCCAGCAAGGATACAGCGCCCACGTCCCCGAGGTACGAGACCTCTCCCGTGAAGGGTCAACAGGGGGAGGAAATTGTCATGACGTAGTCGCTGAAGTTCGTAACCATCTCCCGTTCCGACCAGGATGCAGCGGCGGCGTGGACCTCGAATAGGTTGAACCAGTCCTGTACGGGTCCGTCGTCCGCTGATCCGGTGTACTTGGGGATGTCGAGGTCAGCCGATGGTTCTGTCATGGTGCTGGTCGTTGTCCTTCTAGGCGATGATTCGGTAGTCAATGTATGGGCAGGGTGTCTTCTGTAGAACTGCGTCGATGCTGAGCGACTGATGAAGGGGCAGGCAGGTCTCCATCCTGTCGACTTGTGTGACGCTATGATGAATCGGAGACGTGGCCTGGCTCATACTCCATGTTTTTTCCGTTCTACACTTCTTCCTTCTCGGCTTCTACCAATCATCGCTTCATACGTCACATATATATATAGTAACATTGAAATATAATAGACAATTATTCGTGGGAAGCATAGGGGACGCCGTTACACCTAACTTTAAAGTATATGTGAAGAAAAAAGTGCATGAAAAGATAACCTGCCGTAGGCAGGAACCAAAACTGTGACCTTCAAATAACGACATAGCTCGTCGCAGTTTCATTGCGCTCCTGGATTTTTTTCTTATATATACATTAAAATCAGATTTAATACCTTTCCCTATAATTTTCTTGCATTACTGTATGTGGTATCTCAATATTGTTGTGTCTTAACAAAACATTGTCCCCGTATCTCCAAGTTACACTAAAAATGTCGTCGAAAGACAATAGTCTTTGGTCTGAAGAAAGTGAACAAAACGTTTATTTGGCGTTCTGCCCAAGAAAATTGTTGATTAGTATTTTGGAGGTGCTGCTTTAGAGTGCCTCGAGCGTACAGCGGAGGCGAGCGACCACATCAAGACACGTCAAACGTGAGACATGAGCGCTATCTGGCAGTTATCTTGGAAAACAAAACACGCGGCATGCGCGCCCGTCTCGGAGGTGATAATGTGTAGAACGCAAGGCGACGGGTAGGTGCCACCACCGTGTCGTCTTAGCAAACCGTTCGAAGCACTTGCCTTTTCGTGCAAGCATGGCCGCTTCAGCGCAATTTCATAAACTGTACTATCCTTATATTTACTTATGTATGCTTTTTCTAGTAAGAGGCAAACATACAGAATATTGACGTATTGTTATGATGCCTGAGATATGCGCAATATTTGTTTTTTATTTGACAATCAGACCAGTATGAACGTGAGAATCCTGAGCAATATTAGTAGGCACTGCGGATAGGGTCTGTCGTTTGGGGTATCGTTTCTTGCCTTTTAAGGTGCCGGTAAGGGCGGGCTAACAGACAAGTCTACAGACAGACAGACCAAAAGTTTTGCGTCGAAGGTCCCCAAGAAATACTATCGTCTTCAAGAACAAGCCCTTACGTATACACTTCCTTCTTCAAATCAGTAATGGTCTCCTTTTCACAGGCTTGGCGCCTTTAGGGGATGAGAGACTATTGGTCAGCTGCCAGCTCGTAATCAGTTAACGTGCGACTTGAAGCGAAACGGGCTGAGAAAGAGTCCATCTTGGTAGGCAGCACAGACACTATTACACAGAATACACAACACAAGCGCTTGTGTGGTGTGTTCTGTGTAATAGTTGCTGCGTTTCCTACCAAGATGGATTCATACCAACTGGCCCGATACAATCGTTTATCGAGAACGAATGTTATACACTCGCCTTCATGGCTGCTGGTGGCGCTGAATGACACTCCGCATTTATTATACAGTTATAACTAATAGATTGGATGGGAGATAGCTGTCATGGTAGCAGAGTCGGTGGAGCATAGAAGGCGTGATTCGAAGGGCGCAGGTTTGGTTTCTGCCCACGGCAGTTATAGTTTTATTCACTTTTCGACACTTACATCTAATCTGGGTGGATTATTTTCTGTATACTTTCCTTGCATTATTGTTTGTTAGATCTCAGAATTATTGTGTCCAGCAAAAAGCAACGAGCCCTTACGTATACTTTCCTTTCTTCAATTATTAACGAGGATCTTGTTCAGGCAGACTTAGTATCTTTCAGTAGTATGCGTAGGACTATTGGTCAGCTGCCAGCTCTTAATTCGTTCTCGTGCATCGTGACGCGGAGCAGGCTCAGAAAAAGCGTTTTACACTCGCCGCCATAGCTGCTGATGGTGCTGACTGATAGTCTCACGCTTAACACATACATATATCCAATTGAATGGAGGGGGAGATAACCACCAAGGTAGGTCAGTTAGTAGAGCATTTAACGCCTTATTCGAGTCGCCGCTTAGGTTCGTGCCCCTCGGAAAGTTATCTCTTTATTCACTTTTCTCTCTTCACATTTACATTACAATTAGGTCTAATAAGTTCCCCTATACTTTCCTTTCATCACTTCAGTGTGCAGAAAAATGGAGTCATTACGCACATATCATTCGTCTTATATATATATATGTGTGTGTTTCATCGAATTTGACTACAATACTAGTATTGGTCAACTTCGAAAGCTCCACGAGGTCTGTTTCGTCAGTTGCATCTGAGGCTTTCGTGGTTTGTTGTTTTTATACGACATTTCGTCACCTGAGTATCTATAACATGGTGAAAATAGAGCAGGCTGTAAAACGTAGCACAAGCTTACAAGCTTCGAAGGCAAAGTTGCGCACAGGCAAAAGTCGGATGTATTTTTTATGGAAGAAGGAAGGCAATGTTATAACCAATACAGATAGGATAGTCAAGGTGGCAGTGGAGTTCAAAAGAAAGTATGCAGAAGGCAAAACAACTAGGCTAATATCGGGAGAAACAATAATAGTCTAGAGGAAGTCGACACTCTTCTAGTAACGACAGGAGAAGTAAGACAAAGTCTAGAAAGGTTGCAAAGAGGCAACGCCACTGGTTGAGATAAGGTTACAACAAACCTCCTTAAACATGGCGGAATAATTGCGTTAGAAAAACTGGCCGTCATATATACGAAATGTTTTTTTGAATTGAATGGCACCAGAATCTTGGAAGAACGCCAACATCATCTTAACGCATAAGAAAAGAGACACCAAGGACTTGCTTGAAAACTCACAGGCCAATCAGATTACTGTTCGTCCTCTGGAAACGCTTAGCAAAACTATTAGCTACATATTTACGCTGATATTATAGTTCAATCACCCAAAGCATCAAGCAGGATCTTATAAAGGCTCCTCAATAGACCACTATCATACTATCAGTCAGGTAATACAGAATGCGAGGAAACAACCAACACCTTTACATAGCCTTCAGAGAATGCGTTTGCCTCAGAGGCAACATCTACAGTAATGCAGGCACTACGGAATCAAGATATCAAAAAACCCTACAAAACATGCTGAAAAAACAACAGTGGATCTTGAGCCATCATCGCTCTCCATATAGAAAGCGACAGAATTCCATTAAAGAAAGCAGTAAGGCGGGAAGGCACGATTTGTCCAATACTATTCACCACGTTTTTATATGAAGTTTTCAAGGCCCTAGACTGGGAATAGTTGGGAATAAAAATAATGGAGAGTATTTTAATAATCTGCAATTCACTGATGGCATTGCCTTGATGAGTAAATCAAGGAATTTATTAGAGCTTATGATTATAGAACTGGACACGGAAAACAGAAAAGTATGTCTGAAAATAAATAATGTGGACGTTTGTTATTTACGTCGTAACCATTCTTGCTTCATAATAATCACCAGCATACGCTTGTCTCTTTGTCGTCATCATTACTGTGGGTTATCACTATTGTCATCGTGTGTTTGCTGGCTCTGCCCGTTTGTTTTGTAAGGTTCTACCTCAAATAAACGCTGTTAAAACCAAGGCACCATACGTGGCGGAGGTGGATTCTTGGTCCTCTGTCTTGCCGCTGCTCGCTCTACCCCCTGGAGCTTCGTTCATGCCACCGCTTTTGCCTACTGTCCGGCAGCATGTTGCAGAACGAGCCTGCCAGCGCTGATGTCATCAATTACGCACCGCAGCATGTCGTCCTCGTGTTTTTATAACCGGACATCAGCGTGGACCCCCCCCCCCCTCTTTGCTGCTCTTCCTGGAGAAGACGTAGAAGATTGGATTGATGACTATGACCGAGTAAGTGTCACCCGTTGGTGGGACGAGGTCACCAAACTGCGTTACGTTCCTATCTGTGTAACTGCAGCCACGAAGATATGGTATTTTATTTACGTTATTGACTCACCCGACTGTGCAACCCTCCAGCTCTGACACGTTTTGGGGTCAACGGTCATTCGTTCCACCGCCACGAAGAGGACCCTCGATACTCGCCGACTACATCTCGGCGAATTCTACTTTTCTTACTCTGACGATGTCTTTGTTCTGTGCCGGCGTGTCAATTATTTTACGCCGCAATCGGACAAACCACGCCCCATTTTGGAAAGCAATGCACGTTTTGCCTTTAATGCTCTCGCTGAGCAAAATCCAGCTACCATCATTGACATTGTCGCGACATGCCAGCGCCTTGTTGCGCTGGACTCTGTTGATCTCCAACCGGACATTGGTGACCACCACTCCACGTCTCATGACCACCTGGGTGACCGCATTCGGCACATTATACGCGAAAAATTGTGGTCTATGAGCTTCACACCTCCTTCACCACGTTCAACACAGTCTTCGGGAGTTCCCTTGCGTCACATCATGAAGGAGGAACTTACATCCCTGACCGACTCTGCTCCCGTACAGCTAGCTGTTTGTCGCCCCTTCTCAACCTACGATCAAGTTGCTGCGCGTCTCCAAGCGACGTACATGTGACATCACCACAACTATCCTACGCGTCGGTTGCTGCTGCTCCCGCGGTCAACTACCACTGGATACCACCTAACCCTTTTTCGGCCCATTTGACCATGCTATCTCCAAGTGCTCCTAAGGCCTTCTATTCCCCACTATGGCGCGCGTCCCGCCATGTCTGCAATTACGGTGGCTTTCGCGGTCATGTATCTCGTTTTGCGGAAATCTCCAGCCCAATTATTGTCGGGGTTACGACGTACGTGAACGGGATTGGTACAATGGGGCCCCTTACAAGGTCAGCGTTTTTCGTCTTCTCCGAGCAGGTCTCCGTCTCCACCGGCACCGAATGCACCACGGAACAGCCGGAACACAAGAAACCGTTCGTCTTCGCCATTCCGCCATTTCTTTTCTCACTTCAGCTCGCCTCATTCTCCTCTGATAGCTGTTCGGAAAACTAACTGATGCAGTTTGTAGAGGCAAAACTGCATGCTAATGTTGAACAGGAGTTACTCCATCAGGCCTGTGTAACATGGTTTCTGTGGAAGTGGAAGGAGTGCGTGTTGATGCATTGGTGGACGCGGGAGCGACATTTTCTGTTATACATGCTGATATGTGAGAGCAACTAAAAAAGTAACGTGATGCTTTTCGAGCTCTGCAACGCGCCTGCCACTTTTGAGCGCGTTATAGACATCGTGCAGCGCAGCCTGAAATAGAAAACTTGCCTTTGCTACCTGGATGATATTTTTATTTTTTTGTCGACGTTTCTTAAGCACCTAGAATGATTGGATCAAGTTCAGAGGTGCTTTGCCAGGGCCGGTCTTCAAATAAACACAAATAAATGCTCCTTCGCTAGCAAATCTATCGAGGTCTGAGGGCAGGCTGCTAGCAAAGATGGAATTCGGCCCTACACTGGCAAGATTGCTGTGAACCTTCACTTTCCGTGTCCCGAATCACCGAAGGAGCAGAACAGTTTCGTTAGCCTCGCCTCCTAATTTCGCCGGTATATTCAGAACATCGCCTCTATAGCTGCTCCATTGCACCAGCTACTTGCTTCCAACGTCCCGCTTTTTGTGGTATCTAGAATGTCAAAAGGCATTTGACCTGTTAAAGGGTGCCCTCACGTCTGACCCAGTGCTCTGCCATTTTGACGAAGCTGCACCTACCATGCTTAACAATGACGCTAGCGGCTACGGTGCAGGAGCCGTTCTTCTACAACGCGACAATCTTCTCTAGAGAAAGTTGTTGCATATTCCTGTTGCATACTCACCACTGCCGAGATTAACTACACCATAACTGAACAAGAGTGTCTGAATGTGGTTTGGTCGGTGCAGACGTTCCGTCGCTATCTCCACGACCGTCCCTTCATAATCGGCCCCACCGTGGTGGTCTAGTAGAAAAGGTACTGGGCTGCTGACCCACAGGTTACGGGATTGACTCCCGGCTGCGGCGGCTGCATTTTGAATGGGAAGAAAATGCTGTAGGCCCGTGTGCTGAGATTTGAGTGCACGTAAAAAAATCGCAGGTGGTCAAAATTTTCGCAGCCCTTCACTACGGCGTCTTTCAAAATCATATGGTGGTTTCGGAACGTTAAACCCCACATATCAATCATCACTTCACACGCTACGGACCACCAAGCATTATGCTGGCTCTCTATAATGAAAGATACTACCCTTGCAGGAGCACGACTTTGACATAATATACAAGTCTGGCAGAAAACATCAAGACGTCGATGCTTTATCTTGTTGCCCACTCTCTACTCCCTATATCAGCCTTGGCGAGAGTTGGACCACCCCATTTACAGCAGTTCATACACTCGCCTCAAAAAGACAACACTCTTCGGATTGCGATGCAATGTTATGCTCCCTCCAGCGGTCGTATCCATACTGCAGACGCATTATGTACCACATTTCGGGAGCTTCTCATCCACCTAACGCACGACTTCGTCGTTATTTTCTGCACTTTAGACTAACAAATGGGACTCTCTACCACCACAATTAGGATCCTGACGGTCAGCGCTAGGTTCCTGAGCTGCCACGCTCTATTTGGCATCAGATCCTTGAAGCTTTCCACGATGATTTCTATTCTGGTGGTCTTCTTGGTTTTCAAAAAAAAACTCTTGACTGCATTCGACGTCGGTATTATCGGTCTCGTTTTTCTTTAAACGTAGCGCAGTACGCAAGTTTCTGTTCCCCATGCCAGCTTCCTAAACTGCCAACATCCGCAGCCGATGGACCTCTAAAGCCGATTTCGTGACCTTCAATTCAAAGTTGTAGATGTCAACTTCAACAGGCCTCTACCCGTCACATCTACTGGCAAAAAAATAGAAATGAGCACCTGAGACGCTACGCCGAGACGTCAACTGTCATTACAGGCTCAGCTGCTTAAGCTTCTGACTTTATTCTTCATGCCATAATCCTGCGTCACGGGGCTCCACATGTTCAGCTAAGTGACCTTGGCAAAGCGTTCCTGTCAAAAATGATAAAGGAAGTACTGCGCGCTTCAATAACTACTCACAAAAAAGCTTCAAGCTACCTTCCTCAGACCAATGGTCTCACCAAAGGATTTCATCGAACCCTTGCTGACATGATGCAGTTTACGTCCAGCCTGCCCACAAAACTGGGTTTTTCTTCTGCTATTTTCGACCTTCGCGTACAACACCACTGCTCAGCGAACAACTGGCTACTCGCCGTTTTACTTCATGTATGAACGTCCCCCTACTACATTTAAGAGCCATGTTAATTCAAGTTAGTCTAATATCAAATAATACAATTTCCGCCTTGCTGAGTCTCGCCATCAGGTTCACATCAATACTGAAGTGAAACAGCACGAGCGAAAATTAGATAGGATGCATCCTATCGCGCTGTTGATTTCCTACCTGCTGACGAGGTGCTGCTTTTGACACCTATACGCACTCCTGGCCTCTGTGACAAATTTCAACCGCGTTTTGTTGGGCCATACATAGTTTTGGAAAAGACTTCGCCGGTCAATAGTGGTATGACACCACTTATCACCCCGATGAACCTCCGTTAATACAACTCCTAGGTTGTCCACGTTTCTCGCATGGAACCTTTCATGCGACGTTCCGCATCCCTTTAGCTTACGGCAGCACGAATGTTCGCTTCTAACAGGTAGAATTAGTGGGGGCATTCGTTACCTAAATCGCCATTATCCCTGCCTTGTTATAATCACCACCATCCACTTGTATCCTTGTCCTCATCGCCACTACGGGCCATCATCAACGCCATCATAGGTGTGCAGGCTTTGGAGGGCTTCCCTCGAATAAACGCTGTCACAATAAGATGTCATATTATGCACAAAACTAACGGAACCTGCAAAAGACTCGGCAGAAAACAGCACTTTGTGAAACTAGTGAGATCCTGGCAGTTTTAAAGTAACATGTCCACTTAGTAGAGGTAGTAATCAAGGAGCCAAACCACGAGAGTAAAATACCTAGAAGAATAAGGACGGGGTTGATCACATTCAGCAAGAATTCTCAAATCATTACTGGTAATCGGCCACTAACCCTCTGAAGGATTGTATATAGCAGCTGTATCTTGCCAGTGTTTACCTACGGAGCAGAAGCCTGGAGGCTTACAAAAAGGATTGAGCTTAAATTGAGGACGAGGCATGTAGCGATGAAACGGAAACTGATAGTCGAAATTTTGATAGATAAGAATAGAGCAGATTGGGTCAGTGAACAAAGCGGGGTTAAAGATATCACAGTTGAAAGAAAAAAATGATGATGGACCAGGCACATTGCACGTAGGCAGAATAACTGCTGGTCATTAAGGGTAACTGAATAGATGTCCAGAGAAGGCAAGCGCAAGAAGAGGCCAGAGAAAGTTAGGTGAGCTGATGAGATTTATAATGTCGCCGGTATAACGTGGAAACAGAAAGCACAAGACCAGGTTGATTAACAGTTCATGGAAGAGGCCTTTGCCCTGCAGTGGGCGTATCTAGGCTCATAATGATGATACGTTTCAATGACGACTAGTGGCTCTTCTATACGACAAAGTAGCTAGGGCGAAGTACCACAGCCCTCTGAGAGAAAGAAGTCCGGCTCGGTAGCAAAGTGGTTATGATGCTTATCTGCTAACCAGAAAGGCGTGGGCTCAATTTTGGCCAACGCGGTAGCAATTAGATGCAGGTGAAAAGCTTGAGGCCCGACTTATGCGGGATGTCAGTGTGCGGTAAAATCATCACGTGGTCAATGTTTCCGCAGCCCTTCACAACGCTGCCTTATATTCACGTTACAGTTTTGATAGGTCAATCTATCTATATTGTTACGCATAAGTACGAACGAAACAAAGAGCGTGGCATGAGCTTCCTACTCTGAGCAGCTAGTAGAAGAACGACGGGGGTGATGATTAAAACTTTATTTTTGTCCAGAGAAGATGCAGGTGAGAGCCCGCGCCACCCGGCTTTACCTGCATAGGGACCGCCAAATTCAGCGTAGCAGCCCCCACCAAGTTTTTGCTGGACAGGGAGTTTTATTGCGTTCATTTGGTCTTTCAACGGAAAAAATTCAAACAGGCACTTGATGTTCTACAATAACCGGATGTGACCCATGTACTACTTTTTAAGGTCTGTATTAGCTCCATTTGTCATCATCGAAGAGTGAGTGCGCATGTTTTCTCATTTGGCATAGCTATACTTGCTTCTGTGGATGATAATAAATGTGATTGTGCAATTTTATAAGTCTACTTGTCTACTTTGGAAGATTGGCTAGACAGTATTGGTTTTAAGTCAGATGCACAGAAGTTTGCTGCTCTGACTTTCCCTCACCAAGATACTGAAAGTAAACGCCCCTCCATTCAAGAATCAGACGTTCTCTAGGTGCAAAATGTGAAGCACTTATTTATGATGAAAAGCTTAACTGGCGTAACCATATTGAGGATACAATGATCAACGAGTGTGATGCAATGAGCCAACTCAGAAGGGTTAGTGTTAGTCAATGAAGCATGCGCACAGGCAAATTACTAATGATAATCCAGATGTACATATACGTCCTATTCTGAAGTGTGGGTACTTCTTATTACCTGGCGCTCTAGTATAGATGTTATGTCATATACACTCTAAAAAAAAGAGCGAGTAAAAGGGGTGTCTTTTTGTCCCACAACAATAATCGCCATCTACATTGCGATCCATCCTTGCGCTATCGCCCTGCGCTCGGTTTATTCCGGTCACGATCGACATGCCCATTATCAGGGTTACATTGCTTTCTCGATAGGAAAGTGGCCAGCGCCGAGTTTTCAAGAAAAAAAGCGCACGCAAGCATGATGACGATTATTGTTGTGGGAAAAAAGACACCCTTCTTACTCAATATTTTTTAGAGTGCAGTTTTACTTGAGTGTCAAGCACTTCGCTTGTTATTGGGGCTAAAAAAATTTGTCGCGAACGCTCTCCTATTTTAGGAATCCTGAATTTATTTTTTGGTCCATAATATTTTTAATATTGCCGGTACAAATATCCGTAAGATTTTATTTGCTGTTAAGATGAGATGAATATATATTTATCAGCTCTGCAGCTCTGTATTTTATTGTCACGTGGCCTCACTTTCATATTCCTAAGATAATTTTTACCCAGTAGCCATGAACTCATTACACAAAGGCTTAATATTATAGTGGTAATGAGGGACAGGTTGAGTGACTTCACACAATCGTGAGATTATATGTACCGCAATATTGTGATGTTACCACCTTCAAATGTACTAAGTGAACTTTCCTATCATAACCTAAGTCAGATTGCCTCAATGTTTATACTGGCTAGTGAAGCTTCACAGTGTGAGGAAATGCGAGGGTGGGGATGTTTTTTACAAAACTAGACTGGTCAATTTCTGTTAGACTTGCTGATTATACGCATATATTTTACCTGAGTGCTTAGCTGTTATTGTGACTCGACGTAAGCTTCTCTTATCTAAAGCTTCAGTGGATATAGGTACACATGCTTTATTCTTGTGTTCTGCTATACATACTCCAAGGAAATAACATATTCGAAAGTTATTGCTCTTGTTTTTAATACTTGCAAAACCTGAAGTTGATTCTGGTGCCGCGTCAAAAGGTAACAGTGCTGTTGAAAGTTCCGAACACTCTGGCAAATGCTTGTGTGGCAGGTCTTGTGCTTCCTTTTTTTTACAACTGCAGCATTTGTCACTGCTGCAATGTCACAAATAATGCTTTTTCGGTGTCTACTCTAAGTTACGTTCTATCAGCTGACTTGCTGACCTTCCTCTTTCGTTGAAAGAGGAAATGGTGCGTAAAAACTTGGACAGAAGTTGTAATAAGTAGACTGCGATGTACAATCCAAACTATCATTTTTCTTATGCACAGAGCGGGTCTGGTAATCTGTCTTTTTTCCTATTTTTGCAATGAAACCGATGCTACTGATCTCTTCTTGCTTAGCTGCTGACTTCCTCACACCGGAAACGTAATATCGAAACTATATCCTTGCAACATTGTCTACCAGTAACGTGGCCGTTCTGTTTTATTTTTGGGGGCTCCTGTTCAGGGACACCCGGAAGGAAGTGTATTCATCCCTGTCAAAAGTTACAATGTGACTCAAGTACATTTACTTGTTGAATTATTTGCAAATATTTGTGCATCAGGTCATTTTCGCAAAAAAAATATCTGGTGATTGGCAGGGGATACAAAAACTTCTAAGCTAAAATTAGGATCCATCTTTGATAACGCTTCAGTAAATTGCACTTGTAATCTCCGTCGGCAACTACAGATAGTGAAAATAAATCTAGTCTATAGGACCCACCCGACTCTTGCCCGATCTCCCTCAGTTTGTTGGTGCCAATAACCTGAGAAGCATTCACACCATCATACACTTGTTGGCCGTTCCTCCACTTACTTTTGGGACATAATAAGCAGACTTTAGAAAGTATAGGTCCCGGTCTTCATTTGTCACAGGGTGGCGGATGTGTTGAGTAACAGAAATATTAAGCGCAACATTGTATTCTGATGATTCCGCAGAAAAGAGTGTGTTGCGGTATTGCAGTCTTTCTAGTTTCGTAATAGTCGACAGGGCAGGCTTAATAAAACTGGCTCGCGTGTAGTGGAAGATGAACGTCCTCCTGGGTTCTCAGCACTGCAGTTCTGGCTGGGTGACTGAGGAACACCATTCACTAGGCCGGGTGCAAGAAAGCAAAAAACACTTGATGATAGTTTTCAATAAACCATTCGTTTATCAAGCAGGTCTCTGATATGGCTCCTGAGCATCGCTAAACCCGTACAGCAGGTTACGGTGATATGGTGAATATCGTTAAATAAAATATCCTAGTATAATTACTAGCCACTCTATTTTCCAAATAGACAGTTTAGAAATACTTGTATCAGAAAAAAAGTATTTTCGGCCTGTTGCATCAAAGGCTATTGCGATCTCCAATTACAAGCAATAAATTGTATACGTGATTCAACAATTTTAAGTTTTCGTTGACACATAATTGAAAATTTGCTGCCAGGAAAATTCACGGGACTGAATATTTGAGTTTGAAGCCTGATTAATATTTTTTCAGATATTTGAAAACAAGAAGACCGAAGGGGTAAGTATTTTTTTCGCTTATAACACTGCGCTAATGTGGTCAGATCCTGTTCACAACTTACAGAAAATTCTAAGGTTAAAGCTGGGGCAAGTTGGTTCACATACATAATTAAAACCCAGAAAGCATCGTGTCCTGTCTCCTCCTTTGTTTCTTGCTGTTTCTGCGCTGGACATTTACGGAAAATAGCACTATTTTTCTCATACTAGCGAACAAAACCCTTCGACCAATATATGTCTGTCAGCTGTCAGGTAATTTGGAGGTCCAAATAACGCTGGTCTCTTGCCTAACTCTTGAGTTGTTTTGTTGGTATATCTTCAGCTCACTGACAAAACTAATTGCCAAGGCTATATCTCAGTTCATTCATTGGCAAATTTTCTTGTGATAAAGTGGTCGAAATTCCTTCTCAAGGAACGTTGATTACTACCCTAAACATCCGTGTTCTTAAGAAAAACAGATCTGTTGAAAGTCTCTTCGGCGTATATTGGGCAGCCTCTAAATGATGAAAAATTTACTGTAAAATCTGTTAGGATATCACAACTCACATCATGCCCAGTTGTCCGCCGCTGCCAGGGTCCGTACCTAAATCCTACCAAATTGAAACAAAAAACTAGCACCAATGACTCAGCGGTGCTCTAAGCCGTGTCCGCTAGTTGCCAGCCCCAAATTCTACCACTGTGCCACACCGGTGCTTTTTTTCTTTAATGCATAGAAATAATGAAATAAAAGGATGGTATATATAGCTATATATTATTTCGCTTCAAATACATGCTCTAGTGCACAAATGCACAAAATACAATTTCACACAGTCCAGCGAAGCTTGAAAAGTCCAGTAAACAAACACACACGCCCAGAAGTCCAAGCTACTCCAGAACAGGGTCGGAAGCTTCTACAAAACAACGCACACTGGCTGCCTATGCTCGGAAAAGTGACTTTTTTGAGCGAGGTGGCTCAGCATATCTGTCAATCATGCAGCTCCTCCATAATGAAGAAAGGCCCTATAACATAAATAAATCGTAGGGGCCTTTATTGTTAAGGGGCTTTTTAAACGGTAGGAGCCTAACACCATTAGCTCTAATAGGAAATTCTTTTTTGATTATTCTCCTAATAATGTCCCACAAATGGCACCCATTACAGCTATCAATAAAACAATGCTAGATTGTTTAGCCTGGTTGCACGTTCTGAAATATAGAGACCAGGGCACGTATATACCTTTTTCATGAAGTCACGTATTTGCGGGTAATGTGTCGGCGTGTAGCTTGAAGAAAAACGTTTTCGCTGCTGGCGATATGCACATTTTATGCACACAGTAGTACAGACCATGGCCAGTTTCAGAAAACAAATGCTGTCGCTAAACAGTATAAGGGAAAAGGATGCTGACAAGTGCAGGAGTGAGGGTCATTTTGTGTACAGTGCATAGATACTCTAAAGTGAATCTGAGTTTCAAAAACTGCATGACCCCACAATCTCTTCAAATAAACACCACCATTGCGGGTTTTCAGACACTCCTGTTATGACAAAAAGAAACGGGAAGTGGTAAGAAGTTGATTTTAGATAACAGCCAAAAGAAACAGGTGACACACATCCTTGTAGTTAAAAAATCTCATCACCAGTTGTTGTATAAACAAATGCACCAGACTAAGCCCCCCCCCCACTTTCAAGTGTCTTTTCGCATGGCTTCCTAAGAAGAACTCCAAATGAAGTGGGCACCTACTCTGTGGAAAGCCTAAATATGTAAGGAAGAGCAATGCAATACTTGTAGTATATAGACAAGCTTCGATGCAAGAAAGATGTTACATGCTTCAGCTCCCCAAAAAAATAAAAAGATTGCATCCCTGCCAAGTTAACTTTTTTCGACGAACGATGGTTATGGCGGAGATATAATGAGGGTCACTAGTACGGTGGTTATCGATAGACACACCATAATGAAGCAGGACTTAAAGCAGTTACCCCAGGCCCCGGAAACTCTCAAGTTCTAGTGCTCACCTGTAGGGGGCGAAAAAATCAACCGCGGCGCGTTTCTGCTTCAAACACCCAGAGTGGATCTACTAACCTCTCTCGCCACTCGCGCTATTGCACTTTCTTGTAGAAGTACCTTCGTCGGGGCCAAGTTCTATTTTAAAATGATGATGTACTACACGTTTGCGTACCGTTACACATAAAAAACATTTTGTTCTTCTAGCAAGTAGTTTTTATTAAACATGTACTGCGTTATTACCTTTTTGTAATAATTTTTGATCCAGCTGACTCGATGTCAGTAACAGCCTATCGACATCATTATCCTCATTTCAAAGTTTGCGGCGGCCAACAGTTGCGACGGCAGGTAACGGCTCGCGGTACGTTCGGAGGTGTCTCGGACTGTTTTGTTTCGCTGTAAATATTTCGAGCATCTGCCGACCGACACATTCTTTCTCAATCAGTTTATTTTGACTCGTTTAAATGCTTTCGCGAAGGGAATTCGAGTGACTTTCGGGGAACGAAGCGACCGTTGAAGCTTTCATCGGATGAACACTCGTTGCAAGCCCGGGCTGGTGAGTAGGAACCACTTCAGTTTTTAAGGATGGTTGCTTGCGGGGCTAGTTGGTGCAATTCAACATAAGTAGTTTTTTTTGCCAATGACTGCGTAGGCGTCACACGGTGGCAGCGCATTGCGGTAATAAATTTTAAAATTGTTGAACATATCAATCTGTATCCTGAAAAATGGGCGTTACTTGCGGCGTGGCTTTATGAGGGAAGTAGTTCCTTACTCAATAGTTAATTGTGAAATTCTATCACCAGGTAACACCAACCAGGCCGTTGCGATAAAAGAAGGCAAATAAATCACTGTCGCCTCGCATGTGTCTTCTTAGCTAGCCCATATATTAGTGCAAAAAACCTACTAGTTAATAGTTTACTGCAGTTGCGTTTGAGAAACGTCACATAATTATGGGTCTGGTTTTGCTATAGTGTGACGAAGCGTCACATAAATGAGAAATACTTCTTTTTCTGCCACAACCTCCTGGCCCACCTGACATGGAAGCAATTGTGTACAATGGGCAAGGAACCTGCTACATGACATGCCTTGTGAAGAAGCAGCCCTGAGTGATATACGTGTTATGAGGTACCACTACATATATGTATAAAATACTGCTATTTACTAATTAACTGAGCTTATTTGTTTACTTCGGAAAATTTCATGCATTGATTATGCATTGATTTTATGCATTGATATCTGGTGATGTTACTTGTTTTTCCAGACTGCCATGCAATGACAGGATGACTACCCCCGAATGTCCCATCTGCCAGCACGTTGAAACATCTGAATGCCCACTACAACAGGTCATCTTAACCTCACACGTTTATTGCTGTATTTGTGAACGTTTTACCGCGCATATCGTGAAGAGGTGGTTTAGATTGGCTGCAAGCATTGCCTGCCTACCGTGGCATGAAATCTACACTTCAATAATGTTGAAACTATAACACTATTAGTTAGATTGTGTGGCGCTGCTGAGCTCAACAACACACTATTTGATCCCAGCCACTGTAGCCATATTTCGATGGGGGTGAAACACTAAGACACTTGTGTGCTTAAGAGTTTGTTCGATTCGCCTGCACCACATGGTCCATTTTACAAAGTGCTGCACCTCGCCATTCGTTTCAGTGGCGCAGCAATGGCATCTTCTAAATCTAGCAATTCATTTCAGAAAGCGCAAGATAGGTACAGCACCAAAACTATTTCATGTCTTTCCTGTACCTTCTGCTCTGACGGCGCTGGTTTGGTGCAGCCGCTCGCACAGCTTAACAAACAACATAGCATAAGACGTAGGTGCTCTACCCACCCCTACAAATGCGGCGTGTTTTGCCAAGATGTTTGCATTTCAATAAATTAGGTGAACCAAAATAAGGATTCCACCTTCTCGGCACCTTGTCATTCACCTATGATGCCGCACCGCTGAACTCCTGCCGCACAGGCTCTGAACTTCTCGTGCACAGCTGTGAACCAGTTCGGATTGGTGCAGGTGAACTAAACTGACCCTTAAAAGATGGAAGCTTGAAAATATGAAAAACATGTTAACATAAGGGGTCAAAGCAAATGTTTCGACAAGCAGTCTTGTCTCCTGTGAGGCTAAAATGTCATTTGTTTGAACCCCTGGAAGCCAGAATCAATCTAAATTTGCCCAATACTGTACGACTCACGATCACTTCATAGTTGGCATATGAATCGTCGGAGATTATTATTTGAACTACATAATGAACACACCCACAGTGATGGGCATTAACAGGCTTTCCGACATTCAGTTGTGCCTTGTGACGGTTTACCAACAACACCCAGAACTGTTTTGTCTTAATTAACTGTGTTTAGCTCATACGAGTTTACAAAAACATGTACCATAGCTCATAAGACTGCACTCAATTGGTTTAGCTTTGCACATATTTTCAATGGGCTCCTAAAATAATAAATTATAAAGGTAATGAGCAGTTGTAGCACAGCTTCCTCAAAGATTTGAATGCTGCCATGAAGAGCAAGATTGTGTTCATTGCATGTGGTACTGTTATTTTTTGGCAGAAAAATGTTCCAGATTTCTTTGTGCACATTTGTTTCTCTTTAAATCAAGTTGTCATAACTATAGTGTCTACCACTAAAAAGTGATATTCTGTGCGCTACGGTCATGAAACAAAATCTAGGAAATCGCCCAGGTAGTTGAAACATACATGATCTTCACTTATCTACAGCCACACTGCAAGATAGTACGTACTTCAAGTCCTAACCTCTAGAAGTAGCAGGGAGAAAGCAACCTAATGTTCAAGCACAAGTATACTGAAAAAGTAAACATAATAACAAGTGTGTAATAAATGTGACCTTTATTGATCCAGTATTTGGACAGATCACATCACGTACCACCAATTGATTTCAGGAGTGCTTGCTTGCAAGAGAGTACTCAAGTTATACGGATATGTCTATGCAAAAAAAGAGATTGTGCTCAGGGCTGAGCAGATAGTGTGATGTAAGAGTACCAACAAAGATGTACAGACAACAAAATTGCACAATGCATACCTGAAGCCTATTTTCTTAGAATTGGGCCTTTTCGATCTGTAAACACACACCTAATAAGTGTCCCTTTAGCATACATGTTTGCTGCATACTCAGCAGACTGGTCTTTACCTGCTACGAGAAATTCTAGCTGTGGTAACTGCGTAACTTAACTCAAACAATAAATGTAGCAAGCCTGAAATATTTTTAGGCCCATCCCCTAAGTACATAATACCTATGTTATGGGCTCACGGCTCAGTATTAAAACTAGTACCTACCCTCTCGACACGATGCGACATTGCAGAATTGTGAAGTACTCAATGTAGTATTGCAGAGCAAGAAAGATTCAGAAATGCACACATCCGCAATTGCTCATTTATTAAATTTAGCAAAACTACATTGCTCTAACTACGCGAGCTATCTATAGGCAATGTGCAAGTATTCTTCCCGATTCCACATTATGCATTCGCTTCAAGGTCAACAATACGGAGCAAGCGCCGCATCTGACGGCAGAATCGGACTCTTGTTTTGAAGCCACGCTATTAAACTCGAGCGCCGCAACACAATGAGAGCGATGTTCATTCAGCGATTTCGATGTTCAGTTACATGCATATGCTTGTTAGCTTTCAAGAGTGTTTACACATGAACTGAAAGCTTTCGATATGTATGAGCGACTTGTTTTGTTCGGACCCGACCGTATACATTGATTGTACCGGCTTGGACACTCGCAATAAACGATGCAAATCTTTCTTGATTGACGTTGTTTTTGCCAGTCGAAGCCAGCAATGTCACATGGCGACAATTACAGACGCGAAGCGCGATTGAGCAACGAAAAAAAACGGAGGAAGCGAGCAACGTGAACCAGCCGCGCCCCCCCCCCCACCTGCAACAAAAAAATGCGTCTGTTTATTGATGATGATAGTACTACTAGCACCATCTGGCCTCGCGGTATTGCAGTTCAGTACGCCGCCGCTACGTATTTGCATGTTAATTTGATACAACAGCCCAAAGGTACAGTTTCCGTTCTCTAAACTGGTAGGTGTTCTGTGGTTACCCATAGCGCAAAATTGTTAATGACGTCGACACAATCCTTCGCTGGCCCTCTGCACGTTATTTGCGTTGTTGTCATATCTGTTCAGACAACTTGTATACTTCAATAAATTCTTCAGTTGAGAGTCAGCGCTTGTTTGTGTCTCTTTTCTTCGTACCGTGAGTTTGTGCACTGTTACTGCCCATAACAAACCAAGATAACGACCTGAAAATACATTTCAAGGAATATTTGCCAACACTGAGGGAGTTACTGTCCACGTGTCCAGCCAAAACCATCTGGTTTTATAGCTTTTTATATGAGTTCTAGATTTTTCACAAAAAGGTATAGCAGTGTTTACTGCTTCCAGAACGCTCGGTTTATCTATGCAGAAGAAGGCACGGTCACCTGCGTATCCTAGAACTTTCATTTCTACGGCCTAATATGTATATGCTCTAACACTTGTATTAATCAGTCCTCTTAAACCAAGTGGTTCCAAGCACACTGCAAAAAAACCAAAGTGAAAGCGGACATCTCTGACGCACTGATTAATTTACCTCTTTTATACCTGAAATCATCTGATTCACAATTATTCATGTGCGCATTTTATACCATAGTTATATGTCATCGTACAGTGCATCCTTTAACTGGAGATGTCTGAGCAGTCCAACAAAAAGTCATGACGCACCTTATCAAAAGACTCAGCTAGGTCAATCTGAAAAAGAGCTACCTGAATCATGTGATTGTCAATGCATTCAAGGACTGCACGCTTCATGAATATTTGTCTGTATAGAGCAGCCTCTTATTCCACATGCTTGACAGACACTTATACAGTTAGTAATAAGTGTTTGCAACCTGTTCGGGAGGATAGATGCTAACATCTTATAATCAACGTTACATAAAGAAATAGGACTATATCCAGTTACTCGTTTTAAAACTTCATTGTCGGTACTTTTTTAGATCAAAGTAGTGTGGCTCTGTTAAAAGAAAGGAGGAAGTTGCGCAAGTTCGTAGGCTTTTTTAAAAAGTGTCTTCAAAAAAGGAACGAAAAGTTCTCGATACGTTACGTAAAATTCTGCGCTAAGGTCATCTTGGTCTGGAGTTTTGTTTCTTCGGAAAGTTTTGAATGCCATTTTAATTCTCTTATTTATTTATGGGTCCATCAATAGTGAGCCGATCGTCTTCCTAATAACATGGCGTTAAAGCAATGAACCGTTCAGCTTTTTCTTCATAGTCATCTGTAACCTCAGCCGGGGTGAACAGGTTCTTTTAATGATCTTCAAATACAGCTGGTATTTCCTGTTTGTCTATGCAAATGAAGTCATTTGACTTAATTTGCAATATCTGCTTTGAAAGTGCGCATAATTTTATATTTCCAAGAGCTCTTTTTGTGGGCTGACCTTCAGTGAAAGAAATCACACGGGAACAAGTCATTGCACCTCTGTACGCTTGCGGGCCATATTTCTGTATTGTGCTCGAACTATATTTATACACGTACAGCCCCGGCTCTTGGCTTTTCAAAGCATGAAACTTCTTAAGTAAATCATGAAAGTAACGTTTTCCCACTTCGTTTTTTTTGTACTAGCTCACATGAAACAATAATCGCCTCCTTATTTACTCCTTCTTTGTACAATTCACAGGGAGCCCAAGTTGGCAGCTGCCTATATTGGGTTACCACTTGTAGCGATTCTGAGACTTTGCCAATACAATCCTCTTGCAAGAACTGTAGGTTTAGCTTTCATAATTATCAATTAAGGCAGAATCTTGTGGAATTTTCTAGAACCCCGTGAAATGGTCACTAAACGGCTGTCTGTGAAAACTATAGCCTTGATATCGTAGCTGTTAAAGTGCGACCATATGCTTATAGAGACATAAACACGGACTAACCGAGCATGAGAGACACCCTAAATGTGCGTAACATCAATGAGGCAGGCGCATGCGCTGCCACATCTTTCAGATTACGGTTAATAATTGTTTCGCATCGCAACGACTGCTTAAACATGAGTGATCCTTAGAGTCACAAACACAAGTGAAATACTCTAACACAATCAAATGTCTGTCAGTGTTTAGCAACAAAGCTAAGAACAGGAAGCCGGTATTCCTATCATTCACTTTTGAGAGAGTATAGGCATAAAAAAATCTCAATTTTCCAGAACTAACTGAGAATTCACAGCAAATAAGATAGCCTTCTTCATTAATATGCAGTGACACCAAAGAGTGACTAGCCGTTTTTCAACGAAGAACACGCATCCAGCAGAAGCATCACGTGCGTGCCTACCGTACAGATCATAATCAGAAAAACTTTTCATTGCAGAGCTCACATCTTGATCTGTCAAAATCTTTGTTTCTTGCACTGCAACAACATCATGACATGTTGCTTAAGCACGTAGCCTTGTCTAACTGTTGCTGACGCCTTACATTTCTGAAGCCACGTACGTTCAGTGTCGCTACACATAGGGGTGAGGTAAGTGAAGTAGCTATTTTTCTAACTTAAAGCTTGGTTTATCCCCTTATTCCAAAAGCAAACTTGTGGCTTTACCTCCCCGGCACTTTTTTGTGGCACCTTCTCGAGTACTCTGACACAGGTGGCGCGTTCCTCCGCCACTTCCGAAAGAAACAACACGTTGTCAACGTGAAGATACGTGTTCTGCTTCATTTGACGCCACCGCTCTTGCTTCATCATTCTCCGGCACAGGGCGTTTTTTGACTGGCAGCGACAGATTCCATTGCCTGCAACTTTTTCGTGGGGAGGCTTTTGCTGGTGTTCTTCCGAGCCACGTTCAATGACAGCGTCTTCTTCGCGGGGGCAGTCACTTATGCTTTTGGGAGCACCACTGCTTAGCATTGTCTCCTTGGCCAAGCGTTCATTTTTTTGATGCGACACACTGCTTCTACGAACCCATTGACGACCACTATGACGTCCAATTAATGATAGAGATGAGGCTGTTCTGTGCTAGAGTGACCTGAACGCAGCTCTTGCGTAAGTTCACACGCAAGCTTACGACCGATTACTGAAGCGATGGCACTGCAAGCACCTCTGTGTTTTGCACTGCTGACGAACATGTTCCACTCAGTTGCAACGGAGACAGAGCGGAGGCTTGTTACAGCTTGTTGATGCACACCAGACTTCACGCAGATTATGATCCTGGAAAGAATTCCAAACAAGTTAGCATCGGAAATTTTGGAGATACGTCACATAAAGAAACGGGGTAATAAGTGTGTTAGCGGAACGTTACTAAACATGTATGTGCCAGAAACGCGTTATCTAGAGAGCATGTGTCCGATAGCACGTGATTAATCAAGAAAAGGGCTAATAATATAGCGCATAGGTCGACAAAAAGTGGGTTTATATTGCCCTGTTTCCTCAAGAAATCAACAGTTATAAGTGAGCGCCCGTGGTGTCTATGTGTGTTTCTTTCTCTGTGTGGTTCTTCATTTCGCGCGACGTTGACTAATAAAGAATAGTCTTTTTTGGGCACCTTCGACGCCAAAGTTAGTGGTCTGTCTGTCTGTCTCTCTGTCTGTCTGTCTGTCTGCACGTTTGCCTGTTTGTCAACTCTTACCGACATCGGGTACTTCAAACGGCCGACCTCATCCGCAGCGACAGCCAATGTTGCTCAAGGTTGAGGGTTCTTGCTTGTGCATTTGTCAAGTAAAAAGCGATTATTGTGCATGTCTGGAGCACTATAACAACACGCATATATTCTACATATGCATCTCTTACTAGAAAATGCATACATAAGTAATTTTAAGGACCATAGCGCGTTCATCACGCTGCGCTAAACATGCAACGCTTGCACGAAACGGGAAGTGTTTCCAACGCTTTGCTAAGACGAGATGATGGTGGCACCTACCCGTCGCCTCGCGTTCTACACCTTATCACCTCTGAGATGGGCAGCACGGCCATGCGCTTCGTTTTCCAAAAGAAACTGCCAGATGACACTCATGGCTCACGTGTGACATGACTTGATACGCTTGTTAGTATCCGCTGCCCGCTTGAGGCAGTCTAACGCAGCGCCTCTGGAATACCGTTCACCAATTTTCTTGCGCAGAACATCAAATAAATGTTTTGTTCACTCTCTCCACATGCAAGACTATCGTCTTTCGACGACATTTGCAGATTACATGCAGATACGGCGCCAATTTTTTATTCAATGGCTACCAGGAATAAGCACGAGACACTGTTGAGCAAAGATTAGCATAACGTTTAATATTGAACGGACAGTGATGCCATTCTTAAGCTCTATGGCCTCATCGCTGTTTGTTGTCATTCATTGCTCCATACCGGCACATTTACATTTCTTTCTCTTTCTCTGAACTTCACGAGACCATAAGCTTGAAACGTCTCTTGCACACGTCTTGTTTCTACGCGAGGTGGAAGCAATAGCTGCTCTAGCCTAATATATTTGGTTTACGGATGTATCTTGAGGAATTTACGCCATTTTACACGAAGCTCAACACGGGTAACAAGTTACTGCTTCGCGAATTTACCTGCACAGGTAGCCATTCATTCGTGGCTCCTTTTATACAGTCCTACATCTACTGTGTCTGCAATGGTCAGTGCTTCAAGCAGAGCGTCACGGAAATCTGGGGCTTGGTATGGCCTTTCACCTAAGTCTGCATGAAGTAAAACAAAAATTTTAAATGTCACTACTGGTAGGTAGACACTGCAGGACGACCTTGTAGCTTGAGTCTTCATCAAAATACGGAGTCCATGATCCACGGTTGGTGGCCGATACGCTGTTCCCAACAGGGAGGATTTTCGAACACAGCCGTTCCGTACGGCTGCACGTCAATACGACCTATAAAGAGTTTTAAAACAGCGAAAGAACAGCCAGTCATCGCACAATGTGAATAGCGTAACGAGTGGGTCGTGCAATGATCCCACCTAATACAAAAGCTTATTCTTGCTCAGCTAATACCTGTTGCGCATACCCACTTCAGTCATAATTGCTCATCGTCGTCAGCCACTGCAAGAACAAGGCACAAAATTGTTAGCAATTCTTTGGTGGATACCACGCTTCTATAAAAGAAAGAAAAATAGCGCAGCGAATGCTGGCCTACTATTCTAAAATTTTTACTATTATAGCCGTAGAGGTATGAAGCAAGTGTGTTTGCAGCAGTTACGCAATGGGTTGTGAGAAAATTCTCTGAAAGGTGGCTCTTCTAGCTTTCGCTGTGACTGTGGGGCGCCTTCCGCGCAGGCCTGGCGTTTTTTTTTACACGTGTAATCGATCAGTTAAAATATTTTGCATCTTCCAGCAGTGCAGCCTACTTACTATAAGAGGCAGAGTGCAGCTACTTTATCTCGAAGGGAACTCTTCCACTTCTGGCGCTGAACATTTTCATTCAGTGCGCAAAGCGAGACTGAAACAAGTAGGAGGAGTGAAGTGCTATGAAGACCTGACAAACGGCTCCCACTCCTGTTGGCCCCGTCATATAGTGGTAGAAATGATAGACACATTGTAAGGCAAATTTCAGGCCTTCTTTGTTGTTTTTGTTGTTGTTTTTCTGTGCAAATGGCTCGTCACCAAAGGAGGTATATTTGCCCGATACTTTCAGCATTTCGTCATTCACAAAATGCTTTGTAATTTATTTCAGATTTGAAATGCCAATTGCAAGTTTGTAGAAAAAAATAAAAAAAAATTGTGAGACCATATTTTAGGAAAAAAATCGTTTAGTCGCCATAATGTATTCCTGAACGGCGAATAAAACATCCCTGTGGCTGAAACGCAGTGTAGAGGCTCCAAACTAAAGAACATCAGGTTGTGATACTTGCAAGCCCAGTTTTGAAGAGGTAGTGCTAATATGTTTTGCCTGATTGAATCGAAATGGCGACAATGTAATGAAAAATGACTGATTGTTTCTCCTTGAATACAGTAAATGCACATAGGCGAATTCAATATAACTGACCTATGCAAACATTGAAAGAGGTAATGCGGTGACGAAATTTTGTGATGACAACTTCCATCATCCTTGAGTTGGACAGTTCACTGTGCCAGCGAAAAAACAAGTGGTTTTACTCCGGAGAAGCCGTCAGTGCAGTGTCCGATAAATTTTACCTGATTTTAAGTGTGCAAAATCACGCCACCGTAATGTGTACTGTATGAGGCAAAATAGGAATGATGAATGTCGAAAGCGACGCCTTTGCAAGAGAATCAGCTATTTCGCTTACCAATAAAGCTTTGTGCCCTGCTGCCCAGAATAAATTATTACTGCGGAACTGACAGGCAGCCAATGATTTAATAAAATGGCAGCATATCCCCAGAGTGAATAATGGATAGTGGGGCGAAGCATTTGTTCATTCATTCGTTCTTGCATCCGTCCATCTACCTATGCGGGCGTCTGTGTGGCTGACCGTGCGTCCATCTGCCCGTACGTGCGTGCGTCTGTTCGTAAGTTTGCACTTTCATCTGTGCGTCCATCCCTGCTTTCGTCCATGCATTTGTTTCTGCGTCCGTCCATGCTTCTGTCTGTGTGCCCGTTCGTCCACCTATTCAACACTCCAAGTACCACCATCTCGCATCTATTCATCATATATTTCCTATATAGAAGCACCGCCATTCAGCGGACATTACAAGGACTGAACGAGAGGAGGAATCACATGCACACTTTCTTACAGCTTGCGCCTAGTGTCTACTTCCCACCTTTAACCACCTCGATTTCAAGGTATATACTATTTTACTGTATTCATGGCACTGCGGCCCAACGCTCTTTAAACCTTTCTAAATCCTAGGAGGTTACGCCCAGGGAGTATAACGTAGCATCCCTTTCTTCTCTCCGGTGCATTGTTGAACAATAAAAAATTCGCAGCGTGCGCGTTAACTAAAATCCGAATTCTCCTGTCTCTCATTCCCCCTTAACAGCCATTGGCATGTACATTGAGCACTATCTTCTATTGTTCAACGAAGCAAAAAAGAAATCTCTTACCGGCACCACCTTGGAGGTCAAAATGTGATACCGGTTACACACTACGACTACTACTACGGCTACGAGGGATGAACGGGTGCTGCTGTATATATCTTCACTCCTAAACCTTTCAGTACGGTGAGTGACTGAATGCGGACAGAGAAGTGCACACTGATAATGAATCAGTTATGAGTGCTACGACTGGAATGGAAGTATATACCTTTCACAAAACTAACGTTATTGTCATAAATTTAGCAAAAATGGCAGGAATAGGATCTGGTAAGCGAAGTGAAAATTACCTATCATGTATGGGGCAATACATTCCAACGCCCGATTTTTCATCTGATTGTGATACGTCTGTTGCAATAATGACACTTGTTGGTAGAGTATTTAATGGTCCTGCAATAAACCATTTAAAATGCCTGTAGGTAATAGCTTAGCGCGAGTTGGGGAGATATCATGGAAAACTGTTTTTGGGGAAACTTGTTGCTTAGGTATAGGAATCAGATCATGAACTTGTTCATGTGAAGGCTCAAGTAACAATTGAACAAATACAACTTGTGGTTTGTGAAATCTGGGCCAATGCGCGGAGAAAAATATGTCAGAATTGGAAATAAAAATAATTTGTTAAGGGTTAAACGGTGCTTCATATAGTCGTAAAAAGGTCTGCACAGTAAGATTGTTAAAGCGACACCATAGGGTTGGTATTCGTGATTCAAGGTATAGCACTGCATCTGCAGTATACTTTGGTAGTCCTAGGCAGAGCCGTACCTTGTTTGGGGGATTGGCTAAGAATGCACCTTAAAGATTGTTCAGGCCGCAAGACACTTCTACTACTCGCTGAGGCTCTGCACCACAATACTGGTCAGACTGATGATGATGAGTATGCGCATATTATCAGATGACGCATATGACTAATGGTCACACTTTTCTCCTTCCCCCCTCCACGCGTGAGTGGCCAGGCCGGCCACGTCTTAAACGAGAACGGAACGTCGGATGAATGGCTTCAGACGCGATACATGCATGCAGAATCGTCGAACAACGACAGCAGCAATCATAAGGTCGGTGGAAGTGACATGATAGTTTACTGATGACGTTTGTTCAATGATTATATAGGGTCCAATAAAGCGTCACTGAAATTCACGGTTGAATCCTAGAGAACAAATGGGTGTCTACAGGTATACAAACGAGACGCCACGATGAGAGCTGTAGTAGTGTTATTTGCAATCTTGCTGATTGGCTTCTGCACTGAGGCGAAATCATTGCCAACAATTTTCAAGTTGTTTGATGAACTGCTTTAATATGGTTCAATGTGTCAGCTGAAACATCTAGAAAGGAGACGTCAATGGTAATTCTCGAAGAACGGCTGTACACAAGGTAGAAAAGACAGCAGCCAGTCGTTCTTTGAAAAGCGTGGTTTTCAACCCCACATTTCTTATGTCACCAACGAAAAAATTGTATCCCAGTTATTGTGGTTTGGAGCAATATACATCGATAGCATGTCGATTAGTGCCTGATGAAATCTATCATCAGTGTTCAGTTGTAGGCTGACGTCGCCTTACGTACTGTGCCACAGGTTGCGATCAAGTTTTCGATTATGGTGGACAAGAACGTTATGCCGCGATCATTCATGAGGACGCCAGGTGCAACGTGAGAAAGAAATATGCTACGTCTGAAGCAGAACTTGGGCGTAGTGGAGCAGTTTCTGCGTACCGTGGCAGGTGTTCGGTAGCAATCACAGTCCAAAACTGACCTCTAGCGTGACGGGGATAGGTACGACTAGGTATATGCCAACGATGGCCAAAGGTGTCTGCGGTCTCAGTATTCGTTGCAGAAGGCTAAAGGACACGACGTCTGTCGCTTCCATCAATGACGCAGAAGGTAAAATGCAATGTACTTAGCCGCAAAGTTAGGAAATCCAGGGCAGAAGAAACATCTCCTGATGAGGCACTGTGTTTTGTGGAGCCCCAAGTGGCCTGCACATTGGTCGTCATGAAAGGCTTCGTGGACTTGGTGACGAAGAGAACGCGGAAGCAGTGGGACCCTGTGTTGTCTCTCAGTATTGTAAACGTAACAATGGCGCACAATGTTATTGAGCTTAAATTATCGTAGTTTTTGGCGCAATATTGCATTACGGGTAGGTGATCTGCTGCGTAGGCAAGGATAACACGGTTTCAATTCGGACCGTCATTTTAGCGTGTGGTGAACTTGGTGCTGTGATTGGAAGCCAGCGTTTCGGTAGCCACAATGTGCGACATTGTGACAGGTGACGCAGGGTTCTGCTCATATCAGGAGCAATGAGCAGAATTACTTGACGGTCACAGTGATAAGGGCAGCAAGAGAGAGCTTTTGCATTTTGATGTTTCTTGCCCGACTAGTTGATCACGTCACAATTGCACTCTTTTAGGCGGAGCACTCAACGACTGAGGCGACCAGACAAGGTTTTTAGCAACCCTTGCCAGCATAAGGCATGGTGATATTGTCACGGAGTCGTGACGTGGCCAAAGACAGGAAACTTCGTGTTGGGATTTAATTGTTTATTTGGGCGAACCTGTGCCTGGTAAAAGGAAAGTCCAATTACAGCAGCAGTCTCGCACAGATAGCAGTCTCGGACTGATAGCGGCGCACGAAGCGTCGGCCTTTGATCAACAACTCACAAGCGGCGAAGCGCGTCGGCATTTATACTCTTGCCGTCGAATGTTCTAGCGTTATCACTGACGGTGGCGTAGGTTCCCGAACAATCTGTACTGTTCGCACGGTGGGCGTGATCTTATCGAAATGATCTACTACAGTCCACAACCTTCTCAAAAACTGCAGGCGCGGTTTGCGCTGAATATTGTGTGGTGTTTTGGGACGATAACAAAAACTTGGGAAATGGAACGTGGCATTGCCCCCCTCCGAAAAAAGACATCGTCCCGATGCTTTAAGTAAAGATGAAGATACAATAATAGTGCAAGAAAGTACAATGAATAAATTACGATACAAATATATTACAAAAAAACACTGTTTCAGTTTGTTAACGCGCATGAAACGGCTTGAGGCGCGCGACATGGACGACTTCAGGTTGCGATCGGCGTCGTTGAGAGTTCGTGATGCCGTCGGGGGCAACCTCGTAATCAAGTGGGCCGAGACGTCGAACCACCCTGTACGGTCCGAAGGGCCGTCGCAGAAGCTTTTCACTTAGTCCACGTCGGCGTATCGGCGTCCACACCCAAACACGTTCACCGGGCTGGTATTCCACGAAGCGTCGTCGAAGGTTGTAACGATGGCTGTCGGTCGTCTGTTGATTCTTGATACGAAGACGCGCAAGTTGTCGGGCTTCTTCGGCGCGTTGAAGGTACTCGCTCACATCGAGGTTTTCTTCGCCGGTGACGTTGGCTAACATGGCATCGAGCGTCGTTGCCGGGCTCCTTCCGTAGACCAATTTGTATGGAGATATCTGCGTCGTCTCCTTCACCGCCGTGTTGTATGCGAAGGTCACATACGGAAGAATGGCGTCCCACGTCTTGTGTTCGACATCGACGTACAATGACAGCATGTCGGCGATCGTCTTGTTAAGCCGCATGGTGAGGTCGTTGGTTTGTGGGTGGTACGCTGTCGTCCGGCGGTGGTTTGTTTCGCTGTATGCCAAAATTGCTTGAGTTAAGTCGGCAGTGAATGCCGTTCCTCTGTCGGTGATAAGGACCTCCGGGGCGCCGTGACGTAGGACGATATTTTTGACAAAGAACTTAGCTACCTCGGATGCACTGCCTTTTGGCAGGGCTTTGTCTCGGTGTAGCGGGTGAGGTAGTCGGTAGCTACCACAATCCACTTGTTTCCGAAAGCCGACGTCGAGAACGTTCCAGTAGGTCCATACCAATCTTCTGGAAAGGTCGTCAAGGTGGATCAATTGGGTGCAGAAGTCCCGCTGGCCTTGTCGGCGGTGTCTTGCGTCGCTGACAGTCCCGGCATGTTCTCACATAACGAGTGACGTCAGTCGTAAGACGTGGCCAGTAGTACCTTTCTTGTATCCTCGCGAGCGTGCGAGAAACACCGAGGTGCCCTGCCGTCTGATCGTCGTGCAGGGCCTGCAGGAGTTCTGGTCGCAAAGCTGAAGGCACCACAAGGAGGTACTTAGCTCGAAGCGGTGAAAAGTTTTTCTTTTGTAGAAGACCGTTTCGTAGAAAGAACGACGCAAGTGCGCGCTTGAATACCTTCGGGACTTCGGTGGTCCTGCCTTCGAGGTATTCTATTAGGGCCTTAAGTTCCGGGTCGGCCCGTTGTCGTTCAGCGAAGTCGTCGGTAGTTATCGTTCCCAAGAAGTAGTCATCATCCGAGTCGTCGGGTAGCGGTTGGTCGACAGGCGCACGAGAGAGACAGTCGGCGTCGGAGTGTTTTTTGCCGGACTTGTAAGTGACAGTAATGTCATATTCTTTGAGTCTCAGGCTCCATCGTGCGAGGCGACCTGAAGGGTCCTTCAAGGTGGCTAGCCAACACAAGGCGTGGTGGTCGCTCACGACTTTCAAGGGCCTGCCGTAGAGGTAGGGGCGGAATTTCGACGTAGCCCAGATGAAGGCGAGGCACTTCTTTTCTGTTGTGGAATGAGTTGCTTCTGCTTTGGATAGCGATCGGCTGGCGTAACTAATAACCCTTTCAAGTCCGTCAGCACTCTGCACAAGAACGGCGCCAAGACCTACGCTGCATGCGTCAGTATGTATTTCTGTCTCGGCGAATTCGTCGAAATGGGCAAGAAACGGAGGCGTCTGGAGGCGATGTTTAGGCTCCTGGAAAGCGTGTTCCTGTGGCGCTTCCCACTTGAACTCCACGTCGGCCTTGGTAAGGTTAGTGAGAGGATCGGCGATGCGGACGAAGTTTTTCACGAACCGCCTATAATAGGCGCACAGGCCCAGAAATCGGCGCACGGCTTTCTTGTTAGTGGGCGGCGGGAAGTCGGCGATAACGGCTGTTTTCCGTGGATCGGGACGAACCCCAGACTTGCTGATAACGTGCCCCAAAAACAAGAGCTCCTCATACGCAAATCTGCACTTTTCTGGCTTCAGTGTGAGTCCGGAAATCTTGATGGCTAGAAGTACAGCTTCAAGACGCCGAAGATGCTCGTCGAAACTCGAGGAAAACACGACGACGTCGTCCAAGTACACAAGGCAAGTCTGCCACTTCAATCCTGCCAGTACTGTATCCATAACGCGTTGAAAAGTTGCAGGCGCTGAGCAAAGGCCGAAGGGCATCACCTTAAACTCGAAGAGGCCGTCCGGTGTTATAAACGCCGTCTTCTCTCGGTCTCTTTCGTCGACTTCGATTTGCCAATAGCCAGTCTTAAGGTCCATTGACGAAAAGTACTTGGCATTACGGAGCCGATCAAGTGCGTCGTCTATTCGTGAGAGAGGATACACGTCCTTTCTTGTGATTTTGTTCAGGCGGCGATAATCGACGCAGAAACGTAGGGTCCTATTCTTTTTCTTCACTAACACCACGGGTGATGCCCATGGACTCTTGGACGGCTGGATAATGGCATCCCGCAGCATTTCATCAACTTGTCTCTTCATGGCTTCACGTTCTCGCGTGAAAACCCTGTACGGACTCTGGCGGAGTGGTCTGGCATTTTCTTCGGTTATGATGCGATGTTTCGTTATTGGGTCTGCCGAATTTTCGATGACGATGAAAAGCAATCTTTGTATTGCAGGAGCAGGGCCTTGAGCTGTTCTTGCTTGTCGTTCGGAAGTCTGGGATTGACGTCGAAAGCTATGGGAGGGGCTTGGTTACTCTGAGCAGGTTCCGGAGAATCGGCGAGGGCGAAAGCACTGGTGGCTTCGACAATTTGTTCGATGTATGCGACCGTTGTTCCTTTGTTCACATGTTTGTACTCATTGCTGAAATTCGTGAGCATAACCGTTGCTTTGCCTCCCCGCAGCTCTGCAATTCCTCTTGCGACGCAAATATTTCGGGTGACAGACAGATGCTGACTGCCTTCAACGACGCCTTCCAAGTCAGGTGATTTAGGAGTGCCGACTGAAATAATGACGCTTGAGCGAGGCGGAATGGTGACTTGTTCTTCCAGCACATCCAAGGCATGGTGTCCTGATGACGTGCGCGGCGGTAGTGCTTCTTCTGTGGATAACGTTATCGACTTTGTTTTTAGGTTGATGACAGCCCCATGGAGGCATAAGTCCATGCCAAGGATGACATCTCTCGAGCAACGCTGTAGGACTATGAAGTATGTAGGATAAATACGGCCGTTAATGGTGACTCTTGCTGTGCAGATTCCTGCAGGCGTTACGAGAAGACCTCCGGCTGTGCGGATTTCAGGGCCTTTCCAAGCTGTCCTAACTTTCTTTAACTTCGCGGCGAACGACCCACTGATGACAGAGTAGTCGGCTCCAGTATCGATGAGAGCGGTCACACTGTGGCCGTCGATAAGAACGTCGAGGTCGCTAGTTCGCCGTCTCGCATTACAGTTAGGGCGTGGCGTCGGATCACGGCTGCGTCGGCTTGTTCCGCTGCTTCCATGTTGCGTCGTCAGGCCACCTTGGGTAAGTGAGCTTTCGCCGTCAGGGCTTTGCCTGGTTGGCGTTGTGTTCGGAAAGCTCCGTTGCGGCGTCGTCGTCGTCGGAGGATCTTCGGTAGTTCGTCGCACAGCAACCGCACCTCCACCGGTTGCTGCCCTTAGTTTCCCGGATACGGGCTAGGAGACCGGCCCCGCGTTGGGCCAGAGTACTGCCGGTGGTGCGGTGACGTTCGGCGGCTGGGCGACGGCGAACGCGAAGGGCTTCATGGTGTCCACCGAGTTCCTGTCAGGTAGTCAGCGATATCACGTGGTCGTTCTCCTTGCTGTGGATGGGGTGCATTGACGGCGAAGCCATGCAGTCCCATCTGTCGGTACTGGCAACGGCGGTATGTGTGTCCAGCCTCGCCGCAATGGTAGCAGAGCGGGCGATGGTCAGGGGTGCGCCAGACGTCAGTCTTCCTTGGTGCACTGCGCTGGGCCGCTGGCGAACGGTATGACGTCGGTGGGGGTGGTGGCGGCGGTGGCGTCTGTCGACGGAAGTGCGATGGGGCGGCGTTTTGGCATGGACGGGGAGGAGTATTGTGGCGCAGTGCAGCGGCGTAGCTCATAACATCCGGCTCGGGCAGCGGTGCGTGGGAAATTTGAAGCGATTGCCGAACTTCTTCCCGCACAATATCGGTGATTGAATCCACTTGAGGCTGCGCCGAAAGCAACAGCTTGCGCAGCTCTCCCGCACAATCGCTCGGATCATTTCACGCAGGTCTCCGGATTTACTGGCTTGAGCAGCAGCGCAGTCTGCAGTCAGGCGACGATTATACTGTCTGGTGCGCATGTCCAGGGTCTTTTCGATAGTGGTCGCCTCAGATACAAATTCTTGGACGGTGTTCGGTAGATTCCTCAATAGTCCCGCGAAGAGCTCCTGTTTGACCCCTCGCATGAGGAAACGAACTTTCTTCTCCTCAGGCATGTCTTGGTCAGCGTGACGGAATAGTCGCGTCATTTCTTCTGTGAAAATGGAGACGTTTTCATTTGGTAGCTGAACCCAGGTATCTAATAAAGCAGCGGCCCTCTCTTTGCGAGCGACGCTCGCGAACGTTTCCAGGAATGCGCCGCAGAAAACATCCCACGTTCAGAGCGTGGACTCCCGATTTTCGAGCCAGGTCCTTGCGGTGTCTTCCAAATAGAAGAACACACGACGCAGCTTTTCGTCATGGTCCCAGTGGTTGAGAGCGGCCACACGGTCGTATGTTTCTAGCCAGGACTCCGGGTCTTCGAACGATGACCCATGGAAAATTGGTGGTTCCCTGGGTTGGTGCATGACCATCGTGGGCTGGGACGCTGCGGTTGTCATTGTCGCTGCAGTCGCGGTCATGGCTTTGGTCTTCCGCGCCTTGTCTTGTAGAAGCCCGTACTCCGGTGGTGGCCCTTGTTGTCGGTGGCTTGTTCGCTGCTCCTGATTGGCGTCGGTATCTTCTCCGCGACGTGGGCTGGGTTCACGGCTTGACGGGGGCGTCCGGTACATGAACAAAGCAGCACCTCCACCAGATATCACGGAGTAGTGACGTGGCCGAAGACAGGAGACTTCGTGTTGGGATTTCATTGTTTATTTGGGCGAATCTGTGTCCGGTAAAAAGGAAAGTTCAATTACAGCAGCAGTCTTGCACAGATAGCAGTCTCGGACTGATAGCGGCGAACGGAGCGTCGGCCTTTGATCAACAACTCACAAGTGGCGAAGCGCGTCGGCATTTATACTCTTGCCATCGAATGTTCTAGCGTTATCACTGACGGTGGCGTAGGTTCCAGAACAATCTGTACTGTTCGCACGGTGGGCGTGATCTTATCGAAATGATCTACTACAGTCCGCAACCTTCTCGAAAACTGCAGGCGCGGTTTGCGCTGAGAATCGTGTGGTGTTCTGGGTCGATAACAAAAACTTGGGAAATAGAACGTGGCAATATGCATTACCCGTGAAGTGGCGTCCATAAAGTTACGGTTTAAATTTTTTGATGGCCCAAAACGAAAGTGAGCCAATCCTACTCAGCTATCGACTAGCTCTGTTCAGTAGTCAAGTGAGCATGGCTAGCATACGCAATAATTCTCTGTCGTGAGGTTTCATCACGCTGTAGCAGAACTGCACCGATGCCCTGGCCACTCGCATCTGGAGACATATAGGTGCATTCTCGCCGACGTTACACACAATGGGGTTGGATGTTGAAACATGCTTGAGCGCAAATGCACGCTCGCATAAATTGTTGCAAGTGAAGGCAGATCCGTTGTCAGCTGCTTGTGCAGTGGTGACGCTATGTTAGCAAAATGATCTTTGAAGCGGCAGAAGTAAAACACCAGGATCAGGAAACATCGTAGATGTTTTTGACTGTCGCACTGAGGAAAGTGTACCACCGCAGCAAGCTTCTGAGGCTCCAGCAAAACGCCATTTTTTCTGACAATGTGGCTCAACACCTTCATGTTCTTGTTGGCGAAAGAGCATTTCTTTGTGTTTAGATGAAACCTAGCACTGGAAAAACACGTCAAAACTCCGTTCAATTCATCAAGATGCTCAAAAAAGAAGTAACTGACGATGTCACCTAGGTAAGAGGGACAAGTTTTTCACCTAAGGCAGCGTAGAACTGTGTTTATCATGCGTTCAGGCATGGCAGGAAGAATACACAAACTTCCGATGGAGGCGGAAATGTTGTAGGTCCTTGTGCTCAGATTTGCGTGCACGTTAAAGAACCTCAGGTGGTCTAAACTTATGGAGCCTTTCACTATGGCGTCTCTCATGATCATGTGGTGGTTTTGGGACGTTAAACCCCACATAATAATGAAGGATACACAATCCAAAAGGCATGATGTTGAATTCTTGCCGCCCGTTTGGTATTGCAAAGGCAGTCTTTTTTTTGTACGCCTCGTGCATAAGTATTTGCCAATAACCAGACCATATATCGAGGCTGAATAAAAAGATCATCGCCCTCAGAGAGTCAAGTGTGTCGTCGATTTATAGCGATGGATACACGTCTTCACGCATGGTCTTATTAAGTGCTAAATAATCAACGCAGACTCACACTGAACCATCCTTCTTTCGGGCTAGCAGTAAATGTGATTATCAATATCTAGACGAAGGACGGATAACAATTCATTTGAACAAATCACTTACGTGGTCTTCGACGAATTCACACTCCATGGAAGACACTCCCTATGTGCGGCGGTGCACAATTGCCTTGTCTTCCGTTTCAATGCAATGCATGACAATGGAAATGTGACCCAGGAGCATTGAAGTGACAACAAAATGATGCGCTGTGTTTGTGAAATAGGCCGAAAAGATGTTTTTGTGCTGACTTGAGATTTGGATTTATTGTGGCTTCTAAAGCAGTCATTGTAGCATGCTCATCAGTACACGTGGAACAAGGTGGTGCTTCTCCGTAAAGAGGCATCAGAGAAAGTGGTTCGGTATCTGTAAAAGCAAAGCGCACTGATGCCGTGAGTCAGCGCAACAGGCAAAAAAGTAGTGTTAGCTGCAGTAACAAATGATATGCCATCACGAAAGCGCACCAAGCTAGGAGCAATGGTAAGCCCACCAGAGATGTAGAGCTAGGAACCCATCACTAGTAATGACCTTATCGTAAGTCAGAGTTAGAATGTGCTTATTAGCTGGAGGAATGAAACATTCATCAGCGGTGACGAAGTGCTGGCTATGAGCACTGTTATCAGATGAAGTCGCAGTATTGTTCATACGAACGACCCTCTGACGACAAGATATCACGGCTGAAGCTGAAGAGAGAAAGTCTCATCCTATAATGAGCGCATTAGTGCACGATGACAAAACGAGAATGTGTATGTGGTGAAGGATGCCTGAAATAAAAATGCCCCCACCTACTTGAAGGAAAGCATGAGGATATGCGAATGCATTGCGAAACGTCTATAACGGTGTTTCGCACATGAGTGCCCAGCGTTAAAAGAACAAGCTTTCTTTTTTACACCGTGCAGGACATAGGGCCATTCACCACCATACGTGGCGTTTTTCAGGCTGCGAGAAATGTGGTATGCGTCTCCAGCTATAGTAGCTAGGGACACGGTTAAACAATACTATGAAGTGAACAAAACAGACAGTGTTTTCGGCTTGGCCTTGGCGTTTCAATGCGTCGTCTCTAGCACACATTCCTGGATGTTCTTCAGGGGCACTCAGCCAGTGAACGGTCGACAGTGAGGCGTGAAGCGGTGGGAAAATAGGGCGCTGGAAGGAAAGGAACCGAACCGCGAGAGCGGTGAAGCAGTGCGCCTGCCCTCTCCTACGGTGTCTCGCTGCAGGATAAGCGCACACACCCAATCTGTTGCTGTGGGGGAGGGAGTGAGAACAGAGATAGAACACCTGCCGGCACATGGACACCATCGCAGACAACGCTGGATGTCTGGCATAGCCCAACTAATAAAAGATTGCTCATTTAAAATCATTTAAAACTCGTGCTTTGCGAACACGCGAGGGACAAATAAAAACCATATAAGTAGAGCGAAGAGAAGGGCCATCATCGGTGCCTTCACTTTTTGTAAACGGGAACAAAAGTCGACACGTATAACTGAGAGCTATGCACCTTTGTCCACCAGTTCGTTTACCCTCAACACAAACTGAAAGTATATTTCAGGCGCGTTCCGGAATATTTTTGATGCAGTCCGTAAAACACAGCTTTCCCTCCTGGAACTGCACTGTTTAGCTCTCCAGGCGATGATCAGATGCCGCGGTAGCCGGACGAAGGGAGGTTGAGGAAAAGCTTATGGTCGACGGGGAGCAATAGGGCTGCAGCTTTTGAGCAAGTGGCGAACGCAGTCATGCTTCGCCATCTAGCTGTCGCCGTGGCGGCACAGGGAGAGCACATCATCAATGTGCAGGTATGGGACTCGCCAGTGTGCTGGACACGCCACGCAAGCCTCCTTATGATTATTTCTGCAAGGACAGAACAGTTCGCAAATATCTGACGATGTTGCCGCTTTAAGGTAGGCCAGTCTGCGGTTTTGAGGTGTTGGTTGAAAAACCAAACCCCCGTCAGATAGAATGGCACGCGGGACAGCTTCGCAGAATCATGCCAATACATCAGCGCACTCACACGGTCGTACACCTCCAACCAGTCTTCAACGTCTGCAATGCAAAGGCCAACGAGTATCACGGAAATCTTTTAAAAAGTGGTGACAGCACAAGAAGGCATGCCCATGGGTACAGGTGTGGTGGGCGAGACTGTGTTGTTGCGCTCGTCTTGCGACACTACCGTGGGCTGATTGCGCTGACGGCGACCCGACTGGAGATCCAGGGGTGACTGAATATATAAACAGCGGAAACTAGAAATAGTTCCAAAAGCAATACTCACAGCGCAACTACGGAACCAAAAAGAACAAGGATGGGAAAGAGCACTGGACTTTAACAATTATTTATTAGTGAAGTGATAAACGTATAAAGGCGAAAAAAGAAGAGGATGGGTATGCGTAGGAGGGTACAGTTACCAATCACTAGAATAAATTATCAGCAATCCTCATGTCTCTCATTGATTGAGCTTGAACCAAATACACAGCCTAAATAGTATTGAGATACGCAATCTTTTTTTGACATAGTTCAATTATTGGGGAACTTACACACGTACCGTCAAACCGACTTTTGTGATGGGCTTCAATTATCTCACACGTGGCCAGCGAGTAGTGCTTGCCCATCTTCTCGGAACGCTCGAAGAGAGAGGCACGCAGCCACAGTCTCGGAAGTGGAACCCAAGGTGTCTTTGAGCCGCATTGTGCACATAAAAATTTTGTTCTCCTAAACAGTCAATCAAGCACCTTCCGTTTTTTTTCTGTGTATATTGTCGCGGGTTAAAATTACAGGGGGTTCTTTTAAAAACACGGACAGTGGAACTTGTATAATGCTCTCAGAGAAGGCCGCTAAGATTGTCGTCTTCTTCACTCGCCTGCGCTGCGCCTCTCGAGCAAATTCGCGTTCTTCGTTGTCGTCGCTATCTCGCCGCTAAATGCAGCTATTCACGCGGCATTACCCACCCGCCAGAGTGAGCGTCGTCCCGATGCTCAACAGGTAGAGATGCGGCCAGCGGGTGTTAACATCCCTGAGAGTGGTAAAGTTTCTTGCGGACCATGTGCACCGTCTCAGGCAGATGCTGACGACGTTTCGAACAGGAGGAGGCGTCGGGCACGAGTTCGTACGTCACGTCGCTAAGATGGCGCAAAACCTTGTAGGGTCCGAAGTATCGGCGTAGGAGTTTCTCAGAAAGGCCTCGTCGTCGTACAGGAAACTAAACCTAGACTCTATTTCTTGGTTGATAAATGACGAATCGATGGCGAAGGTTGTACCGTTGGACGTCAAGTTGCTGCTTGTTCATTATTCTGATGCGGGCAAGCTGTCTTGCTTCCTCGGCGTGCTCAGTGAAGTCTGCGGCGTCTGTCTCTGAATCATTGCAATCATGGCGTCAAGCAGTGTAGTAATTTCTCTGCCATGAATTAGTGCGAACGGCGTCATTTTTGTTGTTTCCCGGCGCACCGTATTATACGCGAATGTGATGTACGGCAATATACGGTCCCAATTCTTGTGTTCTACGTCGACGTACATGCAAAGCATGTCAGCGATTGTCTTGTTAAGTTGTTCTGTAAGCCCATTCGTTTGTGGGTTGTAAGCTGTCGTTTTCCTATGCGCTGTGCCACTGAGCGTAAGCACTGTGCGCAAAAGCTCGGCTGTAAACGCGCCTCTTTGTCTCTTATGAAGATTGCTGGAGCACCATGTCTCAGGACAATGTTCTCAATGAACAACTGGGCCACTTCAGCTGCAGTGCCACTCGCGATTGCCTTGGTCTTCGCGTATCGGGTGAGGTAGTCCGTCGCCACTATAACCCATTTGTTGCCGCTGTCCGATGTTGAGAATGCGCCCAGCAGATCCATTCCGATTTGAGAAAACGGAGTTTCCGACACGAGCACAGGATGTGATAGCCCAGTGGGTTTGACAGGTGGTACCTTGCGCCGCTGACAGTCACTGCATGTTCGGACGTAATGTTTCACCTCTGTTGTGATTCTGCGCCAGTAATATTTTTCTTTATTGCGTGTCAGTGTTCTTGTAAAACCGAGGTGGCCCGCAGTGGCTTCATCATGGCAGACTTGTAAAATTTCGCTGCGAAGAGCTCCAGGAACTACCAGCAGATAGCTTCTACCTGTTGAGGAAAAATTCGTTTTGTACAGAATTCTGTCCCGTAAACAGAATGACGATAACTTCTTTGAAAACACTCTTGGTGCATTGGCGGCTCGTCCGTTCAAGAATTCTATAGGCGAGTTGAGCTCCCGATCATCTTGTTGTTTCCCAGAAATGATAGCTGCATCAACAACTCACAAAAAACCTGTGAATTCATCATCCTCTATAGCCGGTAATTGAATTGGTGACCTTGACAAGCAGTCGGCGTCTAGGTGTTGCCTTCCGGACTTGTAAACTGCGGCCATGTCGTACTCTTGGACCCGTAAGCTCCATCGTCATAAACCTACAGATGGGTCTTTCATGTTGGTCAACCAACAAAGAGAGTGGTGGTCGCTTGCGACTTGAAAAGCGCGGCCATATAAGTACGGGCGGAACTTCGCAACTGCCTAAACAACAGCCAGACACTCCTTCTCTGTTGTCGAGTAGTTGGACTCGGCGCGTGTCAACGTTCTGCTAGCGTAGGCAACCACTCTCTCCACACCATCTTGGCATTGGACAAGAACAGCACCTAGGCCCACATTGCTAGCGCTGTATGGATGGCTGTTGGTGCATTCTTGTCGAAGTGAGTGAGGACAGGTGGAGTTTGTAGACGCTCTCACAGCTCGTTGAACGAAGCTTGTTGCTCTTCACCCCATACAAATGCAACGTCTTCCTTTGTAAGGCAGATGAGTGGAAAGGCGATGTGTGCAAAGTCTGCTATAAATCGTTGGTAGTAGGCGCAGAGACCCAGAAAACGCCTGACCACCTTCTTATCAACAGGCCTTGCGAACTTTGCGACGGCTGCTGTTTTATTTGGGTCAGGCCTCACACCTTCGTGACTAATCACTTGTCCCAGGGACTGGAGTTCTTCGCAGCCAAAGCGGCATTTGTCCGGTTTGAGTGTGAGTCTAGCGGACCGTATGGCTTGAAGGACTGACAGTAGCCGCGTTAGATGCTCTTCAAACGTGGCCGAAAAAAACGATCACGTCGTCGACGTACACAAGGCATGTTTTTTATTTCAGGCCGGACAAAATGGTATCTATTAGTCTCTGAAACGCGGCTGGGGCTGAGCATAGACCGAAAGAGAGGACTTTGAATCCATAAAGCCCGTCTGGCGTCACGAAGATGGTTTTTTCTCGGTCGCGCTCATCTACTTCTTTTTGCCAGTATCCGCTTTTAAGGTCCATTGAAGAAAAGTAGCGCGCATGCCGTAGCCTGTTCAAAGAGTCATCAATCCGTGGTAATAGATAATTGTCTTTTTTTAACATGTTTCAGCTTACAATAATCAATGCAGAAACGCAGGCTGCCATCTTTCTTTTTCACGAGTACCACTGGCGATGCCCAAGGGCTCTTTGATGGTTGGATTACATCATCTTCTGGCATCTTCTTGATTGACTTGCTGCTGGAATACCCCACGTTCTTTCTGAGCGATGCGATATGGGTTCTGTCGAATCAATCTTGCTGTGACTCCCATATGATGCGATGCCTAGTCAGAGGCGTTCGACCCACTCGTGATATCGATGAGAAACACTCTTTGAACTAGTCGAGCAGCTCCATAAGACGGCATTTTTCAGTCGGTGTTAGACTCGGACCGATATCGACTGGTGGTGTATGTGGAGGTGATTGAGCTGTGGCTTCCCCTTGCATTATAAGACAGTCGATAGAGTAGTCGAGCTCTTCGAGGTACGCCACAGCCGTGCCTTTGCCGATGTGCCGGCGCTCATTCGTGAACGTGGTCAGAAGCACCTCTGCGCACCCATCCACTAAGCTGACAATGCCGTGAGTGATGGCGATGCCTTGGCGAAAAAGAAGGGCAATGATGCGTTCGGCTATGGCATCTTCATTAGAGTGCACGCCGCAACACACGGAAGCAAGACTACATCACAGTGGTGGCACGCAGACGTCGTCGTCGACCACACATTTCTAGTATCATAGGTTTGCAGCACTCCGGTAGGTTCAGAAACGTGGCTACAAAAGCCACATTCTCAATGGTGAGTATTGCTGTACATATTCCCGTGGGAGTCATTATCTGGCCTCCAGCATTTCGGATATAAGGGCCCGTTCATTCCATCCTGACTTTCTTGAGTTTGTCTGCCAATCGTTCACTCATTATGGAGATGTCTGCACCCATATCGACTAAGGCCGTCCCTTCAACGCCGTCAATCGTCACAGCGTGGTCAGCAGTCACAGTTTTCTCGGCGGATTCTTCATCGTCGTCTCTCACGTGTTTCGGCAGCAGTGGGGGATTTTCGCCTATTCGACGGCTTGCAACCTCCCCCCCCCCCCCCGAAGTCACTGCTTTCAGTTTCCCGCCATGGGCTGGGAGACCCACCTTTGACGGCGTCAGCGAAACTACGGCGGCTTGGTGAACCAAAGCGAGCCGGGGATGAGCACGTCCGGAAGGTAGAAGAGCCTTCCCACCTGCCAGCCTGGTCGTCGTCGATGGGGGCACGGCTTTCGTCGAACTGTCGGGGCGTAGCTATACGTGCACTACCGCGGTATTCAGCTCAGCGATGTGGGCAAAAACGGTAAATCTGCCCTGGTTCTTCACAGTTGTAGCAGAGTGGTCGGCGATCCGCAGTGCGCCATATGTCGGTCTTCTGCATATAGGGTCGCCTGAAAGAATCCTGCTGAGTGCAGGCTGCCACAGGATACGGTTCGAGGTACTGCGGCGCTGGCATAGACGTGGGTCGACGAACAGCGTCTGCATAGCTGTATCCGTTAGGCTGGTAGGATACTTTGGAGCCAATGGACGACACACAGCGCCTGCATAAGTACACGAGTTTGGATGGTGCGGTGGAGCGGAATATTGCTGAGCAGAGGCAAACGCTTGTCAGAGTTTATGGCGAACGACTTCAGCGACAGAAGCTACCGTGGACTCCTTCGGCGGGGGTGCCTGTGACTGCACTGTGTATTTTGCGTTCTCCTTCGCGATATCCTCCCGCACAATCTGTCTAATCAGGTGGCGTAGAGAAAGCTCGTCACTTCCGGCAAGTGCGGCGGGGCCTGCAGCTGCGCTGTAGCCGGGCGATCAGACTGTCGGTACCATTGCTGCAGCGCACGCTCTACTGCGGTTGGCTCCCTGGTGAACTCGTCCACTGTTGTTGGCGGATTGCGCACAAGACCAACAATTAGCTGCTCTTTGACGCCCCTCATGAGATGGCTTAGCTTTTGAGCCTCGGGCATGTTGGGGTCCACGCGGTGGCACAGACGCACCCTATCCTCAGTAAACACGGCGATGCTTTCATGCCGCTGTTGGGTGCATCCTTCAAGAAGGCGTTGTGCGTTTTCGCGTCGGTCCTCATTACCAAAGGTGTCAAGAAACCGACGATGAAACTCCTCCCATATCATAAATGTTGCCTCCCGATTTATAAAACATGTCTTCGTGCCGCCTTCAAAGGCGAAGTATACGTGGAAGAACTTTCCATCATGACTCCAGTAGTTCGATTTAGCTACCCGTTCAAACTGCTCAAGCCAGTCTTGCACATCTTCTTTCGGCCCGCCATGAAATGGTTCAGGAATGCGCATATTCTGGACCGTCACCTGTGCAGGACTCCTTGCCATTTCTCGAGTAGGGGTGGCTGTCCGAAGTGTTGCTCCCTCTAAAAGGCCGAATGCTGGTACAATACGTTGAAGGCGACGACTTGAACGGTCCACAGGCGTCTCCACGCGTGGCTGTCTCGTAGGGCTGGACTCCAGGCTTCTCACAGGGGTGCTGATCATGAGGTGGTAGTACCCAGCTCCTCCACCAGTGTCGTAGGTTATAAATTACAGGGGGTTTATTTAAAAACACGGACAGTATAACTTGTAGAGACGCTCTCATAGAAGGCCGCTAAAATTATCGTCTTCTTCACTCGCCTGCGCTGCGCCTCTCGAACAAATCCGCTTTCTTCGTTGTCGTCGCTATCTCGCCGCTAAATGCAGCTATGCACGCGGCAATATCTTATCGCAGGATGGCGGAATAACATATACGACACCAATACCACAACCTACAAGGTGCGTTCTGTGTTTCACAGAGCATCTCAGTCCATTTTCAGCTGGACGATTCACTAACTTACATAGCTGTGACAGCTTTTTCAGGGCGGAAAACGCAACAGTATTACCAGAGCGCTTTCTGATTTTTTCAGCCTATGCGAGACGTTGTGCAGATAGGGGACTGCGACACATTTCCTAAAAACTGACGCATTTTGAGGCAGAGATCGTTCTCCTTAGTTGGTTATTTGCTTCAAAAGCTTTCCCGCAACAGAAATAATCAAGAGGTTCAAGTAACCAGCGCTTAAAAGGTCCTCGACCTGTGATTTGAAACTGCGTTCTATTGAGTGGGGACAACACTTCTTAAGACCGTTTAAAGACAAACATTAGACAGTTATCGTACACCGGGCTTACCGAGCGTACCGTGATAGCGTGATCGAAGTGCGCGTGCGCAGATATGTTCGTTACCCGAACCGCTTACCGTATGCGCGCAATTTTTCATATTTAACGTTACCGTGATCGCTTAGGTGTACGTAGTGTATGTAGAACATGGCGGTGCTCTCGGACGCCCGCTTCAAAGTGATTTTGGCGTAGTTGTTGAAATAGTCACTTTGTTCGCAGCAAACGACTGTTTAAGGTGGTTTCGCTTTCTTTCAGTTAGATTCGATGACCGAGCACATACGTTGGCGTAGTTTTTGAGATAGCTTCCTATTTTGAACGCATCTAGGCGTAACTTCAAGATCAATGAAAACAAATCGACATCATAAATGTTTTCGCGTTTTGGTTCATATTCACCCACTTTATTGATCCCTAAACTAAACTTGTAAGAATGCTTCGCGTGGCGTCTTAGGCAAGCACTCTCGCTTTATTTTCCTTTTCATTGTTCTTTAATTTATTACCTAGTTGATAGGTGGCACCATCGTCCCAGCTGTGGCACAGAAACTCCGTAAACGCTATCCCGCTAAACTATAAGGTGCTGTTCACAACTAACGTTTGCTGCACGGTAACGCCATTCGCTTAACCTCCGCTATCAAACTAACAGTATACTATAACTTTATATTGTTGATACCTCTTTTCACCAGTATTGAATGAGCTGAGTGGAAATGTTAAAAGTGTTTACTACTTCTCGGTGAGAACAGCCAGCATAAAGGATTCCTCCGAACACAAAATGTTAGCTGTAGGAACTTGATGAAATCTCCAGACGGTACCCTATAAGTAACTTCCAGTCGATGGAAAAGCTTCTTAAACAAACCCAGACGAATTAGCACGACAATTTCGAAAACTGATTCCAAACAATCAACAAATACAATGGAAGTATCTACAAACATTCAGATATTGATAAGAGACAAGTCGATGTCTTTTTGAATGCAGCGATTCTTACGTGCGAGAAAGATGTCACTCAAGACTTGTGCCAAACCAGAACCTATGCAGACGCCACTTTTATTGCGATAACAAAAATTTATTGAGTGATATCTGGGGTTGATTGATATGTGGTGTTTAACGTCCCAAAACCACCATATGATTATTTGAGACGCCGTAGTGAAGGGCTTCGGAAATTTCGACCACCTGGGGTTCTTTAACGTGCACCCAAATCTGAGCACACGGGCCTACAACATTTCCTCCTCCATCGGAAATGCTGCCGCCGCAGCCGGGATTCGATCCCGCGACTTGCGGGTCAGCAGCCGAGTACCTTAGCCACTAGACCAACGCGGCGGGGCGATATGTGGGGTTCGACGCCCCATAACCGCCATATGATTATGAGAGACGCCTTAGTGGAGAGCTCTGGAAATTTTGACCACCTGGGGTCCTTTAACGTGCACCCAAATCTGAGCACGTGGGCCTACAACATTTCCTACTCCATTGTAAGTGCAGTCGCAGCCGGGATTTGATCCCGGGATCTGGCGACAACACTCTTGCCTGAATTTCGCCGCTGGCATCGGCGTTGCCATCACTCACCGTATATGTACACGTATTACCATATATATCAAAACGCAAGAGAGAAAACAATCCAGAAAACGCCTCCGGGGAACAGAATCAAGCGTGGGACCTCTGCATCGTGAATGTGAGGCGTTAACCACTGGGCCACCAAGAGGCACTTCGCTCAACTTGAAACGGCAAGCTATTTATACCACTTACCGCTGTTGGCGGGCATCTAGAGATTCGGGGGGAAGGAACTATCGCGTTTTCAGCATTCACGGCAAGATGGCGCGATGAGCGCGCGAAAACTCTCATCTCTCACGCGTGCTTTGAACCGTGGAGAAAAGGAAAGTGGAAGATCTCTCACGTGCCCATATCTCCCGTTGGTGAGGATCATACGTTTTGGCTGGTGCTTGGCTTGCACTGGAACTATTCTGTTGTAGTTACGGGGCGCACCAAGGTAACTGCAGTCGTTCCGCGGCCACCGTTTGCGAAAAGGCGTGTGTTTTAGACGCGGCGAAGTTACAACTAAAACGCTTATACGCGTTCATCTGGGGCCGTATTCACAAAACTCACTTATGAGCATCTTTTTGCGCAAAAGAAATTTTGTAGCGTAAGGAGATTCATGATGCGAAAAAAAGTCGTAAGAGGTCAATGTTTTCACAGCGGCCGCTGCAATAAAGTGCGGTGCTACTGCTGAGGAACATGTCAGCGATGGTGATGCAGTTGCTATATTTGCTTACGTCACTGAAAAATGCCCCTACCTAGATTCACGAAGCAAAATTGTGCGTAAGAACAGTGTGGCTATTTAAAAGTCTTAGGTGTGGTCCGGACAACTCTTAAGAACAATATGGCTACTTAGAACCTGTCATCGCAGCGGTATAATTTGGTGCCCTGGCTGGTTTAAAGTTGATTCATGCCCATGTAAGCTTGCCTGATGGCTTCTGGTGCGTTTGTATATATTTCGGCGCTATGAGTTGTGTGTGTTCTTTGCCTGGTACGCAGTGGATGGTATTGACAACCGCTGTAGACCAATAAGTTTGGTGTCGTAGTAACTGAAAATATTATTGGGCGTAAGTAGCGCAAAATTATGCATATAAAGATTTATGGTTTGATGAAAGCCAGTGTGCTACGTGAATCGTCGGTGAATACAAACGTGGCAGGGCATATAATCAACCTTATTTGTTATATTTTTGTGTTGCGCCCCACCTCATCCAATTGAAAGTACAACTCGAGATTCTTGCCTCATTGGTGGGAATTGCCACCAAAGTTATTAATGGGAGAACATTCCTTGCACGCTATCTGAAATAAAGGTAAGCGGAACTTTTCAGTTAGCGGTTCATAGAACCTATTTTGTGGTTGTGCTCTAGTGTACTTTGCTTAGCTCTAATAGTACAATGGGCACTATCTCTGAAATACAGCTGTCGATACCCTTTTGGATGATCTGTAATGGGCGCGAACTTTGTAATCCTAAGCGTACTAGGGGTGTGCGTGATTACGCAAGAAGTAACAAACAGATCAAGCGTTTCCGCCTTCACTGTTCCGAAACAGATATGGGCCGTGATAATATAGCAAGCAGTCGGGATAAAATGACCCTAGTAAATTTCAATGGCGCTGCATTTGTGCAAACCCTCATGACTCTGGAGCAAACCTTAGCAGAATTCGTCGCTGCGATAATTACCAGCCGTCTAACTTGGCGCAAGAATATCGTTCAAAGATAGATCGATTTACTGTTTAGCATTTTGTGTGACGCAGAAACCATTTGACCTGAAAATATTTGCGTCGCAAAGGCTGAACCCCCGTCACATGCTCTGGTCAAAGCAGACGACGAACGCGAGCAGACGACGGCTTGGCCGACAGGCGCAGCTTGTGATTGGTTGTGAAGGAATACTCTCAACATCAGCTCATTCAATGACATTGACGAAACACTTCTTTCACCAATAAGCGCTGTCGTGTTCATCATATCTTTCTCCTCGCACATAGGAGTAAATTTCGTCTCATCGAGAAAAATTCGCAAGCTTTTTTTTAACAGCTCACTTACGTTCTTACATGCTGCACAGTACTCGAAAACAACAAGACGTCGTAAACAGTGTAGGTGTGTTGCTGCCGAATTTAACAAACGCTTCTAGCATGAGTTCTTTCGGCGTTTGAAAGAATGCGTTGTGATTGCGCCTGCTCTTTCGGTGCGTGTAAGCAGTGTGAAAGCTGCAGCAGTGTCATGGTGTACAGTTGAAGCGCAGCGAAGCCTGTGCGTTGATGTGTTTATTAAAAGGAGATCGTCGCCGGTGTATCAACGGCAAATAGCACTCGAGCAGCTTTCAATGTGTGTTGTGTAGCAGTAACAGTTCGTTCGCTACACTTTCCAGTCTCTCAGTAGGGTGCTCTGTGACATTTCGGATAGACAACGTTTTGTCACGTTACTTCAGTGACCCCAAGTACATACGGAAACGTATAAACTACGCGCTGTGTTTGGTATAGCTTCACCACTAGTTCGCCCGTACGCTTCCGTTTCCGTGTGAGTAGTCAAGTGTCGGGGAGTGAAATCATATTTGTTGTGAACAGTGGTGCTGTGTTGACGTTTCCAAGACTCGTTAGGATGCTGTGATCGTGTGACCGAAAATTGAAAGACAGCGTTGATAACTTTGTTGCCCTGCGCAATCGCGGCGGTTGGGCTTGGCCTTTTTGTTGGTAACTCTTCACTTCTCCTTTTAGGGGCGAAGCTCCTTATAGCGGCACCCGTTCGTCTTTCGTAGTCTTAGTCAAAGTGTGTAACCAGTCTTACATTTTGACCTCCAAGGTGGTGCCGGTGAGAGATTTCTTCTGTGCGTTGTTGAACTATAAAAAATTTGCAGCGTGCGCGTTAAATAGAGGCCGAATTTTTCTGTCTCTCATTTCCCATTAGCAGCCATCGGTATGTACATTGAGCACTTTGTGCCAGGAAAAAGTTCCTATGTTATACTCGCTGGGCGTAACCTTCTAGCTTTTAGAAAGGTATAGTGAATGTTCGGCCGCAGTGCCACGAATACAGCGAAGTAGTATATACCATAATTTCAAGGTGGTTAAAGGTGGTATGTAGACACGAAGTGCAAGCCGTAAGAAAGTGTGCGTGTGCCTCCTCTCGTTCCGTCCTTAGAATTTCCGCTAGATGGCGGTGCTTCTATATAGGAAATATATGATGAAAAGATGCGAGATTTAGTTACTTGGAGTGTTGAATAGATGGCTGCACGGACAATTGGACGCAAGGACGGACGCAGGGACGGGCGCACTGATAGATGTGCGGACGCACGAAGAGACGCACGCACGAACGGGCGACTGGACGCATGGATGGTCACACAACCGGACGATTGGACGGACCGAACCGAGCACAAACGGACGGATGGATGCTTCACACCACTCTCCATCATTCACCCCGTGGATATGCAGCCATTTTTGTGATTATCATAGTCTGAGCGCCGTGATGTGACGAACCGAAGCTGCGAGATGCTACAATCTGTTGTGGATTGTGTTACCTTGGCAGCGCGCCTACGCTGTTTTACGGTAATAATTTTAGAGTTATTTGTGCCACTGAGAGGCCGTGGACGTCATGCTTCCTCCGACCCTCCGAAAGAGCAAATATTTCAGCGGTACCTTGCTTTGGATGAAGTTGTAGGCCAGTACCGGCTAACTGCAGGTCTCCGAATTCGTGTCGCCATCGTTTTGCACGGCACTAAGGCCTTGACAAGAGCCGCTCATGGCCAGTTCTTACAATATATCAATGGACGTGCATGCCTTCATTTCTAGTATCAGCAGCTTCCAGTGTGCAGATGTTCTTTGCCTGTTGGCCCTAGGGTGCTCTTGGCTCCTGATGGCACTGACGGCTACTAAATTTAGCGTTGGGTGAGTCAACCTCGCAGAACTAAATTTATTACTATTCACGCAGTATTATAACGTGTGAACGTTTTTAAGCCCAGCAGATGTAATCTTTCCCTATGTTAGGATTGAGCATGAAAAATTTACTTATATTGTTATATACATGCGTATAATATAGAGAGGCGTGCAAATACATAAGCAGTTTTTTGTGATTCGATAAAAGTCAGCTCTTGTTTGATATTTAGGACGGCCCTGTCTATTTACCTTGTTTGATAGTTGGAAAGTTCATGTGAATTTATTTTCCAGGCGCCAGGCTGCATCGGAGGAATTCTTGTTATTTTGAAAAATTAGTTTCATAGACGATTACCACTGTGGTAGCACTATACTTCACTGGTACATATATATTGCGGTACTTAAATTCATATAAGGCTTCAGTTTGTTTCAAAGTGATTATAGCAAGTTTTGTCACTTTGACAAAGTGATAGCTTCGTTAAATAAGTAGTTGAAGTGAGTCCTTTTAATGCTTGTTTTTAAATATTTCGTTTCGGCTTTTCACAGATCGCAGAGTTCTGTTTTTTAAGGTCCTGTGATGGATCAGTTTGCGCGCACTCGCACTTAAAGCCCCATTATGACCTAAAGCACCTGTACAAAATTGGAAGGACACCTGCTACCTAAATGTGCAAATATATGTCACTGCTGGACCTGTTATCATTCAGCGGACCAGGAATGGCCTGGGATCATGCATGGCAGCATCATACGGAATGACTGCGATCTGCTTGGGAGTTTCGAGGGCACAAAACTACGCAATTGCTAGTTGCGAGGTAAGTATTTATACATATGATTAAGTAAACACCACTCACTGTGCACAAATTGAAAACCCAAGCATCGTTGCTTGCAGTGGATACCTGTAATATTCTAACACATATTGCTTATTGAACAATATTAGAACTAAATTGCAATATAATGAAAACTTCCAAAAGTTGAAAGCCAGCAGCTTATGAATGAAACCTCCATCATCTGAGGCTTAAAGGGCCGTAATTTTGAACGCGCAGAAATACTTTGATTCCTTATTGAGCTCTCGAGCTTGTGACTCAATTTGTGGATCAAGTGTTCTGGAAGGAAATAGCAAGTGGGTGAATCCTACCTCGCTGTTCACAATTTGCAAAGAGAAGAACCCATTGAACAAGCCTTAGACGTCATAGGGCCAGTAGCTGCATCTTTTACTCGATGCAGCTTTTTCTCTCTTAGTAGGGTGGCATGTTGTGTTTCAGCCAAACGTGTTGACCACGATTTCATAGTGATCAATTTTTTTCCAGAAATCGTACCTGACCTAACCATGCATTGTTGATCTATAAAGGTAACGCTCAGTGTGCCTCAATGCCATGGTTCCATATCTCCCCGTCTGTGGCTAGCCTACTTCAGCAGCAGTGCCATACAGCCAGCATACATAAGCGCCAAGACACGGAGCGCTCCATTGGTGTTTTGTGCAGGACACAGCATATCTATTCGGCAAGACACTGATATAAATAATAATGCTGAGTGTTGGCGAAACCTGTAGAAGCCCGTTATATTTGTTGAGTATGATTATTTCTCCCGGTGAAATACATTTTAAAGGTTTTCTTCGTTGGGAATAATAGATGTGAGCAACAAGCACACTTATAATCCACAATTTCTTTGTGTGTTCTAAAGTGCCCATTTGCTCCTGTACGATGTATGGTGAGCTGGCTATGTTAAACAGCCTTAAATTTATGAACATTAGCTCTTGTCGTGAAACGCAGTCTAACTTGTGTTTTCTTGTGAACTCATTTGTGATCTGCTTCTCGTACCTAGTGTGAAGTCGAAAGAAAAGAAACTTTATTGGCTTGTTATGCCTGGCAAAAGTTTCATGCCTTTATCTATGACATTGTAGTTTTGCTCTTGTATCATTTTAAGTATATTTTCAGTCTTCAGCGTTTGTGTGTATGTTGAGACTGTTTCTTTTTATTATTTCTGCATACTTGTCATCGGCTTCTGAAAATACGTCATCTGTATATATGAGCAGATATTTAACAACTGTAAAATTTAGCATGTAGCACTGTTTTAACGATAATCTGTATTTTTCCAAGTTCCAGCAGTAACGAAGGATCCGGTGTTATGTGGTCATGTACAGTGTATCAAGAACAGACCACAGAAGACCAACAAGTAGAAAGGGACTGTCAAGGACTGTTCTCCTGCTCAATGTTTACGACAGCAGAAAGAGCACATTGTGATGTCAGAAGCAGTTAGAATCGTATACGTAGGTACATTCTCTGCAGCTGCATTTTAGCTTCTTAGCAGTACATTATTCAACAGTTACTTTTCATGCATTCCAAATTATTTAAATTTTGCATGGAAGATACCAAAATATGACACTAATTTAAAGGCTTCTGTAGTGTTAGAGGGCAATTTTGAGCTAAAAATTTACCATAAATGTTAATTAAAGTGCCTGCATGTCTCTGCATTTAACTGCCATAAATAACAGCATCCATTGTCGGCAATGATAACTGTGTTTGTATTTTTTGTGGTACAAGAAGTAAAGCCATGAATGCGGTAATCTTGTCCTTAGTCAAATAATTCTTCAGTATACGCTCATTTGTAGAGCACCACAGAGACAATGTGTGTATAAGCTCTGGGAAGTAAATCTATGTGGATTATGTTATTTGGAAGGAAGAGGATAATCACTATTCCTAGTATATCTAACAGTAGATTTTGGTGCTTGTGTATTGTTATCCCATGCCTGTTCATTCTTCAACAGTCTACCTCTCTGTTTCTAGTGTTTAATTGTAACTTTGTTTAATGTATACTTTGCTCAGATAGGTTTGTTCATAATGTAATTGTGTACTCTGCAAGTGACTTATCATATATGCTGTTTTACTCAGACAAGAAATAAAAGTATTTATTTTATTTCTTATGTAGCTATAGCATGCATTTACTTATCTTTTTTCTAGGTGCCTGTACAAGTGTTTACCCCTAAAAAGTTACTGGTATACTCTAATATTGAAGCTGGCATCTTAAAATAGTTTGTTATTGGAAGTAACAATGTGTTTATATCCAATATTACTATTCTCTGATGAGCTCTGAACACTCTAAAAAAATGTATTTACATTTTTTAACTGTTTCAAGGTAAATTTTCTTATGTTCTTTTATTGTGGTCCCTGTTTCAAGCAAATGGCACTTGATTACATTGTAGTGGCATACTACTAGTTGTGGTTTTACGCATAGGTGCTGAGCAACATTGCAGTTTAAGCCAGCAGCAAAACATATATGCAGTGCACTGGAGCATCACCTCACATACTTAGCGTAGAGTCTTTGCCCACTAGTGAACTCAGTTTTTTTTTTCGAACAAACAGACAGCTGTATGGGAACTGTGCTAAACTGCAAAGTTTGAAGCCATTTTGAGGAGCGTTTTAGAAAACAAAATGGGGTCTATAGTTTTCAATATAAACACTTTTTGCACGGAGGAGCTTAGTAGCATTGAATTGTATTATTCACGCACTAGGGTCTAGAATTGGTTAGCACTGTGCCGCCTTTTCAATCCTAACACGATTTTTTACGGTGTTGTGAATGAGCTGAGCTGTGTGAATAAAAAGAGTAATATTGCAGACATGTACCAAATTATGATGCACAGCCCTTTTCTTTAGCATGCCATTGTCACGGGCTTTTTCTTGTGTTTCTTATACGAATCGCTTGACACTTAGCAGCAGCAGAAACAACGCATCAAGCTTTCTGAAGATGGTTCGAGAAATACTGGGTTCAGACATAACAGTTCTTGGGAATTCTTATAGGAAGTTACTTTCTGTATATTCAAAATGAATATATTAGAATTGTTGTTCTAGAGCCATACATCTTAGTGTTTGCACGTCAGTGTATGTATGTATGTATGTATGTATGTATGTATGTATGTATGTATGTATGTATGTATGTATGTATGTATGTATGTATGTATGTATTGTATGTATGAACCCAATAAACCAAGTTTGTCTTAAGACAAACTTGGTTTATTGGGTTCGTTGAGTCGACTAGTCAAGCAGCAGCTCAGACAGATCGTCTTTGTCTTCTTCCACTCCCAGATCTCACCCAAGCATATCAGGTGGCATAAGTCCCCCCTTTGAAAGCATCGACTCGATGCTCGTAACGAAAAAAAAAATGAAGGCATATACACGCAGATACAGAGAACCAAAGGAGGGAGAGTGCCAGTACTCGCAGCCCAAATGAGGAAATTGCGCCAATGCTTGCGCCAAGCGCAAAAACAAAAGGCATAAAAACACAGGAGAACACGAACAGCAGCAGCAGCAGCACAATGTCACGGCTTGTCGCAACGCGTGAACCACAAGGGCTACTGTGTGAAGTACGGCTTCAGCCTAACGACATGCACGGTTTCGGGCCGAAGCTGTCGACGAGAAGACGCTGCGCCGTCCGGAAATACCTCGTAGGTAAGATCGGTGACACGTCTAAGAACCTTGTACGGTCCAAAATAACGGCTTAGGAGTTTTTCGGATAAGCCTGGTCGCCGGACAGGGGTCCATACCCACACTCGGTCCCCAGGGTGGTAGGTGACGTTTCGATGGCGGAGGTTGTAACGTCGTGCGTCTTCATCTTGTTGGCGACTGGTGTTTATGCGAGCTAGCTGACGAGCTTCTTCGGCGTATTGAGTGTATTCCTCAGCGTCTGGAGCGATTTCATTGCTTAGGTCACATGGAAGCATAGCATCGAGCATGGTTCGCACGTTGCGTCCGTAAACGAGTCGGAAAGGCGGAAATCGCGTTGTTTCTTGCGTTGCCGTATTGTATGCAAACGTGATGTACGGAAGAATTTCGTCCCAGGTTTTGTGTTGTACGTCAACGTACATTGACAGCATGTCCGCTATGGTCTTGTTAAGCCTCTCTGTCAGTCCATTCGATTGCGGGTGATAAGCCGTCGTTTTTCGATGAGTTGTGCAGCTCAATTTAAAAATGTCCTCCATCATTCGTGCTGTAAATGACGTCCCTCTGTCCGTAATCACGCATGACGGGGCACCATGCCGTAGGACGATTTGGTGCACGAAGAACTGCGCGACTTCAGAGGATGTGCCACGGGGTAACGCTTTTGTTTCAGCATACCGAGTGAGATAATCTGTCGCAACTATAATCCATTTGTTCCCAGAGGACGACAAAGGGAAGGGTCCAAGAAGGTCCATTCCCACGAGGTCAAACGGTGTCTGTGGTGGTGCGATCGGCTGGAGCAGGCCTGCGGGTCTCACAGGCGGAGTCTTGCGACGCTGGCACTCACGGCAGCCTTTCACGTATCGATGTACACTTGTTGATAGTCGTGGCCAGTAATACTGTTGGCGAACTCTGGCGAGAGTTCGCGAATAGCCCAAATGTCCTGACGTGGGCTCGTCGTGGCACGCAAGGAGGATCTCGTCCCGCATTTCGGTAGGAACAACGAGTAGGAAGGCTTTGTCGCTACCACGGGCGTTTTTCTTGTAAAGAATACCTCTTCTTAGACAAAAAGAGGACAGTTCGCGAGCAATGTGTCGAGGGACCTGAGAGTTCCGGCCTTCCAGGGAATCAATAATTGCGCGTAATTCGTCGTCTGCCCGCTGTTTTGACATAAATTCGGAATCGCTGACGGCTCCGAGAAAGGCATCTTCATCCTCGGATCCCCTGACAGCGTGCCCCACAGGCGCTCGAGAAAGCGCGTCGGCATCTTCATGTTTGCGCCCTGACCTGTACACAATCGTAATATCGAACTCCTGCAAACGCAAACTCCACCGAGCGAGACGGCCGGATGGATCTCTGAGATTTGCCAGCCAGCAGAGCGAGTGGTGGTCAGTCACCACTTTGAAGGGACGACCGTAGAGGTAAGGCCTAAACTTGGTCGTCGCCCACACGACTGCGAGGCATTCTTTTTCCGATGTAGAATAGTTGGTCTCGGCTCGAGAAAGAGTACGACTGGCGTAAGCTATTACATGCTCAACGCCACCGTGTCGTTTGTACAAGGACAGCGCCAAGTCCGACGTTGTTAGCATCTGTATGAATATGTGTAGCAGCGTCCTCATCAAAATGGGCAAGAACAGGGGCTGTTTGCATTCTCCGCCGTAGCTCTGTGAACGCTGCATCTTGTTCTGCGCTCCAAGTAAAAGGCACGTCATCCCGAGTGAGTCGCGTAAGAGGTTCAGCTATCTTCGAGAAGTTGGCGATAAATCGGCGATAATACGCGCACAAGCCGAGGAAACGGCGTACTGCTCTTTTATCTGATGGAACAGGGAAGGCGGCGACAGCAGCAGTTTTGTCTGGATCAGGTCGCACTCCATCCGCACTAATGACATGCCCCAGAAATTTCAGCTCTTCGTAGCCGAAATGGCATTTTTGGGGTTTCAGCGTGAGTTTAGCTGTGCGAATGGCGTCCAGAACCTTTCTCAGACGCTTCAGATGTTCTTCGAAGCTCTCGGAAAAGATGACCACATCATCGAGGTAGACAAGGCAGCTTTGCCACTTCAAGCCAGCGAGAACTGTGTCCATCATCCTCTGAAATGTGGCTGGGGCAGAACAGAGGCCGAAGGGAAGAACACGGAATTCGTAAAGTCCGTCTGGAGTCACAAACGCAGTTTTTTCTCGGTCTCGTTCATCCACTTCAATTTGCCAATAGCCACTCTTTAGATCGATGGACGAAAAATACTTCGCGCGTCGTAATCTGTCGAGAGAGTCTGACAGCGTCGAATTAATGTCGATGTGGTCTAGGAATTCATCCTCATGCGTTTCCTCGGACGCGAAGCACTCCGTGACGTCGGCAACAGGGTCTCCATAGGCTACGGTGGTTCCGCGGAAAAGATGCCGGTGCTCGTAGTTGAAGTTCGTAACTAGTATTTGTGACTGTCCGTTACGGACACGCACAACACTTCGGGCAGCACATACACCTTGGAGTAGCAGAAGTGATATGTTGCTTTCAGCCACCACGTCACCGTCCCGGAGGTCTTCACAAATGACTTTGATGGGAACAGTCGCTCGGGGCGGCAGCGTCACACTGTCATCAGCAAGACGCAGCGCAGGTCTATGGCAGTTACCAGCGTCTCGATCTGTTGCGCCTTGAGTCGAGAAGGTCACGATGCGTTCACGGAGATTTATGATGGCACCGTATTCCCGAAGGAAGTCCATGCCGATAATCAGCTGACGTGAACAGTCGCGCAAAACGAGGCAGCTGAGCACAAACGTTGACGCACGAATTTTAACTCTTGCCGTACAGCGACCCAGTGGTGTTACAACGTGTCCCCCAGCAGTTCGAATTCGCGTTTCATTCCACGGCGTAATCACTTTTCTGAGATCTTTTGCTAGCCTCCCGCTGATAATCGAATAGTCTGCACCAGTGTCTATCAATGCATTGACCTGAAAACCGTCAATCAGCACAGGTATGTCAAGTGACACGCGGTCACTGGGTTCAGATGTGGATTTCGGCGTTCCTTCGGTACTGCGATTATTCTCTGGTTGAATGTCTTCCGTGTTGCGTGCAAGCGTCGATGGGAGGTCTTCCGCACTTTGAGTCCCAGCGACCTTGCCCCCGAAGGCCGCTGCCTTCAGTTTTCCCGACGGGGGCTTGGAGAGCGTTCCCGTGCCGTCACATTGAAACGTGACCCAGTGGCTGCGGGTCTCCTCGGAGATGGTGACCGTGATTGACGTCGTGTAAAGGGTGCACGCTGTTGCGCGAGATATTCTTCGATGTCCCTCGGCCTTTGACCAATTTGGGGACGAGGTGAATTGACGGGAAATCCACGCAGGCCAAGTTGCCGGTATGGGCATTCGCGGTAAATGTGACCAGCCTCACCGCAATGATAACAGAGGGGTCGTCTGTCCGGCGTACGCCAGATATCAGACTTGCGCGTCGGTGCACGGCGACCATCGATGTCCAAACCAGCGTGCGCCGACTGAATCGCGACTGACGGCATCATTGTCTGGATCGGGACGTATGGAACTGTCTGAAGCGGAACGTGCGGCACTGTCTGGATCGGGACGTGCGGCGCTGGCTGGGTCGGGACTCCTTGACCAGAACGAGGCGTGGCAGATCGCAAGGCTTCCGCGTACGTACGACGGCGACTGTCAGTGGACACAGGAGCCGTTTCCGGATCAACCGACATCAGCGGAAAACGATGGGCGTGCAACACCTGTTGGACCTCGTCACGGATGACACTGGTGATAGAACCAACATCGATTGGTCTTGTCCCGTACATCTTTTCCATTTCTTCCCGGACGACAGATCGGATGATCTCGCGAATCCATTCGGGGCTCTTGCTCGCAGGGGTGGCGAAAATTTCGGAGGTTGAGGCAGCATTCACTTGACGGTCAAACAGGGCAGACCGTTGGTGCAGTACTTGCTCCATAGTTGCCACTTCAGTAAGGAACTCAGCAACACTCTTGGGGGGACTACGCACCAAACCAGCAAAAGTTGTTCCTTCACACCACGCATGAGGTGGCGCAACTTTTTTTCCTCTGCCATAGCAGGATCCGCTCGCTTGAAAAGCCGTGTCATGTCCTCAACGTACATCGAGACGGTCTCGTTTGGCATCTGGATGCGTGATTGTAGCGCACGCTCCGCTCGTTCGCGGCGGTCGGGACTCCTGTAGGTCTCCAGAAGGCGACGCTGGAACTCGCGCCAAGATGTCAGAACATCATCCCTGTTCAAAAACCACGTCTTGGCACCGCCCTTCAGGCAAGTGTACACGTTCCGGAGCTTCGCGGCATCATCCCAGTAATTTATCGCTGCGACACGTTCGAACTCACTCAGCCAGTCGTCAACATCTTCATGCTGCTCTCCATGAAAGGGGCTAGGCATAAGCGGGTTCTGGACGGTGCAGTAGATCGGCGTGGAAGGTGTCGGAGCTTGCACGGGATCTTGTGTCGAAGTCATAGTCGCTGCGTCAGTGGTTGGTGTCTCAGGTGGTAGGCCTCGTTGGCGGCGGCTTACTCTGTGAACAGGAGTGTCCACGGGTACAGGGCTTGTGTTCCGGCTGCTGGACGGGGTCTTGGGCATCGGGTGGATTGCGAGACGTTGTACCCAGCACCTCCACCAGTCTTGTCACGTTTCTTAAGACAAACTTGGTTTATTGGGTTCGTTGAGTCGACTAGTCAAGCAGCAGCTCAGACAGATCGTCTTTGTCTTCTTCCACTCCCAGATCTCACCCAAGCATATCAGGTGGCAGTATGTATGTATGTATGTATGTATGTACCGTTTAAGGATTCGTTTACAGTTCATGAGCAAGTTTAGTATTGACTTGGTTGAATTTTTTTCTAGTTCTTTTTCTTCTGAGCCATTATACTTTTGAATTTGTCCTTTACTGCGTCAAAATAAATGCAACCCTTAACAAAACATGTGCATTCGAAAAAGTTGTTTCTTTGGCCAGCGTATACGCATGAGCAAGAAATTGGGTAAAATGAAACCAACCAGAAGAGATTAGTTTAGAGAATAGCTGCTCCAAATGCCACAATTTGTACACATTGTGTTAGTCGAATATGCCAATTTCAACGTATAAATCAGAATAAACAAACTATGACCCGTGGTTGTAGATGTGTTTGATATTTATGCATGTTGTAACACCTGTTGGCCCTTACTAATGAGGGTGCAAACCTAGAGAATCTTAGTGCTCTGATTTTGTCCACGCACCTTTTATCTGTACTGGAACTGTCGTTAATAAACAATAAACTTCGACTAGAAAATTTGTTGTAGAAACCAAAAGCTGAGTTTCTCTCTATGACGTAAATCAATTTGCATGTTCTCTTTTGCTGAACGATCGGGGACCTCTCAGCAGAACTCAATTAGCTGCTATAATTCAATTCAGCCATTGACAGCGGCATTAAATTGAAGCGCGCCGCATGACAGGCAGCTGGAGAGAATACACAATCACTCTATGTCTTCTCTATCTGTCCGTACTCATATTTTGCTGCCTGTGACGATGCCCACCCAATTAGCAAGAAAACGTGTTCCGACAAAGGCAGTCAACTTGGCCGCAAGGAATTAGCTCGCTGCATGTCTAGGTTTTCTTCAAAATATTGTGCTGACAAACACGTGAAAACTATTATGCCAAGTATTATATATGAGTTTCGGCACTGGGCACTCATAAGATAACAGAGGATGGAGGGGGAAAATATGAAGCCCAATTTTGTAATTCATGAGAGAGCACGGCACAGCGCTTTTGGGTAAAACAAAATTGAAAGGAGAGACCACAAAAGCCATCTTTTCAAGAAATGAGTGCCCGCGGCTACGCATAATCTCATGCGGGGCAACCTTTGAAACAAGTGCTCGGTGAAACTGCAAATCGACCCCAGTAACTCCTAGATTGTAATTAAACGTTGTAACAGCTCATCCATCGCTGCAGGGCTTGAGAGGAAATCTTGCAACTGCAGCGTTTACCCTTTCGCTAAAATATCTTCAATGCTTCGAATAACGCAAAATGCACAATGTCTGCTGAAACTTGGACCAAAATAGAAAAAAAAATAATTAGAATGGTTTCGCCCACAGTTGCTAGAAGGTATAAGTCAACAAATATTACTCTATAACTGTGCACTATTTATCTTGTACATTACTGTCTTGAGGTCGGGATAGCTGGCTCTAACGTACGCTACCATCACATATTTTGCCAAAAAAATAAAAAATAAGAATATATTGGCGTATGACAAGGCTAAACAACAATTCTAAGTTCACTGTCACATAGTGCCACTTTCAGAAAATGAACACTCAGCTTGCTTGCATTATCGTTATTTAGGGTGGATGTGGCTCTTTAACTTACTTACAACTTTTCTAGTTAGCATTGATTCTCACACCTAAAGACAGTCACACTTGAGCTCGATTTCTGTGTTGCTTTCGCTCCCATGAAACGCATACTCCACTTATTTGCGCTCTTCAAGCATTCGACGCTGCTTTGCGGAAATTTTCCTTGACGCTGCTGGACCATAAAGTTGTCTTCAACTTCTATCACTTCGATTTCAGGCTTTCGCAGAGACAAAAGAAGAGTCTGTTTCTCTCTTTTTTCGTCCTTTGTGCACATGTGATAACGTCTCTTGACTTCAAGAGTCATATACACGTCCCTTGCTTTGTTTGCTCACTCAGCGACTGCTGGATGAAATAACTGCACCGTGTTTTGTGAAAAGCATTAGAACTGAAACACCTCCTGACGACTCTTTCTTGATATGTAGCCACATACCTAAGCATTAGCTTATCCACGTTCTCGCAGACCGGCTTTATCAAAATGCTGCGGCGCATGGAACCTGTGAAATTATGCTCACAATTGTGAGACAGGCAACATTTTACGTCTAGCTATAAACACCCTTACGTTCACCACGATACCGTGCTTGATAACGCCGGATCATTTGAGTAGCAGCGCAGATTCATTAAAATGTGAACTAACTGGTCGAGGTAACGGAAGAAGACATTTGGGGCAACTTTTCAAACATTGCATGCATCAACTTTTGCGCAGTTTCACTTATGTGGTGCACCTGGAGTGTCGTTCACTTATACATGGCGAGTTAGTGGATGATATGTCACCTAAAGCCATCGAACATTTTTTTTTCAGCTATGGTCATTGATGAAACGCGAGTGCTTGGCTTAGCACAGCACACGCAGACGTCTAACAAAACGTGGTATCACGTAAACGCTGTAGCAGACGCCCGCGGAACTGAAACTGAGATGCAGCAAATCATTGGCTATAATCGTATACTCTCGATGCTAGACGCTTTGCGTGCTACCTTGATGATATCAACACACAATGATTCATTTCCTTGTCATTCATCGGTGATCGTGTGCTCCTTGCCCTCTTAAGTGCTCAATAAGTTAAATTCATACACGTGCTATCGTAATCCTTCGAGTGTATGCCAGACGAGTAGCAGGGAACAAAAGCCGTTTATTCAGTAATGCAGCCGAGTATATAAGGAGGCTTGTGATAAATGGATGGAGTGTTGCACATGCCCGTAGGTTACCGTGCAAGCGTGACTTGCACTTTACATCTTTCCTTCTTTAGGGCAGAAAAAAAAATAACACGCACACACACAAAAACAAGCGTTAAAAGTTTTTCGTTAGCAAACATAGATAGCCTTGCTATTTGTGACGTTCTGGCAATGGATAACGTTGCGGCTTTCGGGTATGCGCTCACTTCTTCGAAGGAGCTGAGTTGAGTCTAATGGTGCTGCTTGGTTTTCTGCTGGGGACTAACGGGCAGGCGACGAGCCTTCTGTGGCCCTAAGATGTTCTCTTGTGCGGCGTAGCTGCTGCCTAATATCTGTAGTCACCACGTAGAGTCGCGTGGGCCCTGCAGAACCAACCACTGTGGCTGGAGTCCACGTTCTGCTGCGTGTGTCATATACGGACACTCAGTTTCCACTATGAAGGTCTCGCTGACTCCTTGTAGTTCTGTAGTAGCAGAAGAGCTGTTTAAGTCGTATTTCTTGCAGCCGCTGATGAATGGTTTCTGTGGAAACCGTCTTCGGTTCCAAGTGACAGTTGAGGACCGGGAGTTGGCTTCGGGTGTGACGTACGTGACATGAGCCTTTGAACTGGCTATTGCAGCCATTCGTCCCTCGGAGTGTTTCGCCACTCCAGAAACGCACTGTAATATTCAAGGGTGGAGAACGGGCTCTTTTTAAACACATGCTTAGCTTCCTGAACAGCGCGTTCTGCTAAGCCGTTGCCGCGCGGGTAGTACGGGCTAGACGTGATGTGTTTGATATTAAATTTGCTCGTAAAAGTGTGGAAGTTCGTGTTGTTGAAAGGCTGGTCGTTGTCACTGCACAGCTCCGCTGGAATGCCTTGCGTCGCAAAGATTTCTGCACTTGCTTTGATTACTGCAGCAGCGGTGGCTTGACTAAGCTTGCGAATCACAAAGAAAATTGAGTAAGAGTCAACGATTATGAAGTATTCATTTCCTTCGTGGTGAAAAAGGTTCCCTCCGACAACTTGCCATGGCAGAGTTGGTAACCCGTGGCTGATCATGGGAAGCCTTGCATTTCTTTATTTTATATTTGTCGAAAACAGCACATGTCTTCGCTACATCTGAAATATTATAATTCATGCTTGGCCAGTACATTACCTGTTGCGCCCTTGTCTTCATTTTCTCTTCGCCACAATGTGCAGCGTGGAGCAGGCCGCGAACTTTTCTGCGCTTTGCTGGCAGAATGACAAGCTTGTTACTTCTGAGAAGCAGCCCGTCTTCGACGTGGAGCTCCTCCCGGAAGCTCCAACATGGCTTTAAGGCATCCGGCAGCCGCTGCTTGCTTTGGGGCCACTCTGATCTTGCGTAGCGGCAGAGCGTGGTCATGAGTGTGTCCTTCTTGGTCTCTGCTTTCATGCTGAGTAGCTGCCGATCTGAAACAGGTAACGAAGAAACAGCGTTGACTTGAAATTGTTCCGTTTCATCCACCAGCTCTCTCATGTGAGGAAAACGCGAAAGTGCGTCGGCCAAATACAGTTGTTTTCCCGGTGTGTATGCCACGGCGATGAGAAATTTTTGTAGCACAAGGTGCATGCGCTCAAGGCGAAGAGGGCAATGGCAGAGTGGTTTCCTGAAAATTGATTCAAGCGGCTGATGGTCAGATTCAACTGTGACTACTGGCTCCCCGAGTTTGTAGTCCTTGAACTTTTTACAGCCATAAAATATGGCTAGGGTTGATTTTCCTTTTTGATTTGTGCATATGTCTGCTGCGGGGCCGTTAAAGAGCGGGAAAAATGGGCTATGGGGTGGTCATCTTGTAGGATGACTGCGCCGACGCCGTACTGACTCGCGTCAACGGACAATTTCACTGCTTTGAAATGGTGAAAGTAGGCTAGTACTGGCGCGGTAGCAAGACTAGCTCGCAACTTTTGGAAACTGTTTTCCTGCGCTTCTGTCCACGTTCATGTGACGTCCTTCTATAGCAGCTCTCGCATATGCGCGGATGCATCAGACAGGTTCGAGATAAAACGGGATACAAAGTTGACCATTCCAAGGAATATTTGAAGCTCCTTACGATTTTTTGGCGCAAGTACTTGAATGTTGTCTAATATTCTTTCTGGATGCAATGAGAGCCCTTCAGCAGTGAGGATGTGGCCCTTGTAACGTACACTGGACTGCGAAAATTGCCACTTCTTTCTGTTGAGCCTTATATTGAATTCTCAGCAAGGCGGTGAGGTTTCTATAATGCTCTTGCCTCGTCCTTCCGCAGACTAACATATCATCCATCACGACCGCAACGCCAGCAAAACTTTCAACCACTCCATGCATAGCACGTTGAGAAACATCTTGTGCAGATGTGATGTCGAACGGCATGCGTATAAACCTGTATCTTCGAAACGGTGTGCTCTTAGTGCACACACGCAAACTTTGTTTGTTAAGGGTTTTTTGCCAAAAGCCTGCAGCAGCATCGAGCGTGGAAAAATATTTGGCTCCTCGCAGCCGCCGCAGTACGTCGTCCAAAGATGGCATATGGTAATGCTCTCGCAAAATCGCCTTGTGTAAATCTTAAGGATCTAAACATTTGCAATCCTTCCCATTTCATACTACTACGACCATGTGGCTGGACCACACGCACAGCTCTTTCACCTTTCTGATGACGCTTTCGCGTTCCATCTTGTGAAGCTTTGATTTCACTGGTTCTTGAAGGGCGACGGCAATTCTCCTTGCGGGTTTGATGGTGGGTGGTACATCGGGTTTAGGCTGCAGGCGATAGGTGAAGCCTTCAAGTTGTCCTAGGCCCTGGAAAATATCATCAAAGCCGT